>OX155893.1:37517824-37855324 GCA_944588485.1 Phosphuga atrata
AGACAGACAAGACTAGACAGACAAGACTAGACAGACAAGACTAGACAGACAAGACTAGACAGACAAGACTAGACAGACAAGACTAGACAGACAAGACTAGACAGACAAGACTAGACAGACAAGACTAGACAGACAAGACTAGACAGACAAGACTAGACAGACAAGACTAGACAGACAAGACTAGACAGACAAGACTAGACAGACAAGACTAGACAGACAAGACTAGACAGACAAGACTAGACAGACAAGACTAGACAGACAAGACTAGACAGACAAGACTAGACAGACAAGACTAGACAGACAAGACTAGACAGACAAGACTAGACAGACAAGACTAGACAGACAAGACTAGACAGACAAGACTAGACAGACAAGACTAGACAGACAAGACTAGACAGACAAGACTAGACAGACAAGACTAGACAGACAAGACTAGACAGACAAGACTAGACAGACAAGACTAGACAGACAAGACTAGACAGACAAGACTAGACAGACAAGACTAGACAGACAAGACTAGACAGACAAGACTAGACAGACAAGACTAGACAGACAAGACTAGACAGACAAGACTAGACAGACAAGACTAGACAGACAAGACTAGACAGACAAGACTAGACAGACAAGACTAGACAGACAAGACTAGACAGACAAGACTAGACAGACAAGACTAGACAGACAAGACTAGACAGACAAGACTAGACAGACAAGACTAGACAGACAAGACTAGACAGACAAGACTAGACAGACAAGACTAGACAGACAAGACTAGACAGACAAGACTAGACAGACAAGACTAGACAGACAAGACTAGACAGACAAGACTAGACAGACAAGACTAGACAGACAAGACTAGACAGACAAGACTAGACAGACAAGACTAGACAGACAAGACTAGACAGACAAGACTAGACAGACAAGACTAGACAGACAAGACTAGACAGACAAGACTAGACAGACAAGACTAGACAGACAAGACTAGACAGACAAGACTAGACAGACAAGACTAGACAGACAAGACTAGACAGACAAGACTAGACAGACAAGACTAGACAGACAAGACTAGACAGACAAGACTAGACAGACAAGACTAGACAGACAAGACTAGACAGACAAGACTAGACAGACAAGACTAGACAGACAAGACTAGACAGACAAGACTAGACAGACAAGACTAGACAGACAAGACTAGACAGACAAGACTAGACAGACAAGACTAGACAGACAAGACTAGACAGACAAGACTAGACAGACAAGACTAGACAGACAAGACTAGACAGACAAGACTAGACAGACAAGACTAGACAGACAAGACTAGACAGACAAGACTAGACAGACAAGACTAGACAGACAAGACTAGACAGACAAGACTAGACAGACAAGACTAGACAGACAAGACTAGACAGACAAGACTAGACAGACAAGACTAGACAGACAAGACTAGACAGACAAGACTAGACAGACAAGACTAGACAGACAAGACTAGACAGACAAGACTAGACAGACAAGACTAGACAGACAAGACTAGACAGACAAGACTAGACAGACAAGACTAGACAGACAAGACTAGACAGACAAGACTAGACAGACAAGACTAGACAGACAAGACTAGACAGACAAGACTAGACAGACAAGACTAGACAGACAAGACTAGACAGACAAGACTAGACAGACAAGACTAGACAGACAAGACTAGACAGACAAGACTAGACAGACAAGACTAGACAGACAAGACTAGACAGACAAGACTAGACAGACAAGACTAGACAGACAAGACTAGACAGACAAGACTAGACAGACAAGACTAGACAGACAAGACTAGACAGACAAGACTAGACAGACAAGACTAGACAGACAAGACTAGACAGACAAGACTAGACAGACAAGACTAGACAGACAAGACTAGACAGACAAGACTAGACAGACAAGACTAGACAGACAAGACTAGACAGACAAGACTAGACAGACAAGACTAGACAGACAAGACTAGACAGACAAGACTAGACAGACAAGACTAGACAGACAAGACTAGACAGACAAGACTAGACAGACAAGACTAGACAGACAAGACTAGACAGACAAGACTAGACAGACAAGACTAGACAGACAAGACTAGACAGACAAGACTAGACAGACAAGACTAGACAGACAAGACTAGACAGACAAGACTAGACAGACAAGACTAGACAGACAAGACTAGACAGACAAGACTAGACAGACAAGACTAGACAGACAAGACTAGACAGACAAGACTAGACAGACAAGACTAGACAGACAAGACTAGACAGACAAGACTAGACAGACAAGACTAGACAGACAAGACTAGACAGACAAGACTAGACAGACAAGACTAGACAGACAAGACTAGACAGACAAGACTAGACAGACAAGACTAGACAGACAAGACTAGACAGACAAGACTAGACAGACAAGACTAGACAGACAAGACTAGACAGACAAGACTAGACAGACAAGACTAGACAGACAAGACTAGACAGACAAGACTAGACAGACAAGACTAGACAGACAAGACTAGACAGACAAGACTAGACAGACAAGACTAGACAGACAAGACTAGACAGACAAGACTAGACAGACAAGACTAGACAGACAAGACTAGACAGACAAGACTAGACAGACAAGACTAGACAGACAAGACTAGACAGACAAGACTAGACAGACAAGACTAGACAGACAAGACTAGACAGACAAGACTAGACAGACAAGACTAGACAGACAAGACTAGACAGACAAGACTAGACAGACAAGACTAGACAGACAAGACTAGACAGACAAGACTAGACAGACAAGACTAGACAGACAAGACTAGACAGACAAGACTAGACAGACAAGACTAGACAGACAAGACTAGACAGACAAGACTAGACAGACAAGACTAGACAGACAAGACTAGACAGACAAGACTAGACAGACAAGACTAGACAGACAAGACTAGACAGACAAGACTAGACAGACAAGACTAGACAGACAAGACTAGACAGACAAGACTAGACAGACAAGACTAGACAGACAAGACTAGACAGACAAGACTAGACAGACAAGACTAGACAGACAAGACTAGACAGACAAGACTAGACAGACAAGACTAGACAGACAAGACTAGACAGACAAGACTAGACAGACAAGACTAGACAGACAAGACTAGACAGACAAGACTAGACAGACAAGACTAGACAGACAAGACTAGACAGACAAGACTAGACAGACAAGACTAGACAGACAAGACTAGACAGACAAGACTAGACAGACAAGACTAGACAGACAAGACTAGACAGACAAGACTAGACAGACAAGACTAGACAGACAAGACTAGACAGACAAGACTAGACAGACAAGACTAGACAGACAAGACTAGACAGACAAGACTAGACAGACAAGACTAGACAGACAAGACTAGACAGACAAGACTAGACAGACAAGACTAGACAGACAAGACTAGACAGACAAGACTAGACAGACAAGACTAGACAGACAAGACTAGACAGACAAGACTAGACAGACAAGACTAGACAGACAAGACTAGACAGACAAGACTAGACAGACAAGACTAGACAGACAAGACTAGACAGACAAGACTAGACAGACAAGACTAGACAGACAAGACTAGACAGACAAGACTAGACAGACAAGACTAGACAGACAAGACTAGACAGACAAGACTAGACAGACAAGACTAGACAGACAAGACTAGACAGACAAGACTAGACAGACAAGACTAGACAGACAAGACTAGACAGACAAGACTAGACAGACAAGACTAGACAGACAAGACTAGACAGACAAGACTAGACAGACAAGACTAGACAGACAAGACTAGACAGACAAGACTAGACAGACAAGACTAGACAGACAAGACTAGACAGACAAGACTAGACAGACAAGACTAGACAGACAAGACTAGACAGACAAGACTAGACAGACAAGACTAGACAGACAAGACTAGACAGACAAGACTAGACAGACAAGACTAGACAGACAAGACGACAGCAAGACTAGACAGACAAGACTAGACAGACAAGACTAGACAGACAAGACTAGACAGACAAGACTAGACAGACAAGACTAGACAGACAAGACTAGACAGACAAGACTAGACAGACAAGACTAGACAGACAAGACTAGACAGACAAGACTAGACAGACAAGACTAGACAGACAAGACTAGACAGACAAGACTAGACAGACAAGACTAGACAGACAAGACTAGACAGACAAGACTAGACAGACAAGACTAGACAGACAAGACTAGACAGACAAGACTAGACAGACAAGACTAGACAGACAAGACTAGACAGACAAGACTAGACAGACAAGACTAGACAGACAAGACTAGACAGACAAGACTAGACAGACAAGACTAGACAGACAAGACTAGACAGACAAGACTAGACAGACAAGACTAGACAGACAAGACTAGACAGACAAGACTAGACAGACAAGACTAGACAGACAAGACTAGACAGACAAGACTAGACAGACAAGACTAGACAGACAAGACTAGACAGACAAGACTAGACAGACAAGACTAGACAGACAAGACTAGACAGACAAGACTAGACAGACAAGACTAGACAGACAAGACTAGACAGACAAGACTAGACAGACAAGACTAGACAGACAAGACTAGACAGACAAGACTAGACAGACAAGACTAGACAGACAAGACTAGACAGACAAGACTAGACAGACAAGACTAGACAGACAAGACTAGACAGACAAGACTAGACAGACAAGACTAGACAGACAAGACTAGACAGACAAGACTAGACAGACAAGACTAGACAGACAAGACTAGACAGACAAGACTAGACAGACAAGACTAGACAGACAAGACTAGACAGACAAGACTAGACAGACAAGACTAGACAGACAAGACTAGACAGACAAGACTAGACAGACAAGACTAGACAGACAAGACTAGACAGACAAGACTAGACAGACAAGACTAGACAGACAAGACTAGACAGACAAGACTAGACAGACAAGACTAGACAGACAAGACTAGACAGACAAGACTAGACAGACAAGACTAGACAGACAAGACTAGACAGACAAGACTAGACAGACAAGACTAGACAGACAAGACTAGACAGACAAGACTAGACAGACAAGACTAGACAGACAAGACTAGACAGACAAGACTAGACAGACAAGACTAGACAGACAAGACTAGACAGACAAGACTAGACAGACAAGACTAGACAGACAAGACTAGACAGACAAGACTAGACAGACAAGACTAGACAGACAAGACTAGACAGACAAGACTAGACAGACAAGACTAGACAGACAAGACTAGACAGACAAGACTAGACAGACAAGACTAGACAGACAAGACTAGACAGACAAGACTAGACAGACAAGACTAGACAGACAAGACTAGACAGACAAGACTAGACAGACAAGACTAGACAGACAAGACTAGACAGACAAGACTAGACAGACAAGACTAGACAGACAAGACTAGACAGACAAGACTAGACAGACAAGACTAGACAGACAAGACTAGACAGACAAGACTAGACAGACAAGACTAGACAGACAAGACTAGACAGACAAGACTAGACAGACAAGACTAGACAGACAAGACTAGACAGACAAGACTAGACAGACAAGACTAGACAGACAAGACTAGACAGACAAGACTAGACAGACAAGACTAGACAGACAAGACTAGACAGACAAGACTAGACAGACAAGACTAGACAGACAAGACTAGACAGACAAGACTAGACAGACAAGACTAGACAGACAAGACTAGACAGACAAGACTAGACAGACAAGACTAGACAGACAAGACTAGACAGACAAGACTAGACAGACAAGACTAGACAGACAAGACTAGACAGACAAGACTAGACAGACAAGACTAGACAGACAAGACTAGACAGACAAGACTAGACAGACAAGACTAGACAGACAAGACTAGACAGACAAGACTAGACAGACAAGACTAGACAGACAAGACTAGACAGACAAGACTAGACAGACAAGACTAGACAGACAAGACTAGACAGACAAGACTAGACAGACAAGACTAGACAGACAAGACTAGACAGACAAGACTAGACAGACAAGACTAGACAGACAAGACTAGACAGACAAGACTAGACAGACAAGACTAGACAGACAAGACTAGACAGACAAGACTAGACAGACAAGACTAGACAGACAAGACTAGACAGACAAGACTAGACAGACAAGACTAGACAGACAAGACTAGACAGACAAGACTAGACAGACAAGACTAGACAGACAAGACTAGACAGACAAGACTAGACAGACAAGACTAGACAGACAAGACTAGACAGACAAGACTAGACAGACAAGACTAGACAGACAAGACTAGACAGACAAGACTAGACAGACAAGACTAGACAGACAAGACTAGACAGACAAGACTAGACAGACAAGACTAGACAGACAAGACTAGACAGACAAGACTAGACAGACAAGACTAGACAGACAAGACTAGACAGACAAGACTAGACAGACAAGACTAGACAGACAAGACTAGACAGACAAGACTAGACAGACAAGACTAGACAGACAAGACTAGACAGACAAGACTAGACAGACAAGACTAGACAGACAAGACTAGACAGACAAGACTAGACAGACAAGACTAGACAGACAAGACTAGACAGACAAGACTAGACAGACAAGACTAGACAGACAAGACTAGACAGACAAGACTAGACAGACAAGACTAGACAGACAAGACTAGACAGACAAGACTAGACAGACAAGACTAGACAGACAAGACTAGACAGACAAGACTAGACAGACAAGACTAGACAGACAAGACTAGACAGACAAGACTAGACAGACAAGACTAGACAGACAAGACTAGACAGACAAGACTAGACAGACAAGACTAGACAGACAAGACTAGACAGACAAGACTAGACAGACAAGACTAGACAGACAAGACTAGACAGACAAGACTAGACAGACAAGACTAGACAGACAAGACTAGACAGACAAGACTAGACAGACAAGACTAGACAGACAAGACTAGACAGACAAGACTAGACAGACAAGACTAGACAGACAAGACTAGACAGACAAGACTAGACAGACAAGACTAGACAGACAAGACTAGACAGACAAGACTAGACAGACAAGACTAGACAGACAAGACTAGACAGACAAGACTAGACAGACAAGACTAGACAGACAAGACTAGACAGACAAGACTAGACAGACAAGACTAGACAGACAAGACTAGACAGACAAGACTAGACAGACAAGACTAGACAGACAAGACTAGACAGACAAGACTAGACAGACAAGACTAGACAGACAAGACTAGACAGACAAGACTAGACAGACAAGACTAGACAGACAAGACTAGACAGACAAGACTAGACAGACAAGACTAGACAGACAAGACTAGACAGACAAGACTAGACAGACAAGACTAGACAGACAAGACTAGACAGACAAGACTAGACAGACAAGACTAGACAGACAAGACTAGACAGACAAGACTAGACAGACAAGACTAGACAGACAAGACTAGACAGACAAGACTAGACAGACAAGACTAGACAGACAAGACTAGACAGACAAGACTAGACAGACAAGACTAGACAGACAAGACTAGACAGACAAGACTAGACAGACAAGACTAGACAGACAAGACTAGACAGACAAGACTAGACAGACAAGACTAGACAGACAAGACTAGACAGACAAGACTAGACAGACAAGACTAGACAGACAAGACTAGACAGACAAGACTAGACAGACAAGACTAGACAGACAAGACTAGACAGACAAGACTAGACAGACAAGACTAGACAGACAAGACTAGACAGACAAGACTAGACAGACAAGACTAGACAGACAAGACTAGACAGACAAGACTAGACAGACAAGACTAGACAGACAAGACTAGACAGACAAGACTAGACAGACAAGACTAGACAGACAAGACTAGACAGACAAGACTAGACAGACAAGACTAGACAGACAAGACTAGACAGACAAGACTAGACAGACAAGACTAGACAGACAAGACTAGACAGACAAGACTAGACAGACAAGACTAGACAGACAAGACTAGACAGACAAGACTAGACAGACAAGACTAGACAGACAAGACTAGACAGACAAGACTAGACAGACAAGACTAGACAGACAAGACTAGACAGACAAGACTAGACAGACAAGACTAGACAGACAAGACTAGACAGACAAGACTAGACAGACAAGACTAGACAGACAAGACTAGACAGACAAGACTAGACAGACAAGACTAGACAGACAAGACTAGACAGACAAGACTAGACAGACAAGACTAGACAGACAAGACTAGACAGACAAGACTAGACAGACAAGACTAGACAGACAAGACTAGACAGACAAGACTAGACAGACAAGACTAGACAGACAAGACTAGACAGACAAGACTAGACAGACAAGACTAGACAGACAAGACTAGACAGACAAGACTAGACAGACAAGACTAGACAGACAAGACTAGACAGACAAGACTAGACAGACAAGACTAGACAGACAAGACTAGACAGACAAGACTAGACAGACAAGACTAGACAGACAAGACTAGACAGACAAGACTAGACAGACAAGACTAGACAGACAAGACTAGACAGACAAGACTAGACAGACAAGACTAGACAGACAAGACTAGACAGACAAGACTAGACAGACAAGACTAGACAGACAAGACTAGACAGACAAGACTAGACAGACAAGACTAGACAGACAAGACTAGACAGACAAGACTAGACAGACAAGACTAGACAGACAAGACTAGACAGACAAGACTAGACAGACAAGACTAGACAGACAAGACTAGACAGACAAGACTAGACAGACAAGACTAGACAGACAAGACTAGACAGACAAGACTAGACAGACAAGACTAGACAGACAAGACTAGACAGACAAGACTAGACAGACAAGACTAGACAGACAAGACTAGACAGACAAGACTAGACAGACAAGACTAGACAGACAAGACTAGACAGACAAGACTAGACAGACAAGACTAGACAGACAAGACTAGACAGACAAGACTAGACAGACAAGACTAGACAGACAAGACTAGACAGACAAGACTAGACAGACAAGACTAGACAGACAAGACTAGACAGACAAGACTAGACAGACAAGACTAGACAGACAAGACTAGACAGACAAGACTAGACAGACAAGACTAGACAGACAAGACTAGACAGACAAGACTAGACAGACAAGACTAGACAGACAAGACTAGACAGACAAGACTAGACAGACAAGACTAGACAGACAAGACTAGACAGACAAGACTAGACAGACAAGACTAGACAGACAAGACTAGACAGACAAGACTAGACAGACAAGACTAGACAGACAAGACTAGACAGACAAGACTAGACAGACAAGACTAGACAGACAAGACTAGACAGACAAGACTAGACAGACAAGACTAGACAGACAAGACTAGACAGACAAGACTAGACAGACAAGACTAGACAGACAAGACTAGACAGACAAGACTAGACAGACAAGACTAGACAGACAAGACTAGACAGACAAGACTAGACAGACAAGACTAGACAGACAAGACTAGACAGACAAGACTAGACAGACAAGACTAGACAGACAAGACTAGACAGACAAGACTAGACAGACAAGACTAGACAGACAAGACTAGACAGACAAGACTAGACAGACAAGACTAGACAGACAAGACTAGACAGACAAGACTAGACAGACAAGACTAGACAGACAAGACTAGACAGACAAGACTAGACAGACAAGACTAGACAGACAAGACTAGACAGACAAGACTAGACAGACAAGACTAGACAGACAAGACTAGACAGACAAGACTAGACAGACAAGACTAGACAGACAAGACTAGACAGACAAGACTAGACAGACAAGACTAGACAGACAAGACTAGACAGACAAGACTAGACAGACAAGACTAGACAGACAAGACTAGACAGACAAGACTAGACAGACAAGACTAGACAGACAAGACTAGACAGACAAGACTAGACAGACAAGACTAGACAGACAAGACTAGACAGACAAGACTAGACAGACAAGACTAGACAGACAAGACTAGACAGACAAGACTAGACAGACAAGACTAGACAGACAAGACTAGACAGACAAGACTAGACAGACAAGACTAGACAGACAAGACTAGACAGACAAGACTAGACAGACAAGACTAGACAGACAAGACTAGACAGACAAGACTAGACAGACAAGACTAGACAGACAAGACTAGACAGACAAGACTAGACAGACAAGACTAGACAGACAAGACTAGACAGACAAGACTAGACAGACAAGACTAGACAGACAAGACTAGACAGACAAGACTAGACAGACAAGACTAGACAGACAAGACTAGACAGACAAGACTAGACAGACAAGACTAGACAGACAAGACTAGACAGACAAGACTAGACAGACAAGACTAGACAGACAAGACTAGACAGACAAGACTAGACAGACAAGACTAGACAGACAAGACTAGACAGACAAGACTAGACAGACAAGACTAGACAGACAAGACTAGACAGACAAGACTAGACAGACAAGACTAGACAGACAAGACTAGACAGACAAGACTAGACAGACAAGACTAGACAGACAAGACTAGACAGACAAGACTAGACAGACAAGACTAGACAGACAAGACTAGACAGACAAGACTAGACAGACAAGACTAGACAGACAAGACTAGACAGACAAGACTAGACAGACAAGACTAGACAGACAAGACTAGACAGACAAGACTAGACAGACAAGACTAGACAGACAAGACTAGACAGACAAGACTAGACAGACAAGACTAGACAGACAAGACTAGACAGACAAGACTAGACAGACAAGACTAGACAGACAAGACTAGACAGACAAGACTAGACAGACAAGACTAGACAGACAAGACTAGACAGACAAGACTAGACAGACAAGACTAGACAGACAAGACTAGACAGACAAGACTAGACAGACAAGACTAGACAGACAAGACTAGACAGACAAGACTAGACAGACAAGACTAGACAGACAAGACTAGACAGACAAGACTAGACAGACAAGACTAGACAGACAAGACTAGACAGACAAGACTAGACAGACAAGACTAGACAGACAAGACTAGACAGACAAGACTAGACAGACAAGACTAGACAGACAAGACTAGACAGACAAGACTAGACAGACAAGACTAGACAGACAAGACTAGACAGACAAGACTAGACAGACAAGACTAGACAGACAAGACTAGACAGACAAGACTAGACAGACAAGACTAGACAGACAAGACTAGACAGACAAGACTAGACAGACAAGACTAGACAGACAAGACTAGACAGACAAGACTAGACAGACAAGACTAGACAGACAAGACTAGACAGACAAGACTAGACAGACAAGACTAGACAGACAAGACTAGACAGACAAGACTAGACAGACAAGACTAGACAGACAAGACTAGACAGACAAGACTAGACAGACAAGACTAGACAGACAAGACTAGACAGACAAGACTAGACAGACAAGACTAGACAGACAAGACTAGACAGACAAGACTAGACAGACAAGACTAGACAGACAAGACTAGACAGACAAGACTAGACAGACAAGACTAGACAGACAAGACTAGACAGACAAGACTAGACAGACAAGACTAGACAGACAAGACTAGACAGACAAGACTAGACAGACAAGACTAGACAGACAAGACTAGACAGACAAGACTAGACAGACAAGACTAGACAGACAAGACTAGACAGACAAGACTAGACAGACAAGACTAGACAGACAAGACTAGACAGACAAGACTAGACAGACAAGACTAGACAGACAAGACTAGACAGACAAGACTAGACAGACAAGACTAGACAGACAAGACTAGACAGACAAGACTAGACAGACAAGACTAGACAGACAAGACTAGACAGACAAGACTAGACAGACAAGACTAGACAGACAAGACTAGACAGACAAGACTAGACAGACAAGACTAGACAGACAAGACTAGACAGACAAGACTAGACAGACAAGACTAGACAGACAAGACTAGACAGACAAGACTAGACAGACAAGACTAGACAGACAAGACTAGACAGACAAGACTAGACAGACAAGACTAGACAGACAAGACTAGACAGACAAGACTAGACAGACAAGACTAGACAGACAAGACTAGACAGACAAGACTAGACAGACAAGACTAGACAGACAAGACTAGACAGACAAGACTAGACAGACAAGACTAGACAGACAAGACTAGACAGACAAGACTAGACAGACAAGACTAGACAGACAAGACTAGACAGACAAGACTAGACAGACAAGACTAGACAGACAAGACTAGACAGACAAGACTAGACAGACAAGACTAGACAGACAAGACTAGACAGACAAGACTAGACAGACAAGACTAGACAGACAAGACTAGACAGACAAGACTAGACAGACAAGACTAGACAGACAAGACTAGACAGACAAGACTAGACAGACAAGACTAGACAGACAAGACTAGACAGACAAGACTAGACAGACAAGACTAGACAGACAAGACTAGACAGACAAGACTAGACAGACAAGACTAGACAGACAAGACTAGACAGACAAGACTAGACAGACAAGACTAGACAGACAAGACTAGACAGACAAGACTAGACAGACAAGACTAGACAGACAAGACTAGACAGACAAGACTAGACAGACAAGACTAGACAGACAAGACTAGACAGACAAGACTAGACAGACAAGACTAGACAGACAAGACTAGACAGACAAGACTAGACAGACAAGACTAGACAGACAAGACTAGACAGACAAGACTAGACAGACAAGACTAGACAGACAAGACTAGACAGACAAGACTAGACAGACAAGACTAGACAGACAAGACTAGACAGACAAGACTAGACAGACAAGACTAGACAGACAAGACTAGACAGACAAGACTAGACAGACAAGACTAGACAGACAAGACTAGACAGACAAGACTAGACAGACAAGACTAGACAGACAAGACTAGACAGACAAGACTAGACAGACAAGACTAGACAGACAAGACTAGACAGACAAGACTAGACAGACAAGACTAGACAGACAAGACTAGACAGACAAGACTAGACAGACAAGACTAGACAGACAAGACTAGACAGACAAGACTAGACAGACAAGACTAGACAGACAAGACTAGACAGACAAGACTAGACAGACAAGACTAGACAGACAAGACTAGACAGACAAGACTAGAAAGACAAGACTGGACAGACAAGACTGGACAGACAAGACTAGACAGACAAGACTAGACAGACAAGACTAGACAGACAAGACTAGGCAGACAAGACTAGACAGACAAGACTAGACAGACAAGACTAGACAGACAAGACTAGACAGACAAGCCTGGACAGACAAGACTAGACTGCCTATTTATTGAATCACATATGAGTAGGCAAATACAAGACTAGACAGACAATGTAACCAGTAATGTAACCCATATTTTAATGTAACCAGCATTACGTCATTATAACTATGCTGCAATGTTTGCGGCCATTAAGGCCCAACATGCAACTTTCGATATCCAATCTCCATTGTTCGATTAGAGGGCAAGTGAACAACACGTGGGCAGATGTGTCATCCGCACCACATATGCATAAAGCCTTTTGCCAAATCGATGAAGATAAGCTTGAATGTTACCATGCCCCGTAATTAATTGTGTACCGCGTGTTATGATAAAGTAATAACAATTTGGTGCCTGGCATGGATTAAGGAGATAAATGCTTTTTTCACAACCCTGTTTTGGCTGCTTCCCACCTTAATTTCGTATTTAGACGCACTCGGGTATGACTTTGGCCTTTTTCCCTGTATCTTCTAGTAACTCCGCCGACTTGGACATAAATTGTAGAGCTTCTAATACTGATCGATTATCACTGTTTATGGACCAACTTTCAGTGGGATTTGTGTGTTCACCTACATAACTTAGTGCCTTGCTAATGGCGACAAGTTCGGCCTGAAAGATTGAGCTTATTCTTTGTAGACGACAAAAGCAGTACCTTCTCCGCTTTCGTATTTCTAGCCATCTGTGCACACTCTGCTTAGTAGGGTATTGGACAAAGTTAGATAGTATTTAAACCATCCGATGGCTGCGGGATGGATACAGTTCGCGATATTAATTATGGGTTCGATTAGTTTTGCGGAAGCATCCAGACCGGTAACCTCAGTTCTTTCGTCGACATTTCCTATTTGCAAAAACAGGTCTATTTATTGTTTTGCTCGCAAGTTAAATGGGATTAGACCTGTTATTACACAAGCCGCCTCAGAGGAAACTGTACGATAGGCTTTAGCTGCGCGAATTGTGCTTAAACGTTGTACTCCTAGAAGTTTAATATTTTCTTCCTTGTTCTTCTTCTTGTTTAGAATAGCCCTACTTTGGACCACGCTTGTACAACTGTTGGTTTTGATCTTTGCCCAGTATTGTCGCATCTTCTGCCGGTGTAACTCCTTTCTCTCTTCTATCCAGTGGGTACCTTTCCTTCGGAGTTTTTCCTGAAATCCACGGACTTCCTTCAGGGTGCGGCAAGATTAAACAATGGAGTTTACAAATTGGGCATGTTTCCAGAACTGAATGGGGTCTAGGGTGTGTTTTAGATGTTCCTTAAAATTTAACTTGTATCAATTATGACGCCAAGGTACTTTATATGGTCCTGAAAATTTATTCTATTGATTACCAATTAATTCTATTGAATACTATGACACACAAGCCTAGACAGACAAGACTAGACAGACAGGACTAGACAGAGAAGACAAGACAGACAAGACTAAACTAGACAGACAAGACTGGACAGACAAGACAGACATACCCAAAACATACCCGCCTTTCAATGCGGGAGACCCTAGTTCGAATCCTGGTCGGAGAGACAACAACTAGGGCGGTTTTCACTAACCGTCCGGACTGCCCACCCTGAATGAATGCAAAATATGCGATACCGGGGTAGCGCATACTAAAAGCCAAGGTGGAATAGGGGGTTTAGTGAGAGACAAGTAAGACAAGACTAGACAGACAAAACTATACAGACAAAACTAGACAGAAAGGCAACACACAAGACTGGATAGACAAGACTAGACAAACAAAACTAAACACACAAGACAATATAGGCAAGACTAGATAGACCAGACTATATACATTATACCAGACAGACTAGATTAGACACACAAGACAATGGGGAGCACGGAAGGAGCCTCCACGCGTGCGTTTTCTCTTATATATGCAGAACATGCCTGCGCTCCCTGGTAACACTGTACCACCAGACAGTGGCCAATCCTTCCACCACCGGAAAAAGTAAAGTAACACAAGACAAGAAATTATTAGGCCCAAATGCCCCTTTGGTACTTGCTTCAATATATCCTGGTGCATAAAACAAGTGAAGGTATATGTTGCATATCTTATAAATACATTTTTTGTTAAACTAAATATCTACAAAATGCAATTATGTAATGAGGATTTCTTTGAAGTCAAGTAAATATTTTATCGCCGCGAGATACAGTTTTTCGCACGCAACATATCAATCAAATGTCAATCATTAGTATCACATTGAAATTGTTCTTTGGAATTTATAATTGGAAATTTATAATTGGCTCATTGGAATTTATAAATAATACTAAATTTCAATGGAATTAATATTTTATTGTAAGCCAACAGTGTTGCTCTAAATAAGAAAAAATTCAACACAGTATAGTTATTAAGAAATATATTAATAAACTAATGCAAGAAATTCAAACATCTCATAAAAACATTTATTCTGACAAGCCCAAAATAAAATTGTTAACACACTTTCTGCCAATCAAATTGACAAAATTAGTAAAATCATCGATAATATCTTTCCTCCTCTTCCTATATTCACCAAAAATGGTAATCCTATTATCAGCATATACCATTATCTCTTTAAAATCTGCTGATCTTAGGGTATCCTCGTCAATAGCATCCAAATCATCATTAAACCTAGAATATTTGTTGATTTCTATCTTAGGCAAGCATTTCTCTATATCAAACCATTGATAAGTCTCTGGACAAAGTAACTCTGAGGCTGATAATCTTCCTTTATATCGCATTTTCGGACAAGAATGGATATAGAAACCCATATAATAATATTTTATACTAGGAGCAATTTTTTGGAGATTGATTGTAAAATCTATTTCCCTAAAAAATAATTTAAGAAAATATATTATATCTATTAAGTTTTATATCTGTTCCTTTTTACCTTAATGAACTGTATGTGCCTAAAGTAAGGTTTCTGTAATCAGGATCATAAAAAAAGTAGACTGAGCTAATACATTTAGGTAAAATGTCAATGACACCTACAGCTATTAGTTTGTCTTCTATCCAATATTGTTGGTGGAATGAACCATAGCCAACTGATCCATCCGCAGTCAAGTCAAATGGCTAAAAAAATAAGTTGTAAGTTAATTCTGTAACATCTTCAACTACCATTATATCATATGTGTCATATGTAGTCTTTACAATAAATCATTTACCTTACCTTCAATGGTGACTTCACTGTAAATCTAAGGAATCCAGAAAAACTACATTTTTCTGGAGGATCATTATGAACAATCATTTGATACTTTTTGTACAATTCATATTCAGCTTTCTCAGTCAAGGACCAAGCATGACCAGGTTTACTTGTAGGTACAAGAACAATCTTTGAAAAGAATAATTAATGAATTCTGAAAATATTAAAGTCACACAAATCAAAACTTACTCTTAATTTAGAATTTGTTTCATCCAATAAATCTTTAAGACTCTTCTCTCCTCCGTTCTTTGGGACAATACCTTTCTCTTCCTGTTTTTCCCTTCGAAGAATTTTTGCTTTTTTACAAGGAGGTCGCTTTGGATCTGCACCAAGACCTTTCTTAACAGGTTTCTTCTCTAAAAACAAACAAACACATTCACATATATAAATCCATTTAATATTCTGTAAACTCACCATTTTGTGAGGAATTTCTGGTTCCATCACACAGATCTTTTCCATTTTCTTTAACACTCTGCAATTGTTGAGTAGAAGTATGAGATATTTCCGGTTTTGATAACTCAACAGGACAAGTGTTTGTTTCCAAAGTTTGAGAATCTTCGGTATTTGATTTGGTAGCATTTAAGAGATTTTTGGGTTTTTCTGGTATAAAAGCTGATGATGCATTACATTCAAATTGAGGGTTTTCAGCATTATTCTTGACTAATACTCCATCACGTAAATATTTATTTAATTTTTTCACAACTTTCTTTTGAGACTTACTAGCTTTAAATCGTTGAATATCACATCTATTAACAATAGAAAGATATTACTTATATTTAAGTCAGTTTTGTCTAGTTCAATATAGCCAGTACATCTAACCCAACTATCTTGTTCCTTGAGTTTTGTCTGTTTAATTGTTAGTCTTGACAAGTAAGTCGTAACTTTGTATAGTTCTTTCTGCCTAATCATGACTAGTAAATCCTATCTATTTAATCTTGCATGTCTTGACTATTCTGTCCAGTCTTGTCTTTCTAGTGCAGCCATTTCTTGTGAACCTAGACTTTGCTGTCTAGTTTTGCTTGTACAACCTTAACTAACTAAACTAGAGCCAGCAAATGCCTACAAAATGGTAGAGCGCCAGGACTAGATAACCTCCTACCAGAAGCCATAAAAATTGCATCAAATATGCAGCCAGAAGTCATCCTGAAAACTATGAACAAAATTATGACAGACGGCAAATTTACAGAAAGTTGGAGAAAGGCAAAGCTGGTTCTACAAAGAAAAAGGGATAATCCCACAGAGTACCTTAATTGTTCCATCCAATATGTAAACTTGATGAAACAGGGAAACTACTGCAACAGCTACTGCTCTCAAGATTAAAGGAAGAACTCAAAAACTGCAAAAATCATCCAGATTGGGATTGGGGATTTGCAGTATGGGTTTTGAGAGAGACAGTCAGTCTACTATGGATGCTGTTTTGTGAGTCTTAGAAGCCAACAAAAAAATTTCAGCTGGCACACAGAGAACAAGGAAAAAGATTTGCGCTCATAACCTTAGATGTTCAAAATGACTTCAATTCAGCAGCCTGGAGAGATATCATTAACAGAGCTTCAAGGAAGAAAAATTTCCCCATACATTTTGCGCCTTATTGGCAGCTACCTGTCTAACAGAAAATAGTAATAGAAACTGGCGGAGAATCCGCAGAATGCGAGGTAACCAGTGGTGTGCCACAGGGTTCCATTATGGACCCTATGCTTTGGAACATCTTATATGATGGTATACTGAGGCTAAGACTACCCTACTGCATAGAATTTTTTGGCTTTGCTGATGATTTAGCCATTGTTGCAACTGGAAGGACAGAGGACAAGTTGATGGATAGGGCTAAAATGGCTATATGGCCATCAAAATTGTGGGTAACTGGCTGAAAGGCAAAAGGCTTAAGCTGGCAGCAGAGAAAACAGAAGCTGTTCTCCTTGCAGGCCAAAGGAAGATAAGACCCATAAAATTTAAAGTGAAAGGGGAGACAATAATCCCAAAAGAATTTGTAAAATATCTAGAGATAATTATTGACAGGCAACTCTCCTTCAAAGAGCACATCAAACAGGTGACCATCAATGGCCATAAAAATTGTGGGTAACTGGCTGGTGGGCAAAAGGCTTAAGCTGGCAGCAGAGAAAACAGAAACTGTTCTCCTTACAGGACAAAGTAAGATAGAACCCATAAAATTTAAAGTGTAAGGGTTGACAATAATCCCAAAAGATTTTTTAAAATATCTAGGGGTAAAAAAAAATTAATTTAACGCAAAATTAATGCCTGAAGTAGGTTAGGTTAGGTAAAAAGCAGTTAGGTAAAAAGCAGCAAGGAACAAACCACCAGAATTAAATCAAAAGGGCTAGAGGAGCAAAGAGGAAACAGAAGGGTAATCAAATTTGTGCACGACGGTACAGACGAGGACCTCTGGCAAAAAATTAAAAAGATTAAACAGGAAACAGCAAAGGAAAAATTCATTGCTATGCACCACGTAAACGCCATGAGCCCCCAACGATTAAGGAAAATGGTAGAGGGCATTTTCCACAGTGGACCAAAAAGTTAGAATCTACACAACTCAACAAACTCTCACGAGAGAAACGTCAGAGCAAAAACAAAACAAAAGAAAACAACTGGAGGAAAACACAACGAATAGAAGAAGGAAAAAAAGAACAAGCCATCATCGTCAGCCAAGAAGGCAAAAGCTATACAGAAATGCTCAAGGGTGTCAAGGAAATTGTCCAAGCAAACAATGACGAATCTCAGATTTACGCTGTCAGGGAGACACAAAACGGAAGTCTGCTGCTGACAATGGATAGAGAAGCAAAACGCACAGATGAGGTGAAAGAAAGGTTGCAAAGTGGCTTAAAATAAGCCAAAGTGATAACAAAAAGCCCGCTCGAAAAAACTGTCCTACTCGTGATTAGAGACATAGATGACATCACGACAAAGGAAGAAGTTGAGGCAGCTGTGACATCACTACTGGACGGAAACGAGGAAACCGCCCCACAGGTGCAAAACCTATGGTCCGCGCCCGGCAGCAGGCAAACAGCCACAATACGAACCACACAGAAAACTGCAAAAATATTGTTGGATATAAATCGTGTAAAAATAGGCCTGGTCCAGTGCAGAATAAGGGAGAAACAGAAAACCAACAGATGTTTCAGATGCTGGGGAACAGGATATGAATCCAGACACTGCAAAGGAGAAGACAGGTCAAACCTGTGCCTGAAATGCGGACAAAGTGGACACATGGTTAGACAGTGTGTCAATGGAGAAAAATGCCTAGAATGTGGGCTGGATGGCCACAGGACGGGAGCTGCTATATGCAGCAAGAGTTCTCAAAGACACGAAAGCGGAGGAGTGGTTAAAAGACAAAGAGTGACCCCGCAAAACCCAGACGCAAGACAAACAGAAATACAGACTACAAAATAATCAAAATACTTCAAATAAATGCGATGCGATGCCGAGCGGCACATGACCTCCTAGACGACACAGTATCGGAAATGGACATCGACATAACCATCATAAACGAGCCAAATAAAAACAATATGAGTGGACACGAGTGGTACAAAGACGGGAAAAGTGACGCAGCGAACAGGATAAATAATACGGACATAATAATAACGGGTAGCGGAAGTGGAACAGGTTTTGGTCTGGGTGGAAACAAGGAACCTGGTGATGTACAGTAGCTATTTCTCCCCAAATGAGAAACTAAAAGACCTTTCTCTCGACGAAAAAATCTCTCTACGAAATCGGCGTAATGGTGAGGAAAAACACGAAATCCAAACTAATTGCGGGTGATTTTAATTCAAAATCCCCAAGCTGGGGAGGTAGGGCAATGGACGAGCGAGGCGACCTAGTCTCTGACTGGATGTCCCAACTAGATCTTCATATAGAAAACCAAGGGGATGTGCCCACCTTCGAACGAAGAACGTCGCGATCCATTATAGATCTTACTCTCAACAAAAGGCTTGGGGGGAAAGTGAACTGTTGGGAGGTAGTCGACAGGGAAACTCTAAGCGACCATATAAACATATACTACACTAAACAAATGAAAGACAAAATAAGACCAACTACAACAAGGGTTACACAGGGCTGGTCAATTAAGCACCTAAACCAAGAAAAACTGACAAAACGACTCGAGACAGAAACTGACAGATCACAAGAAACTACAGCAGAGGAAATGGTAGCAGTCAGCACCAAAGTTTGCAACGATGTATTACCAAACTGAAAAAGGAATGGAAATAAAAGGAAAGTTTATTGGTGGAATGAAAACATTGCCTAACTAAGGAAAAAATGTATCGTACTAAGAAAAAAGTTCCAGAAGACTGTTAAAAAAAATCCTGAACTCAAGGAAGAGAAGTAAATCCAGGGAAGAGTATAAGAATATGAAATAAACCTTAAGAAGGGCAATTAATGTCCCCAAGAAGGAACGTTGAAACTGTGCCAGATGGTAGAAGATGACCCCTGGGGAGACGCCTACGGAATAGCCACAAGAGGGTTAAAGGCTAGATACCCCCGCCAAAGCTCCCAATTGAAAAAATCAAGGAAATAACCGGCATTCTTTTTCCCAAACACAAGGTACCTAACTGGGTGCAGCCAACGGTAAGCGACATCCCTGAATTCACCTTGGAAGAGCTAAGAATAGCTAAGGATCGCATCCGAGATTGCAGGGCCCCAGGGCCCGACGGAATTCCACCGGAGGTCATAAAACTAGCAGCGTGCAAAACGCCTGAATACATACTCGAGGTTATGAATAGATGTCTCCAACTAGGAGACTTCCCAGAGATATGGAAAGTTGCAAAATTAGTTCTACTTCGGAAAAATCTAAATAACCGTCATGAAGCCGCCGGATATAGACCACTGTGCCTTCTGGATGTGGCAGGCAAACTGCTGGAGCAACTCCTCGTAGTAAGAATAAGGGCGGAAACAAATATGTCCGAGAGACAGTTCGGTTTCAGGCCAGGAAGGTCAACGATTGACGCCATTGGAAAGGTGGTGGAAACGCCGAGGACAGCCAAAGCAGGAACGTGGAGGACAAGAGAGATCTGCATTCTCGTAACGCTAGACATAAGAAACGCGTTCATTCAATTCAGCAAGCTGGCAACACATCATGGATGAGGCGACAAAAGTAGGACTCCCCGCATACCTACTCCGCATAATAAAAAGGTACCTGGATAACAGGAAAATTGCAATAGTCAGAAAACAAAACACTTGAGCTAGAAATCAGCAGTGGTGTTCTGGGCTCTGTATTGGACCCAACTCTGTGGAACATTCTGTACGACGGAGTTCTCAGATTAAGAATGCCAAAAGGAGTCGAGATAGTCGTTTTCGCGAACGACTTAGCTATCACATTCTGTGGAAAAACCGAAAGCATAGTAATGGACAAGGCGAATGAAGCAATGAGGCTGGTGGACGAGTGGGTAGAGGAAAAGGACCTAAAGCTAGCCCCAGAGAAGACAGAGGCCGTAGTACTGGCGGGCAAGAGACAGTTAAGTGAGATAACTTCAAGATCAAAGATACCATAATATCAGCGAAAAGTGCAGTTAAGTATTTAGGTGTTATTATCGTCAAAAACCTCTCGTTCAGCGGCCATGTCTCCAAAGCGGCGGAGAAAGCGTATAGAACCACCACTGCGCTGGAAAGGCTAATGCCAAACGTGGGAGGTCCCACTGCCAGCAAAACGAAGTTACTATGTTCGGTAGCACATTCTGTGATGCTGTACGGAGCACCAATTTGGTATAGGGCCATGATGGTACAAAAGACAAAAAACAAACTGGCGACAGTGCAACGTAAAGTTGCACTAAGAGTTAGTAGTGCGTACAGAACGGTATACAGGGAAGTCATTCTTGTAATTGAAGGAATACCACCCATAGAGGTGCTAGTGTCACAGAGAAAAAACATCTATTCGATGAAACGCCAAGGCAATATGTCAAAACAGGACATCAAAAAAGCTGCTACGGACCTGACGTACGAGACCTGGCAAAATCAATGGGACAACGCAAAAACAGGAACATGGACAAGGCGCATTATTCCACATATCCATAAATGAGCCACAAGGACACATGGAGAGATAGGCTACCACGTCACTCAAGTACTCAGCGGCCACGGCTGCTTTCGAAATTATTTATACAAAATCGGAAAAGCAACGGACACCCTGTGTGGGTACTGTGGAGCTGAAGACAACATCGCACATATGATCCTCCAATGCAAGCGATGGGAAAAAGAACGTAGAGAGCTACCAGAAGTTAAAGAGGAAAGCAATCTGGTAAACAAAATGATGGAGTTCGAGCAAAACTGGGTTAGAATACAGGGTGTATTCCGTGAAATAATTACACTGAAGGAAGAAGAAGAAGAAAGGTCTCGGCAGAAGAGCGAATCACGAGAGAAAGCTAAAGATAAACAGAATAACTAGGGCGCTAAAACAACCGTCCGGAATGCAACCTCACCCTAAAGGAATGCGCAAGCGATTCCGGGGTGGCGTACTTAAAGCCAAGTGGAAGTAGGGGTTTAGTGAGTGCGAGCCTCACACACAGGCTGGTAGAGCTTCCCCCAAACCACCAATAAAAAAAAAGGTAAAAAGCAGCAAAAGAAGAATGCTAGCTGCCATAGTTCAGTTCAGTATGCGCTCCGGTATGAGCCAACACCATAGAAAAATCTAGCATAAGGAGAATTCTAACTGCTCTCCTGTGAAAAATAGCAATAAGAGTCTGCAGCGCGTATAGGACGATATCAAGAGATGCTGTACTTGTGATAGCTGGTATGCCGCCAATAGAGTATGCCGCCAATAGAGTATACAATCGAGGAAAGAGTCCTGCTTCATAAAGCAAGAAACGACCAAACAGTGACAAACAAGAAGGAAAGAAGAAAAAACGCAATCGCTTGAAAAATGGCAAAGAATGTGGAGCAATGCTAAATTCGGGTCATAGACTAGGCTTCTTATCCCACAGATAGACCATGGGCTACAAGATAACAAGGTTAGCTATTATATAACCCAGGCACTCAGCGGCCATGGTTCTTTTAAAGAATACACCTGCAACATCAGCAGCACAGCAGACAATCTGTGCATGTACTGTGGCTGCACAGATAGTGTCCACCACACTATTTTTGAGTGTGACCGATGGGCCCCGAAAAGAGATACATGGATAAACCAGACAGGATCTGAACTGAAAGTGACAACATTAGTTAAAATAATGCTGAGATCACCTACCGACTGGGCGTACTCCAAGGACATGTTACAAAACATAATCAGTGGTAAAGAGAAAGACTAAAGAACGAAACAAGATGTGGATAGAAACAAATTCTGAACCCCTAAACAATTATATGAATGGAGGATGTAGGAGTGTACAAAGACTTTGTAACATATACAGCAACATCTTGAGGAAATGTTAATAACAGTATCAAGATGCACGTGACTCAGGAGGGCTACTTAACAAGTTAACGTCTATCGTACTTGATATGTCCCCACCAAAAACAAGTCTCGTCTGTCTAGTCTTGTCTATCTTTACTGTCCTTTCTATCCAGTCTTATATGTGGGACTAGTCTTGTCTTTCTAGTCTTGTTCATCCTCTCTGTGCGTCCAGTTTAGTCTGTTTATTTTCGTACACTACACTCTGGCCAGGTATGTGAACCTTTTGTTATTCTCTTTTATTAACCTAATTTTGCCTGCTTGAACTTGGCTGCGTAATTTTGCTTATCTTGTCTTACATTATATTACAAATCTCATATGTATTACTAATTATTATTGGGTTGAGTAACATGCAAAAAGTCTAATATCAGAATTATTGGCAAACCCTATTTGAATTAAGACTTGACGTTAGTTATACGGATTAATAAAAAGTTACCTAATTGTATATTGTGGACAACAAGTTTCATCCATAATTGGTTTATAGCAATATTGTCCGGATCTTCTCCATCCCCGGTCAATGAGATTTTGATAATCATCAACTGTTAATTGCTCGGCCCACATTCCTAAAACGCCAAACAATTGCAGAAGAATGATCCAACCCTATTTGAAATTTTACCATTTGAAATGCTGCCACTGGTGTCGCAGTACCCACAGTCGTGTCTTTCTGGTTGGAAGTAAGGATGGCCTATGCTTAAATTTCTCATATTTCGAGACATTTTACAATTCGAATTGGATTTTGAATAATATTTTATGGTTTCTTGTTTGACATTTGACAGATTTCTTCAGCTGGTAGCTGGTATGTATTTGACAGTGGAGTGTCAAATTAATTTTGACATATAATTTAAAATTGTAAATATTTACTTTAACTAAATTAATTTATTTCGTAGTTTTAGATTATTTAAATCTTTCTATACTCATTTTAAAATTGACTTATTTGATTTATTAATCGATAATCTACTGATGTAATATATTTGTATGTTTTTATGTTTATACTTAAAAACGAAGTGTTAATATTACTTATCTCTGATGCGCATTCAACTATTATACGATTTTCGATAAATTCGGATACTTCACATTAAGTCGATCGTAATCAGCCGTATATAAAACAATGTGATTTAGGTTTAAATCACGTCTCGTCACGTCACGTTAAGATAAGGTGACCAGATTTTTTAACGTAGGTGCAATCGGTGCGTAACACCGACGGGCCCCAATGCGGGCGGACCCCTGTGACAATATACATGTACAATACACTTGGTTTACAATACACAGGGTCAGAAAATGAATGTTAGCTTGTTTTTCTCACACATACACTATCGTTGAATTCTACAGCTAGCGCTGAGTTCGAGTCTTTAGAGTCTTTAAATAAGTTTACTACAAAACCAGAAAACACTGAAATTAGTGTGGGAGGAACCAATAATACGGAGGAAGCCGAGGAGGAAACTTTTAAAACGAAATTTCCCTCGGAAAATGAAGATGCACACAAGGTGGTCTGCAAGAGCAAAGGCAACAAGTGCTTTATTACAAAATTTTAGTTCTTTTTCAGTCAATCAGTTTTCTAGAAACAATTGTAGAGATAAGGCACGACCACGATAAAGTGGCTACGAGGTCAAGACTTTTAAATAGTTTCACATTTGATGATTGTAATTTTTTGGAATGATGTTTGCAAACTATCGATGCAAAACTGCAAACTATCGATGTTACATCAAAAATATTGCAGAAAAAAGAATTTTATTTATTTTAAGTCGTTTTATGCATGAAAAAATCTAAAGATGTTATGGATGCAATGTGATATGGACGAAGAACACATGCTAAAAAGAGATGCTCTAAAAAGAAAAAGAATTCGAAGAGTTAAAAAATTTCACGATGAAGGCACCAGAGACGAACCTGTTATAGGTCCTG
The DNA here is from genome assembly GCA_944588485.1 of Phosphuga atrata. Taxonomy (NCBI): domain Eukaryota; kingdom Metazoa; phylum Arthropoda; class Insecta; order Coleoptera; family Silphidae; genus Phosphuga; species Phosphuga atrata. The sequence goes on from OX155893.1 coordinate 37,543,690, forward strand.
TAATCGACTATAAAATTAATGTAATAAATATAACTCTAGATGTAATGGTAAACGAAATGTCTGACAGAGTTAAGGGTCTGGAATAGAGATGAGCATGGGATCCCATCGTCCCATCCCATCCCATCGTCCCATGGTATGGGATGAGTGGAATGAAAGTCGCGTGGGATGGGATGGGATGGAACGATAGTTTTGTATGGGACGGAGTGGGACGGATTTTGATAATCTAGTAAATCTAGTTCGTGCATAATTAATTGCTTCCATACAAGAATCTGTTATTTTCATTTATTTGTAGACACATGTAGGCTTCCGAATACAAATCACTGTATTTTTTTCTTGTTTTTTTTTTGCAGCGCATATCTTTTTTGTGTGGGTTTTAGTTAAGTTTTTCACGACTCGGCGCGGTAGTTTGTCGGTTATCGAATCGCGCTTGCGCAATTCGGCTGGTATTTTTCTTTTGTGAAAAAGAAAAGTCCTATTTTATCCTTGAAAATGCTGCAGCTTTGTTTTTTACGGTTTTAACGATTTGATCGAAAATAGACAATAATCCAAAATTAACGTTTATCGTGCCAATACGCAAAATTTTAATACATGTCCAGCTCAGGATATTTCTGAGATAACGATGTAGTTCCTGAAAAATCTTCCGATCCGTTTGCGACGAAAAAGAATTACTCATTGTCGAAAAACCGAAAAGAAAGCCTGCTGTATGGGAAAATGGGATGAATGGGACGGGCCGTGCAACCGGGATGGGATGGGATGAATGGAATGGGATGGGACGAAAATTTTACGTTTGTGGGATGGGACAGTGGGACAAGTGGGCAATAGGACGAAAATGTGATACGTCCCACGGGATGGGATCTGGGACGAGAACCTCGTCCCATGCTCATATCTAGTCTGGAAGATGTTACAGAATTATTTCAGGTTTTCTAAATCCAATCTTCATGAAAAACAGTACAAAATCAGATTTGTAAAAAAGTTGTACAGTATTAAGTGATACTTTTAAATTTATTTCCCCTAAATTGTCGCAACAGAACTCTTGGTGAGTCTCAGAAGTGAGTCTTAGAAGTCTCTGTGGTTAGCCGATCAAAAGTTATAACAGCGTCAAATCAGTCAGAAATGCGAGATGGTGTATAGCGAAAAAATATATAAAACTTGTTTATTTGTAACTTTAGAGGGAAATTAACTGGAAAACTGTTTTCAGCACTTCGATTTTCTTCGGGTAACAAAAAAAAATATATAGGCAGTCAGGTTTTTGCTGCCGACTGAAGTGAAAACTTAAAAAAAAAACAGCCTTAAAACTGAGGTTTTGAGGATTTATCAGTATGTTAATTAATCAAATTTGCACATAGTTTGTTAGTATTGTTTTATGTAAATCTGGAACATAACTCACTTCTGAAGGGAAATGACTGTTAATATCATCATCATAATATGAATTTGAATCCGGAATGTTTGGTTGATTCTGTGTTGATAAGTCAGCAAAATGAATTAGGTAGGATATATGGCACATTTCTTGTTGATTGGGTCTGCAATTTGTGAGTTATGGAAATTTTGACTTTTAGAAACATAACTGCTTTTGAAGATTTATCTGTATGTAAATTAATTTTTGTTTGGAATATTGTTTACTACGTTTAATTTGTTCCTCCTTCTCAGCTGTGATTGTTCGATGTTTAGAAATTTCTGAATTAACTATTGCAAAAGTTTTTTTCTTATTCTTATCTCTATATCGCTGACTATTAACTTTATTTTGGAGTTTCCTTCCTTTGGAGAGCACACGAGTACATTTGGTTGCCTAAAACTTAGATGGGTCTGATTCGTGATTTACCATGAATTCTTCGATACAATTCAGTAATCTGAACATACCAATAGTCCGACACTAGTATATCTACTAGTACATCCGTTAAAAGTACTTACTCTTGTACTGCACACTGATTATAGGGGTTGATATTTCCTTAGAGGCGCTGCGTTCTGTCAACACTGCAAAAAACTGTCCAATAATCCAGCACTAGTACATCTACTATTACATCCGGTAAAAGTACTTACTCTTGTACTGCATACTAATTCTACGGGTTGATATTTCCTTAGAAACGCTACGTTCTGTCAACACTGCCAAAAACCTTGACTATTAAGTTTGACGTTCAGAGCCAACATTAAACATATACGTATAGATTTGAACACATCTTTGAGTAATAGAAATTTTTTCTATAGAACGCAGCTATTGATGATGATGACGCAAATCTATGAGTTTACCCTCTACCCAAATGTCATTCAGAGCGGCTATAGAAGTTTTTACTTCAAAAATCACGAAAAAAAATTCCAAAAAATTTTTTAACAAAACTTTACATCATTTCGTTCGAAAAATATGTGCTTTTTCGATTTTATCGAGAACTGTAAAAAGCAGCGAAATCATTTTCGGCATTTTCGAAGATGTGTAAATGTCAAGATTCAATAATTCGTCGAAAAATTTGAAACTGAAATTTACCAGATTCTCGATTTGCAAAGTAGATTCGGAAACGATTGCAGATAATCAAAAACGAATTGCAGCATCGTTTTCTTGTCGTCGTCATTTTCCTGTTGATGCCCTAAGATTATCCGCGTGAAATTCACGACTTTTCGAGATCTATACTCTAGCGCCGAAATTTCTTAAAAGTTTCTTCAATTCTTGCAGGCGATAGTTAACGGAAAGATTTGATTTTTTTTTTTTTTTTTTTCGCATTACGTCGTTTCCGCAGACTAGACTCCCCATGTCGATGGTATTTCTCAAAACATTACAAAATTCTTCACATGTATACTGCAGATTGACCTTCACTGAAGTCACTGCTGATAAGGTTTTTATATTTAATCTTGATGTTCAACTGCTCCAGAAATCATTGATGATTGAAAATACTCGTTCAACTCTCGCATTGGTACCCGGCAAACACATTGCAAATTCAGCAAGCAATTTTAAGATTTTTGATTCCTACAAAAAACTTATGCTCATCTTTAAAATATTTGTATATTTCTATCCAAAGTAAACTAACATCTATTTTATTTTTCTTCTTTAATTTATTTTTTCCGTGGAACAATATATGTTCTATAACTTCATCGAAAAGTTCATTATCATCGATAACAATTTTGTGATTTTCTTTCACGTAATGAACCGTTTTCAAAATCCCCTCCCAATTTATATCATATTTTAATAATATCCATCCAAACTTGTGTAGCTCTTTGAAACAATCAGTCCATTTTTTACATATTCAAAGGAATTTTTATTATAACATTTAATTTCTTTAATAAATGTTGGTTTTTACTTTCCTAGTATTCATCATTTGTTCAGTTATTGTATAACCAAACAAATGAAAAATTCTTTGTTAAATTTCGCCTCGCTTTCAGGGGTTGACTCTTCGATTGTATCGAGTTCCTGCGTTAACTTTATTGAAAGAATTCTAGTATTATATCTAGCGACGATTTGCATTATTTAAGTCAGTCAGTTTTCACCTCGGAAGAACTGACACTTTAGAGCTTTCAATTCCTTTAATAGTGATATGAAGTACAACAGCTTGACTATGAATTAAATTGCCACTATTAGCAATGCTGAATTCTGAGCAACAAATTATTACGACAGTTTATTTAGTTTAAATTATTATACATTTTACGACACTGTCATCATTTTTGCTATCATCCTTCTCTATCAATAAAGCCATAAACACAAGAAAAAACAATTAATCATTGATAAAGGAAATATTGTTTTCACTATTAATAAAATTACTAGAGAACGGAATCTGTTGGGATTCCCCGTGGTCTGCCTGCCCTACCGGTCCTGCTCATACGACACCGCACCTATTTCGCCCCAACACATTAATTCCACCATGCGTTCGACTTTGTCATACTAACGAACTGCTTGGCGAAAGTGATAACAGTGATTCGGCATTCGCTTTGAAAATGCATAAAATCACAGTTATAATTATTTAGTTTTACAATAGCATACAAATGCAGTGCCTAAAAATTGGACTGTACAGACTATCTCAAGAAGTACTGTATTACCGAAAGCAGTACGTCTGGTCACCTTAGTTAAAATCATCGGAAACCTGGCATTAGCATTTCTACGCTGCTGTAAAGATACAGACATACCATCAGTTTATATGAGGCTATCATACCAAAACCAGACAGTCAGGTTAAGCAAAGTCTATACACAACGCAAGCCAAGCTGTAATTAGGGACGAAATCCAATCCAAACGACATGAATTTGACAAAATCAGTCAAAATATCCTGACAACCCACATATCTCTAACCACTATGCTACTCCCCATCCTCTGGCAATACCTAATACCTAACAGTAGACTTAGTTAACTTAATATCTAACAACAGAGCCGAACAGAATACACTATTGATCATCAATTGACAGAACGTAAAATACAACCTTCTTAGATGCAGGCAAACACCTGAACCAAAACCACTCAACACCAAAAAAGTGGTTTGTTTACAATCTTTCAGATCAGCCGCTAGACCTTAGACGAACAAATCAAAAGTGTACCGGCCAATGGTTTTAACAATGCACCATTCCGTCTTACTAAATAAGACATAATCACTGGAGTCGAGACTGTCATTTTACAACTCCCTGCCATATTATCTGATTGTGAGACAATAAGACAGAAAACATGCCCCATCTTAAGATCTGCCGGACCACCAACAAGAAACATCTCATACGAAACACCACGACAACGAGCGTTTTAAGTGTCAGCTCAAAACCGATAAAAGAAAAGGATCCCATATATACCGAGCGCTCAATATACGTCTAAAGCTACGTACACACGGTATAGAAAGCTAGCGTATGGTCCTTTGGTTTCCGGTGGCGATTGCGAAAAAACCCGGAAGAAAGTGGAAGCGCGAAACAGCCTTCTGAGCAACAGCAAGTGGGGCGCAAAACCGACAGTACTGAGAACGTCAGCGCAGGCGTTATGTTTTTCAACTGCGCAGTATGCCTGTCAAGTGTGGAATAGATCCAGCCACGCCAGAACGGTAAACCGTAGACTGAACGAAACTTGCAGGCTTATAACAGGCTATATGAAGGCAAACCCACTGGACAAACTGTATAGAGCCTCAGGTCTATCAGACCCTCGCTCACGTAGAACAGCGCATGAATTCACAGAACCAGACAGACCCTCAACGAGCGATATCCACTGTTCGGCCATGAAGCACACTACACATAAATCAAGAAAGCACTTCATGAACACTCTACTAGACGTCTGTTACCCAATATCAGAAGCCGCTGCAAGCGGTATATCAAGAGATTGGACAACATGGTAAATGCTGAATCGCATTTGAACTGACGTAGCCCTCGTCAAGACCAGCCTCATCAGGTGGGGCCTGTTGGATAGAAATGACAAGTGCGACTGTGGAGTCATACAAGACATGTAACACCTGTTCACCTGCCCTAACTGCCCACACAGTTGTAACCTCGACGATTTATGGACCCACAACCAGCAAGCATTGGACACAGCCACACAATACTGGGCTCAGAAATTATAGTTTCCGGACACGAAAGTAAGCGTGTAGTCCTGCTATAGTTTCATTATAGCTATGTGACTCCTTCGTATAGTCCAAAACTATTTGCATAGTTGTATACGAAACGGTCACACAGCTATAGTCAAACTATAACAGGACTATACGCAAGTTTTCTATACCGTGTGTACCAGTGTGTACGTAACTTAACGGTTAACCCGGACAGAGGGAGCGAGAATGAAAAATCAACAATAAATAAATAATAAGGGTGGTAAGTTTTTTTGAAGTGAATTTTTCAAATCAATGTAATAATATAAACATAAAGTTACTTATGGCAAAAACTGCTACACAATATTTCCTTCGAACTTCACGTCTGTGATACAAAAAGGAAGAGAAGGTTCAGTACAGGTTACATTGATTCAAAAAAATCATTTTCTATATAAACATAGTTTTACAGCCAGAGAATAGTAACGATGTTATTCAATTAAAAACTCTTTCAACTTTAGCACCACTAATTGCATCCATATATGTTTCTATCCAGAAGTGGTAAATTATCCCATTTCTCTTGTCCAGCTTCTCTCATACTCTGGTATGGTCATACTCGGTGAAAATGAAGTGTTTCGAATTGTGTTCGAATTGCAACGAAGTGTTTCCGAGACAAGCGAAATGTCATCGAAATAAAACGAAGTGTCGCACGGTATAAATATACACTTCATCGGCACTTAAAATCAAAAAGTACAACGAAGCTTCAAACTGTTTAAATTCCAGTCTTCAAAAGACACTTTCCTGACACGTTGACGACATTTCGTTGACGCTTTGCGGACACTTCGACGACATTTCATTTTCACCAGGGTAATCATTGAAGTAATGTGCAATTATAGAATTGTCAAATTACATGTTTTTCATTATTTTTTTTTATTACTCATGCGCGAAAAGTACTTCTTGGCGTAGATTATTTAATACGAAAAATGTTACATCCCGTATTTCCACATAACCTGGGTATCGCACGTAAATATTCAATATCGTTAGGTTACATTAAAATAAACAAATAAATAAAAATAAAAACACAATCAAGACCGCGATATTAAAAAAGTGAAACGTCAGAATTTTTTTTCATTACAAAATAATAATAGAAATTAAAGAAAACGTTTAAAATGAGTGCAAATTCAATGGTGATAGCGGAGACTGAGGAGATTTCTTATTACGAATTTACACCGCCGGAGACAATTAAAAAAGCATATTCTTCATTTGTGATTCCATTTTTTTTATGGCCCCTGGATCTCAAACTTGTAAGATACATCCCCTCGCATGGGTAATAAAAAATATTGTTTGTAACACGGGCGAAATTGTCAATTTCCCTCACGAGCGAATTTATCTCTTGCGAAAAATTGACAACCTTTCACCCTAGTTACAAAATATACAGACAGTGTTCCCATCAAGATCTTATGATTAGTTTCAAATGTATGTTAACAAAACTGTTTTTTATCACCATAGTAAATTTTTCTTCTGTCAATTGTTGTCTATTTATTTTGATGATCTGATGAAGTTGTATCAAACATCCAAATATCTTTTGTGCTTCGTTACTAATAGGTAAGTAATTTCACATGTCTTTGAATTCTTAGTTTGCTTCGTTTGGTGGTTATGTTTGGTGAAGTGTCATGACGTCCTCCAGGGCTAGTTGATACGCTTCAGGTGACTCAGACTATTCTCAGACTATACTTCAGCTGTATCAAACTATCATTTTTTGACAATATAATATTATATTAAATATATAATAATATATTTTATTTGAGGAATATTTATTTACCACATATTTCAACTTCAAAAGTTTAGTAGCACTGACTGTCATGCTATTATAACTTACATAATAATTCAATATAGCCACGAAACAAATGGACCAACTAACTTAGAATTAAACTTATAATCTAATATTGTCATTTTCTTGCAGGATAATGGTCAGGAATTATATTAAAAAAACCGATCGGGGAAGTGTTCCTCTTGACGTGTTTGAAAAAGCTCACCAGGAGGTCACTGTTGGGAAAGCTGGTTTAAGAGAAACTGCTAAAACACATGGAATTGTGATGTGAGAACAAAATGACCCTGTTTTGTTACATAAAAAAGAACACGAGTGAAGGTCGTCTCTGCATGGGGTACGCGAAACCCAGACAAATTTTAAGAGATATTATGGAAACTCAACTTGAGGAATACATCCTGCGTTGCTCAAAAATTTATTACGGACTGACACTTAAGGATGTTCGACGTTTTGCATATGAATTAGCAATAGCCAACAATTTTGTTATTCCTGAAACATGGGTAAATTTTAAGATGGCCACAGCTGAGTGGTTTTCTTCCTACATGAAGAGACATCCATCCCTTCCTATTAGGTCACCTGAGGCAACGAGTCTTTGCAGAGCAACTTCATACAATAAGACCAATGTCGGTCTTTTTTTTTAAATAATTTAAAGAAGGTGTTAGAATTATATAAGCTGGAAGCTAAATATATTTGGAATGTTGATGAGACAGATTGTTAAAATGTCCAACGGCCTTTCCAAAATAGTGGCTCAGAAAGGGTCACGAGAAGTTGGGAAGGCAACATCGGCAGAAAGGGGAACAACTATAACAATGGCATTGGCAGTGAGCGCAATTGGAAATACCGTGCCACCCATGTTTATTTTTCCGAAGGGTTCACTTCAAAGAATTCATGGTTAGAGACGGCCCTCCTAGTTGCATCGGCACAGCTCATCCATCGGGCTGGATGACTGCGTCATCATTCATGGAGTTCATCGGACATTTCCATAAGCATGTTAACTCCACCAAGGACAAACCATGCTTATTGCTGTTAGATAACGACGACTCTCACCTGTCTATACCATTCCTAAATTTCTGCAAGAATAATGGTATCATACTGGTGTCTTTCCCGCCGTACACATCCCACTGCCTACAACCTCTTGATAAGTCGATTTACGGGCCCTTCAAAAAATATTACTTTGATGGAGTGGATCAGTGGATGACAAACAATCCAGGAAAAACATATTCCATATACGATATTCCTGGGGTAGCGAAGCAGGCTCTCCTAAATGCTACAAACGCCGCCAATGTTGTGTCTGGATTCTCTGCCACTGGCATCATGCCGGTTTAACCCAGAAGTCTTTACAGAAGCAGACTTTCTGTCATCATATGTCACAGATCGCCCTCTCACGTCTGATGAACCTCAATAATCAACGTCTCCAGAAACCACCAACCAGCAGCAGGTCCCATCTACAAGCAGTGGTGCTGGGACCAGATATGTCAGTCCACAAGAGTTGAAACCGTATCCGAAGGCGGGGGAGCGGAAGGAAAATTTTAGAGGCCGCAAGAGAATCAAATTGGCTATTCTGACTGAGACGGCGGTTAAAGAACAATCAGAAAAAGAGGCGAGAACAAGGGAAGGAAAAGGAAAAAAGAACTTATTTTCTTTAAACAAAGCTCAAAAGCCATGAAAGGCGGTTCAGAATGCCAATCAGCAACGTTGCAAGGTATCCAAGGCTGTCCCATTTGAACAAACTAGTGACGAGTCAGAGGACGAAGACGCTGTTTCTTTAAGGTGCCTCAAACGGTTTTCTGAATCGCGTTCTGGACAGCAATGGATCCAATGCACATCTTGTCGCAAGTGGGCACATCTGGAATGCGGGAAGGACTGCCTAGATTTATATGCATTCACTGTGATTCTGATGAGTAGGGGATATTTTAGAACTATTTGGTATTTTAAATTTTTAACCTTATTTTTAACATGTGTACAATTTTTGTACCTAAATATTATTTTAGTATGTATTTTGTGGGGTGTTTGATTTGTCTCAACGTTTTAGTTCAATGTATCAACTTGCCCCAAACTTGTTTCAACTTGCCCCTGGACGGGGCAAATTGATACATTTTGAGTTGATTCGAAAATCGGTCAGTCACGATTGAACGGTCTTAATTCGGGGCTTGGAAAAATTTGGGATGGCAAACAATGTCGGTGGTATAATTTGGCCTGAATTTGATGAATCTAAGTCAACTATCAGAATAGTAAAAAATTAAAAACCAAAAAACGTATCAACTTGCCCTGGTCTCACCTACTTTAATTCTTAGTTTATCTTTTGCTTTTTTTTTTAAATAAAGATTTTGGTATGAATTGTATAATGTAATATGATAAATTATCAAATACAAATGAAAAAATAATAAAATAAGCTTTTTATTATATTCGAAAATACAATATTTATATACAATAATAAAGCCATAAATATATCAATTTCATTTTTTCTCTTTTTGTTTTCTTCACATTTTTTTATGTATAAAAATTTATTTTCTTGTTTATTTTTTTGTGTTAAAAAAATCAGTTTTCACTTCATATTGCTACTATCATATCACCCACGAATGAACAATTCCTAAAACAAACAAACAAAAAATTATACGAGGCATAATTTGTGTTAAACGTTTTATTTGAAATCTTACCTAGTTCAGGAAAGTAACTTTAGGGAAAGCTTACAAGCTTTATAAATAACTAAATATTTTTATTTCATTAATTTGACTTAAAAAATTGATTAACCTTATTCCAAAATATTTATTACTTAAACTAATATATTTATTTAAGTTGATCCCAAATTTAATTTCAACGACTACTTGGTGCGTCATTTTAAGACGATTTAGTGCCCTGGCGTAACAATATTTTCTAATATAACACTATGGCTCTATTGGCCCCTAGAGAGGGTCCCGTAACTGCTCACTCGTATTCCCTAACTACCAGTGGTGTATATAAAAGTATACAAGGTGCTAGCGCCCGAAGGTGAAAATGTCCCTTGGATGGGACGCTATCCCAAGGTCCCGACAGTCCCGTTTTGAGTATATAAATCAGTAAACTTATTACGGGGCCAAAACCTTTAGCTATGTCTGTGCTAACTATTTACAATTTTGTTATAGATAATGTAAAATAGTTTCATGTTGACACATTTTTATAATTTGTCGAGTAATTTGTAAGAATTTTAGGAAAATAAATGTTGAACTTTAGCTGCAGTTAATAGCACTTTTTCGACATATAACCAGTGAAAATATCAAAATCTGCCCGAAACTTTCATATTCCCGCCTTCTAAAGATTGCGGACGCGCATTCGCTTAACTAACCGTAAAAAGTCTTAACCTTGTCTTGATAACCTTGTCTCTGCTTTAATAAATGTGCAAGCTGGGAAAGTTTTCAATTCGGAACAAAACTTCTTTAGACTTGTCTTGTTGGTTTTATCTGGTTCTGTTTGATCTTGCCTGGTCTTATTTGGTCTCGTCTACTCTTGCCCTTGTCTTTTCGAAACGTGTCTAGTCTTATTCTATTTAGTCATGTGTAGTCTCTTATAGATATGTTAGTAAAAAAAGACATCACAATATAAATAAAATGATTTGAACAAACGCAATAACTAAAAAATCACAAACTAGAAAATAAAAACCAGGCAGTTAGTCAGAATTATACAAAAAAATTAAAAAAATAAATGTTTGAAAAACTGTTAGATATTTAATGGTACAATAAAATAGACACAACAGACAACACCGAAACAAACTCTTACTTCTGGTTATTCTAGGCGTTACATGTATATGTATATTATCACCAGGAGCTGCAGACACTGCAAAGAATAAAGACGATTTGAACAAATAACATAACAAAACATTTAACAAAAAATCACAATTTTATAGAAAATCACAATTTTTTCAAGTGGTACTAGTAGCAGAATCCTGATCTACAACCTCCCTATTCCTATGAGGGGTACTAAAACTCCTAAGAAAATTCCCACCCTCGACATTATTTACAACCGGCTGGCTCGTCGATTTCAGAATCGGACCCAGCAGTTTCTGGATCCGATCGAAATCGTCGCTTTGGTTTGCACGGGACCCAATCTTATTACCGTGTAGGATGCGCGACATCTCGCACTGTTCACATTTGTCTAATAACGGATGGTTTTGGAATGTGCACATTTTGCAACTCCATTTCGGGCCATCGGTTTCACTCAACGTCGAAGTTGACGGTGCCGATGCGGTGTTTTGGAAACGGTCTGTCGGACGGATTAAAGGACCTCGTTGACCTGTGTAGATGTTTCGGTAGAATTCTTCACTGGTCTCACCTAATGGAGCTATAAAATAACAATTATATTAATTAATAGTCGGCACGATAATATAATAATAATTATATAAATCGTATATTATATTATAAATATGTACTAATAGCGGACACAATTTTATGTGAAAGTCTAGTCTTGTCTGTCTAGTATTGTCTATCTAGTCTTGCCTGTCAAGTCTTGTCTATCTAATCTTGACTGTCTAGTCTTGTCTGTCTAGTCTTGTCTGTTCAGTCTTGTCTGCCCAGTCTTGTCTATCTAGTCTTGTTTGTCTAGTCTTCACTGACTAGTCCTGTCTATCTATCCTCCTCGGCAGTGTAGTTGACAACATACCCGCCTGGAAATGCGGGAGACCCGGAGGCGACAAGTCGGTTTATATGTTTTCATTAACCGTCCGGGCTGTCCACCCCGAATGAATGCAAAATATGCGATACCTGGCGCATACTTAAAAGGCCAAAGTGGAATAGAGGGTTTAGTGAGAGCCTTGTAGAGAGACTAGACATCTTGTCTGTCTAGTCTTGTCTGCCAAGTCTTGTTCGTCTAGTCTAGTCTGTTTAGTCTTATCTGTCTAGACTTGTCCGTTTAGTCTTGTTATTAAGTCTTTCTGATCTGTTGTAGTTGAACTATCTAACAATATTCGGTGGAACTGTCTAGTCCAGATAGCTTCTATTTCTACTTTAATTCATTGGTCTTCTTTCCCTAATCTTCGTTCTGCTGATTTTATATTAAATAATATATCTAGCCGTCTACTTTAAACTACATAAAACAAGTTTATCGTTCAATCTCACGTTTTCTACCCAGATGTATCTTTTTGGCAAAATGTACAAGTATGTAATAAATCGCGTTTAATTTATGTTGAAAGTAAGAAATGTTACCTCTAGTTTCTGTTTGTCTGTCAACTTCAATAGCGAGTCGCTCGCATTGTCCTCGCAGATGCCTAATCTCCTTCTGCAGTTGCTTCTCGAGTTCGGCATCGGTCCGATACGAGGCAGTATCATTCTGTTTGATCTCCAAAAGTTGCACTTCGCTCTGGATCGCGATCAGTTTCTGTTTCTCGCCATTCAGCGCGATCCTCATCCGATCTAGTGCACTCTGTTGTACCAATAATGTCGGCGCTGTGGGAGATAAAGATGCGTTAGATTAACTTTGGCGAGTTAAAAAAAGATGTTATTATTTTTCTTTTTATTATTATTGGACGCATACAGGTATACCAAAACAATCAGGTGTTCGAAACGCGAGTTATTTTTGAAACGGTCGTCGCCCACGCATCAGCTCGTCACGTTACATTTTGGCAACGAGACGAAATACAATTTCTTTGGTTGCATTTGCCTACGGTCTGCCTATCTGTTCAAACGCAGGAAAAAAAGTTACTAATTTTATTCAGAAAAACAATATTATTGAAATTTAAACTAATTAAATTTGAATAATTTCTAGAAGTATAAATATGTATGTTTATTATTTCAAATTTCATTAAAAATGCAAATGCAAAAATACCTTAAGAATTTCTGAAAAATTTTGTTGGAAATTTTAGAATTTTAGAAATCGCTAGAGTTTAAATGAGAAATTAAATTAGGAATAAAAAAATCTGGAAATTAAAATATTACGTGACATGAAAATTGCGAATTTGACGTTTAATTGGATAATTCAAATTAATTTAAATAGCAAAATAACAAATTAATTTCTATTAACTCCTCAAAAAATATAAATTAATATTTTTTAAATTTATATCTCATTAACTAGTTTTTTTTTTATTAAAATCAAAGTTTTATCGTTTACGTGAGACAACCTTGAAACACTTTTCGAGGTATGTTGATGTTCTAATTTGTATAAAAATATCAGAAAATGTTAAATACACTCATCCCTCGATTTACACAATAGGATACGTTCCTCGTAAAAGAACTGTCACTTATTGTTAGACGTTTTCTTTCGTTTCTTGATTACATTAGAAGGGAAACATAAAGCACGACTTTGAGGTTTGCGGTTTTTTTAATTGCTTACTTAGGTAAGTTTTAATCTAGTATTAAAAAACTAAACCTTCTAAATTTAGTACCGTGTAAATCGAGAGATGGGTGTATTTACGAAAAGCAAAAAAATCAATTTCTAATAATTTCAATATCAATGTTTTTATTGTCAAATTAAAGGTACTGTCTTGGAAATAAACTTGCGTGCATAGAAATCGCCCGCAGTAAACTTTTTTTAGAAAAACAGACTGTTTTTTAAAAACTAATTATGAGATGAAATAAATAAATATGCCGTTTGAAAGACAATGTAATATGCTTTAATATGAGTTTAGATTCATAAAGAATGCTTATCGTTAATATGCGTAGCAACCGGTAAACGAAAACGAGCGTATTTATGTGGTGGTTATAACGAAAATACATAAAAGTTAAAATATAAATTAAAAGTTATTCAGGTCTATGCCCCAACAACGGAACATACAGACCAGGGAGTCGAAGTTTTTTATGATGATTTAGGTTAGGTTTTAGGCAGCTCTCTCAAATAATCCTGCACATTTCACCATTGCATGCGACGATTTGAATGCCAAAATAGGAACAAAAATGAATCTATCAGAAACGGCTCTTTGTAATTTTGGCAGTCCAGGGCGAAATGATCGTGGCAACATTCTAAATTTTCTGTTGGAGAAAAACCTACTTCTAATGAACAGCTTCTACTACAAGAAACCCCAGCGCAGATGGACCTGGAAGAGCCCAGACGGAAGGACAAAGAATGAGATAGACTACTTTATAACTGACAAAAGACATATATTCAAGGATGTGACAGTTCTAAATAGATTTGCAAAATCAAGCGAACATCGAATGGTAAGAGCCACTATCGTACTAAACACTAGCTACGAACGACACAAAATGTTTAAAAAAGAACGAACGAAGACATGGACACACCCAAGAGATGAACGGAAATTCGAGGAACACATCAGCGAAATACTCCAAGATAAATCTTTAATAAATGATATTAACACCTTAAACGAAATGTTGCCCAACAAGCCAGAAGGAAGAAAAAAACAGGAAACGCGCCACAAAATGAAACGGAGAAGAACACGAAATGAAAAGTGACGAAAACGATAGCCAAGAAGAAATAAATAGACTGAACAAGGAAGTACCAAAAGCAATCCGGAAAGATTTAAGAAAGTACAAAGACGAGGAAGTCATTAAAACTATAGAGGAAAATAAACGCATGAAAGTAATGAGACGCAAACTAACAAGTGGGAAAAAAGAAATTGTCAAACTCAAGAATAAGGATGGTAAGTAATATCACGTCGAACAGAGAACATTTGTTACAAATTGTGGAATAATTTTATGAAATTTTATACACTAAACAAACCACTCCAAATCTAGAGGAGTATCTGCGGAGAAGGGTTCAAAATCAGGGCTCCGAGGATATTCCGGAGATCTCTCTGGATGAAATTAATATTGCTTTGAAAAAGATGAAGAATAATAGAGCTCCAGGGGATGACGGCGTCGTCAAAGAAGCGATAAAGATAGGAGGACCAGTACTGATGTCCATGATTCAAAAACTCTGTAATCTATGCCTGTGGAATCAGAATATCCCAACAAAGTGGAACAACTCTATAACTATACTTTTGCACAAGAAGCCAGCTATTGCTCCACAACTGGATATGACACGCGCCGCGGTTCGAAGAGTGTTTCAACGTTAGGGGAGACTGAATCCTTTCATAGACGACCTGGTACAGGCAGAAGGAGATTTACAACAGCTCGGGATGACCGTTTTATCGTGTTGTCTACATTATTAAGAAATCGTCACCTTAATGGTGTTCAACTGCAACAACAGATCCGTGAAGCACCACGAATGGCTATTAGTCAGTGGATAGTAAGACGAAGACTGCAGGAAAGTAATTTGACCCCTAAGACACCTGCAGTTTGTCAAACACTTACCCCAGCTCATCGTCAAGCTCGCCTGCGTTTTACATGGGATCATTTAAATTGGACGTTGGAACAATCTGTTCCAAACTGTCTGTTCTGTTCTCAGATGATACTAGAATATGCCGCTATGGTACCGACCGAAGAAGAAAAGTGTACCAGGGTCCAAAAGAGCGATTTTCAGAATGCTGCATTGAAGAGCGGAATGCACTGAAGGTGGTTCCTGCATGATCTGGGGTGCAATTTCTATGGGAGCAGGAATCGACACTGCCTACATCGAGTAGATTTTACCAGTTCATGTGGTACCCTACGTCGACTACATTGGAGAAGTATATATCTTTATGCCGCACACCGCAAGCATTGTGTGTCACATTAATTGTGAATAACATTACAGAAATTGGCTTTCAGGTTATGGAGTGACCAGCATGCAGTCAAGGTGCTGAAGCTAATGTAAGTGTACTCCATTTTATAATTTAAAAGAGCAAAGCTGCACTGATGAGAGATAGATGAATTCCATTTCATAATTCAATAGAGCAAAGCTACACTGATGAGAGATAGATCTCAAAACGCGTCTGCAGATTCGCATAATTTAAATAGAAAGAAATGAATTTAAAAAACAAATATATTTCTTTAGCTCCGTTAGTGCCATGAAAATGGACTGGTTCTAGGAATAATATACAAATCTCTAGTTGCTCCAACAAGAGATTTGTTCATAGTCCTTATAAGACTTAATAATAATATTGCTTTATTATCAATTAGAAATACATAATTTCTGCGGACAAAGGACAGGCAAAATAAATCAATTAAAACTAAAACAAAATATAACAAAAAGAAATACGTACATACTTAAATGCATACATATAGTAAAAAAAAATCTTTAAAAATATCGTAAAGAATTTTTACTCGTTAGTAAGGCTAGCTGAGACTAATATGTGTGTGTGCGGTTCAAAAACTAGCATTCACCGAAGAATTCTGCAGAAGTGTAGTAGCATCGTTCTAGGAAATACGACTTGACGACGGAACGAAATTTGGAGTTATTGGTGATAGATTTTAGGTGGATAGGTAAATGATTGATCATTTTTTTTGCGTTGTAGAAGATGGATTTTTTTATCAGTTCTGATCTATGTAAGGGTAGATAAATATCCTGATCCAAGTTCCTTGTACTGTGTTTGTGTTGTGGTCTCTCCGGTAAAGCACAAATAATGAAGGGAGAGTTAAAATTTTGAAATTTTTAAAGTAGGGTTGACAATGGGTTCTACTACTCAAACCAAGCATATAGCGAATAGCTCTCTTTTGTAACTTGAAAATTGATTCAAGTTGGAGAAGGTTGTCCCCAGAGACACGAAAAGAGCGAAATAAGAAGATATGCATGTTTGGAGATTTAGCTCTCTGGAAATAGACCTAATTGCAAAGCAAGCAGAAGACAGCTTCTTGGTTTGAGCTCCATTGGATCTTGATTGGAGCTCCACATGCAAGGACCATTTGAGTGATTTGTCGATGATGAGGCCCAGAAATCTAAGAGAGTCAATAGAATTAATGACGTTGTTGTCAAGTGTAAGAGGCGGGAATGTATCTTTATAAGATAGAACTACAGTTTTCTTGGTACTTAATTCTAGACAGTTAGAATCGTACCATGACTTAATACACGCAAGGTCATTAGATATAGTAGAGTGGAGAAGCGGCAGGTTAGGTTTGGACCATGTGATACTAGTGTCATCGGCAAAGAGACACATTTTTCCGCTGATATTTAGATTAGTTATATCGTTGATAAATACTAGGAAGAGTATTGGACCTAGAACGGAACCTTGAGGGACACCAACATCCATTGCTCTGCAGGAGGAAGAGTAGTCATTTACCCTGGCGAACTGCCTTCTATTGCCAAGATAGGATTTGAACCATTCCTGCGGAGTACCCCGAATTCCATAAAAGAATGCAATGCAATTTTTTTAGTAAAATCTCATGGTTCACAAAATCGATGGCTTTGGCAATGTCACAAAAAAAACTGTTGCTGTGAAAAGCTAGTTGTTAAGATTGTGGTAGATATCACTAAGAACAGAGAATATGGCTTCACTCGAACTTTTACTAGATAAGAACACGAACTCATTCGATGTTAAGATGTTATGTTTGGTCAGCAAAGCCATCAAGCGTACCTTGACGAGCCTCTCTATTATCTTTGATATAGCAGGTAGTAAGGCGATTGGTCTGTAGTTGCAGCAGCTGTCCTTATCACCTTTATGTAGAGGGATACTGATTGCTGTCTTGAGGCACTGGGTTCTCGAAAGATTGGTTGATTAGAGAGGACAGGGCGTTCATTGCTTCAAGAGGAAGTTTTGAATTACTTTAACCGGTAGACCATCAGTGCTGCAAGAAGACTTGCTTTTTATAGCTGTAATGGCTTGTGACAGTTCCAGGTTGTCA
The DNA here is from genome assembly GCA_944588485.1 of Phosphuga atrata. Classification (NCBI taxonomy): domain Eukaryota; kingdom Metazoa; phylum Arthropoda; class Insecta; order Coleoptera; family Silphidae; genus Phosphuga; species Phosphuga atrata. The sequence goes on from OX155893.1 coordinate 37,561,591, forward strand.
ACAGGACTTAAAAAAGCTGCTGGAATTCGAATTTGAGGCAGAGAGGAAGGAAAATGGGTCACAATTTGAAGATATATTAGTTGTTATAGTTTTGGCCACATTTACGAAATAGCTGTTCAAATCATTTGGATCAGAATAAATTTGGTTAGGTAAACGAGATTTATTTCTCAAATCATTAACTATTGACCAGGTTTCTCTAGCGACATTATCATTAGTTGAGAGGCGATTTTGAAAACTTGTTTAGCCAATTTAATAATTTTGAAGTGTAAAGTTCGGTATTGAGAGATGTACTTAAAGACCTTAGGGTTGACCGTGAACTTTTTAATGTACATCAAGGAGTGCATGTTTTTTTACGCTATTCTAATTCCCACTGTAGTCGTTTATGTCGCTTGGGCTTAATGGGTGTTAGGGGGAACGCTGTATTACTGGCACAAGAAACTTTCATTAAAAAATCTGAGTAAACTTTGTAAATTTTCAAAATAAATGTGTTTGTGTCCAACTCCATTGATTCTTCTGGAGAAGTAGACCTTAACTTTCTACTTCTCCAGAAGAATCAATGGAGTTGGACACAAACACATTTATTTTGAAAATTTATAAAGTTCTTTATTGAAAAAAATCTACCCAAGCGGTGAGTAGTGGGTTTTGGTTTCTTTCCTAAAGAAAAATTGGTCAAAATTGCCTCATGATCCGAAAGGCCAGAGCAAATAACTACAGATTCTACGTCTTTAGGTGGTAGGTCAGACACAACGTAGTCAATGGTGCTAGCTGTAGTTTTTGAGATTCTGGTCGGTGATTCGACATGCATTTGAAGCCCAAAGGAATCAAAAATAGATATCAAAGATTTCTGAACAGCACACACATTAGTGAAGTCAATATTAAAATCGGTACATCAAATTTTTCTGCTTTTAATGGGTAAAGCAACGAGCATACTATAGAGCTGCGAACAGATTGAATATATTTATATATGCGAACTATATTTCGTACGTTTTAGTAACTTTGTATGATTGTATTTATAATTAGTATGGTTCACCACAATATTTCTACCCCTTTTTTTTTAGTTTTTCTTCTAACGTTTCTGGAGCTGACAAAGTCAAGAAATGACAAACTATAACGTACGTGTCTTTCTGGGTAATACGAAAATGTCTGTTCCAAGCAGAAACTAAATATTGGTCTTGCCTCAGTTACTATAAGCTTGTTTTTTTAACAATCAAACTCTGTTTTCAAAGAAACACATCGAGTTTGTTGATACTTTCAATTTTTCAGAACTTGCTTGTTGTGTGTTAGATTGAAATCTAAATTTTTGAAGCTGAGGTGGATCATGATAGAGTTAGTATATTTTCCTGTTGATAAATCTACTCTAGTTCAGGGCTTCCTAAAAGCTGATGGCATCTGAAAGCGCTGCTGATTGTTATTTATATTATCTCCCGAATTAAAAATCCATTTTCAGTTGTCATTAGCAAAAATAGTTTAAGCTTAAAATAGGTCAATAGCAAAGTTACGACTAGGTATATCAAATTGACTACAAACTGGAATAATTGTTTTTTTATTTCTGATTTTAGAATAAATCTAGACATTTGGAGTAGATTCATGCAAAATTTTATAGGAAAATGTGCAAATCTCCGAAAATATTGTCCTTTTAAATCCTAGATATTAAATATAGAATATGAAATAAACATAGAATTTAAATTAACTACAAAAAGTACATCACTAATACATCTTCTCAATGTTTAACGTAACTAACGAGTTCCTAGCAAAATTGTGTATAACCACTCCAAATATCATCAACAAAAAATGTTATCCTCTAAACAAAAAAATTAAACCGTTCATTTTTTTTTAAATTCTTTCATCTTTTTATTTCTAATGAAAACAAAATGTTTCATCTTTCTATTTTCTATGGAATTCTAAACAAATTTTGTTGTAAAAATTTTTCAAAAGCTTCTAAATAAAAAAAAGTTAAAAATAACCAAAAATTAATCGTCGTCCCAAAATTATAAGAACCACGTTGTAATTATTACATGAATAATTTCAAACTTATTTCCCATTCGCAAGACAATTAGTTTTAATATAGAACAATATTGTATTGAAAAAAAAAACCGGCCAAGTGCGAGTTGTGACTCGCGCACCGACGGTTCCGTACAAACTTGTAAGTAAGGTATCTTTATGAGGACCTAACTGTATGCAACCTATATGCTTCTGGTGCCTGACAATACCACTCATAACATATTAGTGTATTTTAATAAGTTTCTAATAGTAAATTCGCATTTTTCTTGTAATTAAACTACATATTTACGGTTTTCAGATTTTTCCCTTTACATGTGCTGTAAGACACCGCTTCTTGCAAAATTTCATGATTCTATGTCAACGGGAAGTACCCTATAGGTTTTGATTCCCTTGTGAAATCGCAAAATATCGACATAAACGGTCATATCTTTTGATCGCGTTGACTTACAAGTTTGATTTTTTCACAGCTGAAAGAGACCGCTGTTCCGAGTATTTGATACAAATTTCAACTTGTTACCTCTACGCGTTCCTGAGAAAAATGGCCTTGACAGACAGACACAGAGACGGACGGACAGACGGACAGACAGACAGACAGACAGACAGACATGCAGACAGACAGACAGACAGACAAACAGACAGACATACGGACAGACAGACAGACAGACGGACAACAAAGTGATCCTATAAGGGTTCCGTTTTCGGTACGGAACCCTAAAAATAATAAAAAACTTGTATCATTTTTGTAGTATAGCTGTATTCCGAAGGGAAAATTAAAGTCATAATAGACATTTTTACTGTTTGTTAAGCGCATGCGCATCCGCCAAGTTTGAAAGGCGGGAATATGGAAGTTTAGGGCACATATTTAGATATACTTCAAAAAGTTCGGGCAAAGGTTCAGTTTTTGAAGTATAACATGGCGGAAATTGACACATGCGCATAAAAAAATTCAAGTATGGAAAGGTCGTCTATTGGCGACAACCTCACAAGGTAAAGCCGCCAAGCTCACAAGGTAAAGAAACGCTACTCATCTGATAGCTCATTTTCGGCCGATCGAAAGTAATTGTCTGCAAACACCTAATGAGCCAGTTTACAACCTGAATTGAGACTGAAGGCTAGCTATTTTTCTTCTTGATTCAGCCACATTTCTAGAACGCATGCTATTGTACTCTAATCCCAAATTCAAAGATCCAAATCCAAGTGTTGCTTAAGACCCTTCATCAAATATATCAAAAAGAAAATCAAACAAGCAGACGAACAGAACATGACAGCAAGCAGCCAAATAGCACATATTACTGTAAAATGAAAGTTTCTTACAAAGTAAGAACAATGCAAATAACCTCACATGGTATAGCTTCCCTCAAAAAAATTCCACCCATCTGAAATAGCTCATTTTAGGCCGATTATAAGTTATTGACTATAAATACTTAATGGATACAAATTAATGAAAATATTGCCAACGAAATTGTTAAATAAGCTCAGGAACAAATGTATTTCCAACTTAAAAGCCAAACTTTGGCCTTTCAGCCAATTTCAGTTCAGATTATTTCTATAACGGCTGCTATTGAACTCTAATCCCAATTTCACAGATCCAACTTCAAGTGTTGCTCACATTATCTCTTACTTTTTTCATAATAGTGCAAAGGAGAAAGTCTAAATTTAATTATAAATATTTTTTATGTACTCACACACCTAAATGAGCACATTAATAAATACATTATTGTATGTGAAGGATGCCATTATTATAATCGTGTGTAAAAGTATCCAAATCATGCGTCCAATGTAGATCAAATAGAGTTTAATTACTAAACGATTGTTTGTTGTTACTATGGCAACAACTTGCGTCACTAAACAAAATATCATTAAGTAACTTTATATGCGTCTAAATATTGCACTCGCGATATGAAATTACCCTTAAGGTACCTTCTTAAAATACATCGAAAAGACAATCAAACAAGCAGACGAACAGAGTATGACAGCAAGCAGGCAAACAACCCAATAGTGTAAAATGAAAGTTTCTTACAAAGTATGAACAATGCAAGGCTTTAGTGAAGAAATTCAAAGAAATGGATGTTTTGCTTAAGAATTTTCCTTTAACTTATCAGACATAGAATAGGCCTTCAAAAATATATGAAAGAATGATGTTTTGGAAACCCCAGCAATAGATGAATTTGTAATGTTGAATTATGAAGAAATATAATCATATATGTGAGTGGGTTATGATTGTTTTATTGTAAAAATTATTGATTGTTCTATCACAGAATTTCAAAACAATCCTCCAACTAAGGCTCTGTTGTACTTTTTTTCAAAGAAATATTCAATAGATTAGCACTGAATTGATAAATACACTATGTTTATTACCCTTAATTAAGTGTGGTTGAAACATACTGAATTTATCAATTCTGTGTAAGTATGAATTACCACGTAGTAACGGTCGCAACCATCCTATTCATTCAATAGATAAGATTTCTGGATGCAACCTTGGTCCAAAATTAAATATATAAATTACGTATAAATCATTACACAAATGAAATTATATGAGAAAGAGAAAATTAAAGAGGATAATAGTAATAATATGTCTTTAAATTTAACAAGGAAAACAAACGGTTTAGATGATATTGTTGTTGAGGATGTCACTAAAAATGGAAAATGAGCTGCTAAAACAACTGACCTAATTATAGAATAAAAAAACTGTTTATTGTCAATTTCTGTTGTTTCTAAGATCTACAGAAATCTATATAAAAGTTTAATTCATTAGTTAATATATAAGTTATAACCAAAAATCTAAAAACTGTTTGCGATTTAGTTTTGTGAAATTACCGAAATCATTTATATTTTTTTAAATTCTCTAGACTTCTCGTATTTATTTTACCTGTTACTAAGCACAACATTTATTATCACAAAACAACAATTGAATAGCAACGTTGTAAACTTACTAACTACACTAGAAATTGATCTCAACTTACTCCCTCAATTTTATGTTTAAAAATACAATACCGACTTTCAACAACGCGTAATATCAACTTCGTGAAGTTGTTTCAACGTGAAGTTGCAACTCTGCTCTGAATTTAAGAAATAATTAATTCTTGTTAAAATGGAGATTATTTAAGGTGTTCTATGTATGCGAAGTTGCATCTGCTTGAGGTTTTTGTTTTCTGTGATTTGAACGTTTTAAATATATTCTTGAAATAAATGGTCGTTTATTAATTGTCTTGGCAGTTGAATTTAAGTGTTGCCCTATTCATGTGTTTGGGCGGCAACCGACGACGACCACGTACAGATTTTGGCCCGAGACTCGTGTTTATGAATGAAAAATTTTAATCAGAAAAATAAAATTATTCTTCGAAGTGCGAAAAAAAATACTTCAACACTACACAGAATCGTCTGTGATCTAATGTATGTATTAATACTAGCTTATTTATATTGAGAACTTCTTATAAGATGTAACAAAAAGATTTTGGATGATTTACAATTATTTTAAATTCCAAATAACGCAAATATTATACAGAGGGATCCATGAAAATTGATATAAGGTAACGTTGTAAAAAATAAAATGAGAGTTTTGCCTAAGCTCATATAGTAAATCTTCCGTCAAACTTCTAGTTTTATTATTCTTACATATTTTGTCATATATTGTTACATATTTTGAAAGGAACAAGTAGGATTTTATTTCTTCTTCTTCTTTAGGCTTAGGTTCATCCACTCCTGAATGAAGGACTCTTCAAATTCTTTCCACACCGTTATATCTTGAGCTTTCTGTACCCAGTTCCGACCAGCGGTTGTTTTTATGTCATCCCGCCATCGTTTCTGGGGTCTGCATGTGCTCCTTCTTGTTTCCTGTGGGCGCCAGTGCGTAATTTTTTTTGGACAACCAACAACAAATTTTATCGGGGTCCTGTCTCGCCACATGGCCGGCTCATCGCCACTTGAGTTGACCGTTACATTGGGCAATATCGGTAATTTCCGATCTTTTCCGTATATCTTCGTTTTTTGTTCTGTCTTTCAAGCTAACTCCTAGCATAGCTCGTGACATAGCCCTCTGGATTGTTTTGAGTTTATTTAGGCATTCTTGTGTTAGTGCCATGGTTTCTAAACCGTTTGTTGCTACAGGCATGACTAACGTGACCATACGTCCCGCTTTGGGCGAGACAGTTCCTATTTCAGGCTGTCTGTCCCGCTGTCCCCAGCGAGGGCAAAAACGTCCCGCTTTCGCGGATAGGTCACTACTTGCTAGGTTGTAAGCACCGTACTACTTGCCTGGTCGTGCACTCGCAAGGTCGTAACGTGTGACCGAAGCGGCGAACGACTACAGAGAAAGTGCGGCTGACGCATGAAAGCAGCATAGACTCACTCACCTAGCGAACAACCAAACGCAGTGCTTTAAGTCCGGTTCAGTGCTTTAAGTTCACACCGGACGGAGTGTGTGATTGTACCATAACAAAAATGCCTACACGCCAGTGTAACTTTAAAATGATCTTGCAAAACAAGTATCCGTTTATAAAACAAAGAAGTGGTACATGTTCAGCAAACGTTACATGCGAAATGTGTCGTACAGGTTTTAGTATTATTCACGGTGGTGCCAACGATATCGAGAAACATTTAAAATCGGAAAAACACCGGCTTTCCGATTAAGCTGCGGCGTTGAGCTCGTCAATGCTTACGTTATTTAAAAGATGACTTCTAAAGATTTGGATATAGCTGCAGCGGAGGGTGCGTGGGCGTTTCATGTGATGCAAAAACTCGCAGCTTACGCTCAAATGACTGTGCTTCTCATTTAATTCAAACATGTTTTGAGCAAAAATTTAGATGTGTTCGTAGAAAATCTCAGGCTATTGTTGTAAATGGATTGGCCTCTATGGCAACCTATGAATTGAAAGAGACATTTCGCGAAGCCCACTGCATAACTTTATTTACATATGCTTCAATGCATGGCTCGATGAAATTATTCCTAGTATTAATCCGCATTTTGTCGTTGAGAAAGTTTTAGAGATTCGAGAACAGCAACGTGAAACATCGGATATAATTGTTGATGATTTGAAGGAAGTCTTGCAATAATTGCAATAATTTGAATAAGAAAATTGTGGGATGTTGTGGAGATAATACGAACTGCAATTTTGGAAGAAAATAGAAAGGGGATTAATAATGTTTACGAAAAATTGAAGAAATCATACGGAAGATTACGGAATACCGCTTATCGGGATTGGATGTGGAGCCCACATAGTTCACCACGCGATCAAAACAGCCGCAGATTGTCTCCCTGTTGACTTCGAGTTCGAGACTGCGTTCGAGTAGAAACTTTTAAAGAGTTTTGTCATTCAAGTGCCACAGAGTATCACATACTTCTGAGCTACAGTGAAACAATGTGGCTTGCGTTAATGCCCGCGCTTGAGAGAGTTCTAAAAACGTTCTAGCCTTTGAAAACCTATTTTCTGAGCTTCTGCGAAAGAAATTAATCTTCTCCGAGATAACCTGGCACTTAAGGAGAATTCGCTTTTTTTCCTCACATTGTTCGTAACGTTTTAGGAAACTTACAAGTAACCGACACTGTCATACCAACCATAATAGTATATTACGTAATGAGAGTTGTAAGAATCATATTACGTACGAGCGGAACAATTACGCGCGACCCGCGTAGCGGGGAGCGCGTAATTCCGCGAGTACGTAATTGCCTTACAACTCGAATTATGTACTATACTTTATCTACGACCACACTATTTTTTTTCTATTTAATAAGAAAATTATGTTTGATGTAACTGATATAGTGATTCATCGAAATAGGCAACACAATGTACGTAGTGTCAGTGTCAAATGAAATAATTTATATTTACTTATATATAATAATTTATAATCTTTGTTTAATTTCATTAATACCTATTAATACCTTCTGTGTTGTAGCAGTATCGTTTTGATTTTTCATGGAGCAGTCTATATAGCCTTCTGCTACTGCAGACGAACGCCAGCCACCATGCCTTTTTAGTGACAATAAATCACCACCGGAATCCAAAAGAATGGTGGCTGACGAACGTCTGTAACAATGTCCTGTATAAAGAAAGATTTTCTTCCGGCAAATGAAGATAATTGGCAATTTGTTTAGGAATAGAGCCAATTTTATTTATTCCATTGCTTAGTGCATTTCTCATTTTGATAATTTAGAAAAAAAAAGACTGAGTTTTGTCCATATTTTGTGGACGTACGTTAGTATATTTTTTACAGGTTTGGTAAAATTCTTTCAGTAGCACAAAAGATCTTTAAGTTTTTGTTTTGGAATCAGGAATTTTAATGATCAGAGATGTTCCGGTGTCTTCTATATGGCAGGGTTTGACATTTCGTAGTTCTTGTTTTCTGCAGGCACTACTAATGCCAATGATAATAATAATCTAAAATTATATAAAAAAATATGTCATTATGCCCATTAGAGAGCATTATAAGATAAAAAAGTAATGAATACATTCATCAATAAATATTTGTTATCCGGTGAATTATTGAGGAAAGTTTTGAATTTCTTGAATGTTTAAAATTTTTGATTTGTTGCTTTTAAATCCATCAGATTTTCTCTTTAGTAAAGCTATTAACTTTGAATGTTTTGAAATGTCGATGTTGTGCTTTATATTAATTGATGTCCGAACCATTCAATAAATTGCCCAAAGTGAAGATCACTGTTTGAGATAACTCATCAAAGTATAATAAAACATTTTCTGAAAAGGATTTAACTTTATGCTTCATTCTCCGGTCCATAAATTTTCAATATGCATCATCGTATCAATCCCAAGATTTAATCCGTAGCAAATTATGGGCAGCTTGTTTCGCTTTCTCATTTGTTTGTTTTCTCAACAATTTCGGGCGGAGTAGCATTTTCTATTTCGCTATCACTGGACAACACTGGACTTTAATTGTTATAATTGAAAAAAAAATATAGTGTTTATGTTTAGTTTGACGTTTAATTTTTTTTGACAAATAACGTAATGTATTGGGTTGCCTATATCAATGATAGTAGCAGCTCTCAACCAATCAACGAATTGTAAACCAAACGCACTAGTGTGTTATTGAATCATTAAATAACATTAAACGCGGACTGTTTCGTACGTGTGTTGTAAGATGTATTTACATAATCCACGAACTGTACAATATTGGGCAATTATAATAGTGATCGTAGAGATAAAGGTTTTTGTTTTACATAATTCCGCGAGTGTCCCACTCTGACGAAAAAAATAAATGGTCACGTTAGTCATGACGCATGAAAGATTTTTTAATATGAAGATTGCCGAATGCAGCCCAGCTTAATCCTACTCTTCTTGAAATTTCCGCCGATTGGTTTTGTTTTCCTAGTTTAATGGTGTGTCCCAGGTAGGTATATTCAGGTACGTTTTCTATTATCTACGGTTGTTGGGATGTGGATTCTGGTAATAAGTTTGGTTTTTCACAGTTTCATTTGTAGCCCGATATTTGTTCATGCTTGGTGGAGTTGGCAAAACATCTCCGTTATGTCGTTCATCTGGTCGCTGATCAGAACGATGTTGTCTGCAAAGCGTAGGTTATTTAGGCGGGTTCCGTCGATGTTCATGCCCCTTTCTTGTCACGATAGGTTTTTAAAAACCTCTTCGAGTACAGTGGTAAACAATTTGGGTGATTTAGTACACCTCGGTTGAGGAGGGAATTTTGGAATTTTCTCTGTAATCATGTCTTCTTCGATTCTTGAAGCTTGGAGCGTAACAGTTTCGTATATATTTTTTATAATGTTGATATATCTCCAATCTATTCTAGCATTTTCCAGCGCTCCAAAAATTGCCCATGGTTCCTCCAAATCGAACGCTTAGTGATAATCAATAAAAGCCTAATGCAAGGGCACGTTGTATTCATTGCATTGTTCGATGAGGGTGCGTATGGTGTGTTGAGATGGTCAAATGTTTTCGGAAACCTGCTTGCTCGACTGGCTGGTATTAAGTTTGTTTTCATTCAATTCATATTTATCAGGTTTAAATCCTCCAATAATCACAACTACACTTTTATTTTATCTTGTGTGCACCTGGATTTATTTCTGATTTTTTTATGAAGTATCTTACATGAAAATCATGGAAAAATGTCCCCTTAAACATCGCTTTTCTAACACGTCTGCAGATGGCTATTTACTTAAGTTAGTAGAAAGATGTGATCTTAAAAAGAAAGTTATTTTTCTGTTTCTTTTTTAGTGCCACGTGGACTGGGTGGACTGATATCTAATAAATAACTGGCAAATTTCACATGAGATTTGTTTTGGTAGTCCTAAAAAAGACACAATAATATTATAGAGCTTCGGAAAGGTTGAATATATTTATATATGCAGGCTGTGTTTCATCTTTATTAAGTTTATATGATTATCTATAATGTAGTATGGTTTTACCAATAGTAAATCAGCTTTTGTTTTTGTTTTACAATTTTTTTCTCAAAAATGAAGAAATAACTCGGAAACTAGGCAAAATTTAAAAAAATGTTTGGAATAAAAATTAAAGAGAGTTATATTTTCTATAAGAAATCTTGCAATTTAGTGTTTATTTGTTTGTCAAGTTGGTAATAATCAACTTTTTCAAATATTATGCTTGTTTTAAAGTGCTCCCTCAACGGGAGCATTCTGTTGTATTCTAACGTTACAGATTAGATTTTGAGCATCACGTTACAATATTGCCTCCGTGACTGACGAGCATTCGCCAGTAACGTAACAATACAGTTTCGATTTTAAGCATTTAGTTTAGTTGATTCCACAATGTCAGACGGAACGGTTGGTCGTTGTGCTAACGACCTTTATTTTACGAAGAAACGTAAAATAAATAAATCATGACACCAATATGGTGTCATGATTTATTATTGTATCATTACAAATTGCGCACTGTAATGTTCTGTTCGCCTCACTCACTGATGAATGCTCGACTCTGTAACTTTACATTACAGGCGATTGCTCCTGGTGAGGGAGGATCTTTACATTTTAAATATAATAGTATTACTTCAAGTAATACAATGTTACGTACTAACCAGTACATCATATGACGAAGAAGCGGAACAATTGTATGAAGACTGCAAGAAGATCCGAGAAATCAAGATGCAGTACAAGTTTTGACGACTTTAATACGAAAATAGGCAACAAAGTAGAAGGCAAAATAAATATAGGTACTTTCGGCCTAGGAAAGCGAAAACACAGAAGAGAAATGCTGATAGACTGAATCTTCAGGTAGAAAACTTCTACAGCATGAATACTTTTTCAAATAACCAATGCAAAGAAAGTGGATATGGAGAAGCCATAGTGAAAATGTCAAAAACGAAATTAATTATATTCTCACCAACAATTAAAGAGAAATATGTACAGACGTCTCTGTTCTAAACAAATTTGATAGGGGTAGAGACATTAAATAAGAAATTAACAACTACTTTACTAAAAGACATGGAAATAAATTCCTTATTACAGAAAATTACAAAAGGCATTCAAACCACTACCAAAGAGTTATGCATGAGATCAAAACAGAAAATATTTCAGCTTAAACCTGACACCTTCAAGATAATGGAAAATCGGAGAAATACAAGTAGAGAATCAAATAAATACAATCGGTTAAACCATATCATCCGCAAAGAAATCCGAAAGATCTACGAGCACATAACACCAAATTAATAAGATAATAAGATATGAGGGTACTAAGATCGAAGCTATCAAAAGGCGAGGTAAAAATCTGATAAATGAGAAAAAAACAATGAATAGTCGTAAACAGGAAAAGTGTATATCTGTACAGCTCAACAACTCCAGAACCAACAAAACAGTGACTAGTGATTTTGATTAAAACAGAAGTAATGTTAGCGCTTAGACAAATGAGAAACAGAAAATCGTCTGGTGAAGATCAAATAACAATTGAAATGATTAAAATGTGTGGAGACGTATTGGAAGCGGCAATCCGAATACTTCTTATTAAATGCCTGCACCAAGGAAAGATCCCCAAAGCATGGCAGAATGCAGACGTTATTCAGCTCTTTAAAATAGACGATACCACCAATATGAAAAACTATCGACCAAAAAGTCTCCTGTCGCACCTTATTAATACAAATTACTTACCAAGGATTATAAAAAACCTTCTGATAAATAAATCGTCTTTTAACAGGCAGGTTCCCGAAAAGGTTTAGGCACAACAGACCACCTGCAAACAATTCCGAATGTAATCGAGAAAAGTGCTGAATACAAATTATCCCTTCATTTGGCAACAGATATAATTTGGCATACACTACGGAAAAGCTTTTCATTCGATAGAAAAATTCGATTAAATTAACCATTTCGAAAAATTAACCATTCGATATAATTAAGCATTTCTATACGGAGGCGCTAGCCGCATACTACATTCGTAGTACAAGGAATTTTCCAAAAGAGTACAGAGAAGTATAGTATAGTATAGAGTATAGAGATTGCACTGCTGCCGTACAGTGACAGTTTACGCAGTAAATGTAACAGCGACAGTAGTAGAGAGCGAACATTTCACGACCGCCGGCAATTAAGAGGCAGTAAGTAGTACACACAGAACTTTTCATGACCGCCACCAATGGGCAGCAGTAGCACCGAAAGGGTCAAACTATTTACGCTTTCCCGATGATATTGTGTTAATAAGCAGCGATCCCAATGAACTAGAGCGTATGGTCACAGAGGTCCATGAAGCGTCCCTGCAGGTAAGGCTTCAAATGAATCTAAACAAGACCAAGATTATGAGTTGGGACGAGTTACCTATAACAATAGACCTCCAAGTGTTTGATAGTGTAGAAGAATACGTGAACCTAGATCACTTAATTAAATTGGTCAAAGAAAATCGAACGCCGGAGATAACCAGAAGAGTACGAAAGTTAGGACATATTCTTAAAGATCTAGACGTCTCTAAAGGGGATCCCATCTTGCCCGTATCCATGTATGGACTAGAAAGTAAAATCTTAACTGAGACAAATGTAGAACGCCTTAGAACAACACAAAGAGCAATGGAAAGGTCCATGCTTGGAATCAGCCTAGAAGAAAAATACGCAATACAGAAATTAAGAGGAAATCGAAAAAACGTCATTGATGTTGAACTTAAGTGGCGTTGGACAATAAGTAGACAATAATAAGGATAAGTGGACAATGCTAGTCTTAAGCTTAAGGATAAGTCTAGTAAAATGGCGGTCACGGTTAACCAAAAGCAATATCTGAAGACCGCCCAAAAGAGATGGTTTGACGACGTTAAGCAGTCTGTGGACCGAAACTGGTACTGACTTGCCTACAAAGGGACACGAGGGAAAAATTTGAGGATTATATGCAGCAGTGGATGAACAAAGACTGACGAAAAAGAAGAAGAATAAGGTACACGGATATTCATGCTGTAATATTAAATAGACACGATAAATATAGTTTATTTACAATTGAATTTCCCAAAGATATCTTTTAACGAAACTCCATTTCTCATTTCCAAGGAATATTTATAATCCATAATTTATTTTCAATAAATATTTGATGTATAAGTAACATATATCTCAAAAATCGTTTTTTTAAGGATTCTTCATTAAGAGGATCGTTTTTCTTACAATTTATTACTTATACTATTATATAGTCTCAGTATATATAGTCTCTACCCGTTTTATTTAAAACATGTAAATTCTTGATGTACATAAATTAATCGTATCAGAGTGATATTGTAGCACTCTTAAATATAATTAGACATTGAAATTTAAAAAATAGAATTTGTACTTTTTTCCTTCAAATATGGCCGTAAAAAAAATCACGCCGCTAAATCGTTTAAAGTAACTTCAAATAAATTGGCCTCCTCTTCTACTTAAAAAAGAAATTGAAAAACTAAATTTAATCTAATCTCCCCATTGTAAGGGACGTCCAGTCCATCTTTTTAATACCAGACATTATCGTGGTTACAACGTTAATACAACGTAATTATGGACCAATATAATTGTGGAATTATTATTATTGCGGTATTAACTTAGTTATTGTGGAATATTCTTATTAATTGAATTTATTTCAACGAAAAATGGAAGAAATTTAAAATCCTTAAAAAAATTCTAACCGACAATAAATGTTTCTGAATATTGGGTCTGTGTTAGAATTAAATGAGGTTTATCTTGGCACCAATACCGATAACATGAACCGACGGTGTTTTTTTTGACATGATATCCTCACCCCCTGAACATTTTTCAGCAAAATCTATTTTAGACCTTTTACAAAAAAATGCCTGTTTTAGTTACCAAAGTCGTTTGAAATTCTATATTAAACATTGTTTCTTACAGTGGATCTTCATTTAGGAAATATATCTCTTCAACTAAGGTCGATCTCTATGTCTTTTAGAGCAGAATTTTTAACCGTCTGCGTTAAATGGAATGCTTAATCCCTAAGAGTTTTTATCGGTTTATAACCGTCTCCGATTCGACAGCCCTGGTTATAAGAACGTATTAAATAAATGTATGATGGTTATTATTCATATTTTTTTTAGTTATAATAACTATATCTCATTCCCAATAACTAAACAAGGTATTAAATTTCCTCTTATTGTAAATTTTAATTCTAATCATTTTTTATATTCACACTTTTGTTCTAAAACATAAAGAGAAGTAGTATCACCTAATGTAATATTATCGTTAAATGCCAAAAAGGTTATCGTCGATAATACCCTTCAAATAACTCCGTCGGATGGATGGCAATAAAATCAAACACATGTCAAGGTAGGCTGGACTGGTATAATAGACAGCTTCACAAAGATAAGTGGAAATGGCGCAGGAATCTACTGACCATCCCTGGGTTACAGTTTATCTGTGCCCCTGAGATCACATGTCCCGATATTTCAAGCGGAAATACACGCCATCATGATATGTGCTCGTGAAAATCTAAAAATTTACTACAAAATAATAAACATGTATTTTTACGGACAATTGGGCTGCTATTAATGCTTTAGAGTGGCATGAGAGATTAAGGGCATCTTGCACCACCCTGAAGTAAAGTGTCGAGTAGGCTAATCGCCAGTTAAAGTCACCCGTAACTTCATGTGCGAATTTCACGACGTTCAAGTAGCACTAATCATAAGATTATCTGACCCGTAACTTACTTGCTACTATAACTGCCAATTAGAGTGTTTACTATACAGTTACAAGTTGTCCGTTGTCATTTTGTGTAGGTTATGTAGGTTTGTGTAGGTATGGAATTATTTGACTTGATTGATCATCAATTGATTAAAAATTGGCGGGTAAGGGGTGACGGCAAGAACCACCAAGTTAGACCGACCCAAACAGATCATGTCAACCTCTCCTGCTCGCGGTACCCGCTGCTAGATAACTAACGAGGCTCTGGCGACCGAGTCATGGCGGTATAACCATTAAGAATTAAGGAAATGTAATTCAACCTTGATGTGATGAGAGGGGCTCAGTATTTTAATGATCCGAAGAGCGATGCCAGGGGGAGCAAATGCTCCTTGTAGGTAAGGTTAACGGTGAAGAAATAAGCTACGTTAACCCACAACGGCAGCGTCTGACCCAGAGTGGGCGACTGAACTACTACCTGGGAACAGGACTCGCCAAAACGCTCGGCAAGCTCGGCGTTTTTAACTTCCATCAACCCCCAAATGAAATGTCAATTTTAAATACAATAATCCAATCAATAGTCCAGGTGGGTAGAGATGCAAATCCGGAAGGTGGCACCAAGAAGCCCAAGACAGATAAAATTGGAATAAATTAGGTTTTTCTATGTCCAGCAGAGGAATGAAAGTAATGAAAGCAGAAGAATGAATGGATGAATTAGAATATTCTACGACGCAACGAGTATCTAGGGTTCGCGTATTTTATTAATCTGTGTTGATTATTTTACGGACCTAGATGAAACTGATTTTTTTGATAGATTTCATCTATCAAACTATGCAGTAAATCAAGTGCTTAATTTTATAAAACATAAAATAATCAATAAACCAGTGACTAAAACGAAATATTTCGTTCGTTTCTGATTAGAGCGAAAACGGCAAATTTATTTTTCGTTATTTAAGTTCTCATCCAAAACGTATCGTTTTCGTTTTCGTGAACCGAAATTAAATAACGGTTAAAATCAGTTTTGCACATTTTACTACATAGAATACTATTACATCTTCATTTTTCATCATCTTCTTCATCGCGACTAATATTGCTTTGTTGCTCTCCTAACAAACGTACCGCTTTATGCATATTTGCCCCATTGCCTGTTATTATACTAAAGACTTGCTTCAAATCAACATCATATTCTTCTAAGACCGCTAATATTATTTTTTAAAGGTATGAGGAAGCATACCTTTCCTTCAATTCCCTCATCGCCAACATCCTTAAAACTACACAGTTATTATTTCCGACAAATTGAACGTTGATGCCTAATATACTTCTATCAAATCTACTTGCTACATTAACGTTTAAAGATAATAATTTCCCCAACAATTCTTTTTTATTTTGCTTCCCATGACCCTTTTCTTAATTTTGTTTCTGCATTAATTGCAATTTTATTGTCTACTCCATCTAAATCGGATCTAAAATTTGAAAACTCGAATCATTAATATACTGACCCGAAATCACGATTCATTAAAATACATATACATACCAACAACAGAATGTAAATAAATTGTGTAAGAAATCCATTGGACCAAGGGCCCAATAATTCAGCGACCCATAGGAAATAAATTTCTATTAAATTAAGGTAGTACTGTCGATATTAGAATTTAATGAAACTTTGCATATTCGTGCATTATAATAAGATAATTAACCAGTTAAATAAATAAAGAGCTGCAGAGAACCAGAAAAAAAAAATAATAAACAATTTTTGCCTTTACTATTTATCCTTATGGGAAATCACAGCTTTTATCTTATCCCACAAAAGACAATAAATGTGGTATCAACGTTCAGACAATAATTATGGTATCAACGGAAAGGAACAAATTTTTCCGAACATTATGGTTATTCACAAATCGAACTTCAGACTAATCAGTGACGTTACAACATATGCATGTTTCTAATGTTGTAGATTTCAAAATTAAAAATGTTGGATATATATTTAGATAACGATTTAAAAATAAAACCGGTTTATAACATAAATTATTTATTTCGTTTTCAATCATGAACGTAAAATTGAAATTTCGTTTTCGTTTTCTTTCTTTCAAATATTTCGGTTAATTTCGTTATTTCGTTTTCGTTCCGTTCTTAGTCTCTGCAATAAACCGCAAAGGTAACTGGTATTTTTTTCATGATTCCAGTGATTTTACTAATAACCTATCAAATCTACTGAACTTCTGGACAATAGGCAACCATACGTTTAATCCCTTTTACCACCTACACCCTGTAAAATTCTTTATTTCATAAATCAAGTACTTTCAACAAAAACAAGCCTCTACTACTAATGTATCTCGCTACTGGATCCTACTTAAGAAGTGCGGCTGATTTTTTTGGTGTCAGTCCACTTATAGCAAACCGTATTCTTAATTTACTGCGAAAAAGTTACTGCGGCTATTGCTCAAATACGGCCAGTTATAATAAAGTTCCCTGACGACTGAAGTACACTACAAGATACCTTTTATAAAATCGCTTTTTTTGTTCATCCACATTATCTATAGGAGGTGCCGTGTTCTTACCACCTCCGGTGCTGATCTTCCGAACTTGATCTTTAATGTTTTGGTCGATCTGAATGTGCCTCCAGAGTGAGCATTAAATCCGTTTTGGATACTTTCCGAAGCGACTTCTTTCTTCTTCCACGTGGAAGCATCGCTTTGTTTATTATCAAGCACAGTTTGGTATTTCTTAAGGCACAACAAAATGTCCATCTCGTATAAAGAAAAGTTTGCACTTCTATCTCTTCTAACTTTATTCATGCTAAATTGCCATAACTGCCAATGATAAATTAACTAACTGCCATATGAGCCAGATAATTAACTGCCAATGCTAAATTAATAACTGCCAACGAGTAAAATTGACGTATTATTGAACGAATGTGACGTATGATTTGTTACGTTATTCATTTAACCAGTAAGCTGTTACTCAAAGCTTTATTTTTGTTTGTAAAATAGACAAAAGATACTTTTACATTGAGACGGCGAACAAGGCCCTAAATCTAAAACAACATGGGACCGCCGTCAGGAACTTAAGGCCCTCGCGAAACACAACAGTCACACTTGCTTGGGTACCGAGCTACAAGGGTCTGGTAGGAAACGAAATGGGACACCTACATTACTAAAACCATGTGTCCATAGAAGCGACACCTAAATAAATCATGGCCCGACAAAATATGTAAATGGGTAGCATCTAGGCACCGTCTACAATGGGGCAAAGTGAATGGTCAGAAAAACATCAAACGAATGCTACAAAATTTATCGGATGCTTTAACTGCTGAAATCCTGCAACTATCAAGAAAATAGATTATAATTGTGACAGGCCTACTCACAGGACACTGCCCTCTACGGGAACATTTGCACAAAATGGGTATCTTGAAAGATGAACTATTATGCAGACTGGGGATGTTATGAGGAGGATGAAACTGCCTCTGATATATTCTTCTATTGTGAAGCAATTGCTCGTAGGACACACAAGCATAACATTACAGCAAAAGAGATCCCCTTGAAGAACATGGCACCTAGACTCCTGGACCTATTACCTGAACTGGACATATTTGCATGAATGATTGGACATGTGGGGAAATATAATAGGCCAATAGGCCGCATTGTTTTAAGCGCTAACCCCCATCTACGTACATTGTTTAATGAGAAAAAAGTCACTTCATATAAACTTTAGCATTAAATTTCCAAAATGCAAGTGTACATCGAATAAAATTTAATTATTTTAACTAATTAATTAATATTCGTAGTTTTTATCTAATTGTATCTAATACTTTTATCTAATTTTATCTACTCGCACACCAAAATGAAACCATTAATAAGTAAATTATTGTATATGATTTTATTTTTTATATGTGCCATTATTATAACCGTGTGTAAAAGTATCCAAATCGTGCGTAAAAGTCCAATGTAAATCAAATAGAGTTTCATTATTAAACTCGCGTCACTAAACAAAAAACATAGACGTTGTGAAAATAAATCTCGGCCTGGATTTCTGGATTTATTTGGCTCTAATATAACTTAATATAAGTATAAGGCTCTAATATAAGTATATTAAAACAAGAATATAAAAAAAACTTATTAAAACCAACATTTTTATTAAAATGCACTAAAAAGGAGAAAATATTTTTTTCCGGGTTAATATTGCTGATTTAATAAAAGCGTCCCACGGAGATTGTTGATACCTATAGTTTATACTATATTTATTTTTGATTTTATAAGTTGATACCTATAGTTTATCTCGCTCTACACTTTTATTTGGTCAGCAATATCAACCCGGAAAAATACATTTTCTCCTTTTTACTGAGTTTTAATAAAATCGTGATTTTAAAACAGTTTTCTTTTTAATATCATATTTTCTACTTTTTAGCCTTACTTGTGTGAAATTTTTCATCCGATTTTAAACAGGCTAGCTTCAATTCTGCTTATATAAATGTTAATAATTTGATATAGAAAACTTAATTAAAGTAAAACTTTGCGTGTGTCTAAAGTATTACAATATTCCCACATTATTCCCACAATATTCCCACGTTTCTGAGCTATGTCATTTTCAAGTCTGTTTCAAATCTCTAGCTATCGGGTTAAGTTGATTTAAAATCGCCTCGACAAAGCTGATAACAGACCACGTTGCGAACAAACAGACAAGAACGCGAGGTAATAAAAACGTGGTAAAATACATCAATAAAGTCATAAAAAAATGTTTGCAGAAACATTTTAAAAGGAATGCTTTTATGTTAATAAAATTTATTTTAGAAAAAAATTATCATATTTTGAAATTCAAATTGCTATCATTAAAGATCAAAGTAATTAAATGCTTCTCGAATTTGAATATACGTTATATTAAGAAAACAGTTTTTTTAAACTTACATGTGCATAATGTTAGATCCTGGAGAGATCCAGTTGGTCTAGTAGGCTTTGCACTTTCAACGTCATCTTCAGGATGATAACTTCGAGGTCTCGTTCGAACAGACGACACACTACCTCCTGTGGGACCAACAGTGATCTGCAGTCTACTCTGCAAACCTTTTTGGGAGTCGAAACTGCTGGTTGAGTAAGTTAAACTAGAGTTTTTGGAGGTGATGTCTATAGGTGCTTGGGGTTCGGAAGAGGGTGGTCGTAGGGTGAGATTAACACTAGTGTAACTTCGTGGGGAATTTATCTCTTGACACCAGGGAAGTTGTGGGGTGAGGTTGAGGGACGTGGAGTGTTTGTTTGGGGATGTTATTGAACAGTTCACGGAGAGTTGCAGGTTCAGGTTGGGCTGAGGATGGTTCAGATTTGGTTGTTCTTGGAGGGTGTCCGTGGTTTGGGTTGGAGTTTCGACGGTTTGAGGTTTTTCAGTCTTATCGCTAGGGGTTTCTTTTCTGTTTGGACGTTTTGGGGTTTGGGGGGATTTCGGGGGTTTTTCTGCGTTAAGGAGTTTGTGCACGTCTTTACACTTGTCGGAGGGTTTCAGTCTGCACGGACTATCCCGGAATTCGGGTCGGATTTCTAATGAATCCGGACGTTTCACTTTATTTCGATTCAAGTCACTGCTCGCGTTCATTTTCGGCTCGTTGTGCTCGTATTGTTCGTTGTGGACGACAGTGCTGTTATTACTCAAATTCCTCAATATCTTCAAATTATTCAACTTCTTGTTCACATTCAATCGTTCGTTTTTATTATTCGGTTGTTGTTCTTCGTCAAAATTCTTCTCCATTTTTACATTTTGGCCCATTAGTTCCTGCTGTAGGGTGGCGGCTGCCGCCTCCAACATTTCACGGAGGACACGGTCAGAGGAAGGCCGCCTCTCTTCATTTGGTTCTCCGATGTTATTGTTTGATATGCAGGCAGAGACCACGTGGTCTGGGATCGTGGGAAATTGTTGCTTGAGCTCGTGGAAAAGCTGCATGGCTCGGACGTTGTTAGACGACCTGCGCCTTCCGCCGACAAACATGGCCGGCCATTATGATTACACTAAACAGAAACGATATATCATTAGCAACAATTCTATTTATCCGTGATAAGCTATTTACACCAATTAACATAGAACGCGTGATAACACTCAGTCATGCAAAACTATATTAGTAAATAGGTCACTATCTATCCAAATCAAACATATCCAAACAAGATAAACCCTCCCAAAAACGAAAATCAATAGCATTATCAAAACTTAGATAAAAATAAAAATAGTTATATAATAAAGTATATAATAGTTTATATTTTCTTAAATGTAATACCGTTTAATACCGTTCAGTAGTAATAAAATTCAAAAACTGTTCCTAACTATTCACTAATTATCACCTATTCCATAAACATTTTATTGCCCGTAACGTGCTTTTATCTAAACATAGTATGTTTTAAATAGTTCAATTGAACTTGAATAGACTAACGCCGCTAACCTAGATCTAATTTAATTCAAGATCAATGGTTCAGTCGACGTAATTTAACTACTCTGAATTGAAAAATCCACCTATGTTTTTACCAATAATTTAGCAAAGATATCATATAACTTGTGAAGTTATATAAATCTAGATACTTAACCTAAAATGACCACTTGAAAATGACCTTCAGTCGAAACTCGAGTCGTGTAAATTGCGTAGATTTATTTAACTTCACAAGTTATAATATCTTTACTTAATTTGTGGTAAAAACATATTAAATTTTTTAAATATGGATTAACACGTAGTAACGGTCGCAATCATCCTTTTCATTTAATTTAACTAGTTTTAATCATGGGCGTAGCCAGGGGGGGGGGGGTTCAACCCTATGATGATACCGGAGACTGATGAGAGTTCTTATGACGAATCCACACCACCGGAGACAATTGAAAAGCAAATTCTTCATTTTTGATTCCATTTTCTTTGGATGGCCAATGGATCCCAAACTTGTAAGATACGTCCTTACATGCAGTTTTATTAATTGCCATCTCGAGCGAATGTGCGCATTTCGCTCTCGTGACCAATTGACAACTTACCGCCCTAGTTGTAAAATATTAGCAATTCCAACATTCGTTTTTTAAAATTTCTATGAAAAATGTTCATTTTCAATGGAATTAAATTTACAATCGATTTTCTCCCAAACTAGAGATCGCAGGAAACTAAGTTTTGGCACACTGAAACTAATAGGGGTAAATAGTACAGTTGTTGGTCAGTAGGTAGTGATTGGTCATAATTTGAAAACTATATAACTATAAGACAATCTTTTGGTGACATAATTGTTTATTAACAGAAGAAAATTCTATATTCTTTTCTGTATTGGATACAACCCATAACTTTGTTATAACTTAAAGTTTCATGTGTGTATTTAATTAATAAAATGACCAGTCCGAGATTTTCGTCATTTTAGACAGAAATGTACAAAAAGTAACCTTACTATTTCTAGATATTTTCATGATTTAATAATGATTTTTGTGCTGATTTTTGGTATTTGTAAATGAATACAGGTTTAAATTATCGAAATAAAAAGTTTTTTGATAAAAATAAAGTACTGACTGTGAAAAATATGATAAGACAATAAATATCGCACGATAAACAGTTTTTATAGTGATAGGTCATCCGACCAATTAGTATTTTGACGTTAGAGTAACTATGTGACAGTTATTCCTAGAGTGTTTAACCTACAAATAAGAGGACAAGAAAACTATTCAGTACACAATTTTAAGATAAATAAAAATGAAAAATCTATTTTACCTGAATTTATTTATGTATTTGTTATTGTAGTTAGTGAAAATACTAATTTATTTATTTCTAGGTTAAACACACTAGTGTTAATATACATAAAATGACAAACGTAAGAAAAGGTACAATCTTAAAACAATCGGATCACAGCCTGAATATATAAATATATCCAACCTTTCTGGAGCTTTATAACAATTAATGAGTCATTTTAGGACTACCAAAACAAATCTCGTGTGAAATATGCCAGTTATTTACCAGTTTTATAAAAAAATATACAGATAATCAAATTAAGATGCTATTAATGCAGTTTAAAATGGGATGTCACAATGCATAGCTTCAAAAAAGTATGGTATTCCCAAACCAACAATTCAATTTAGAATTAGTGATGCATTCATCAAATCTACTACAGGTCTGTATCCTGTATTAGTATGCAATGCAGAAGAGGACCTAGTATGTTGGATAATTGATTGTCAACAGAGAGGATTTCCTAGAAGAAAGATTAGGACCATCTAATACAAGCTATTGTCAAAGAGTTTTTGGATCAAAGTAAAATAAAAATCCTTTTTGTGACAATGTTCTAGGAAATGGGTGGTATAAAGCCTTTCTTGAAAGGAATCCGATTCTTATTGAAAGATTTCCAGAAAGAGCAACTAAAGCCAGCTCTTGTGTAAGTGAGAGTAATATTAAAAAATGGTTGAGTGAAATATATGATTATTTATCAAAACTTAAATATTTAAACATATTAAAAGATCCGACTCTTGTTTCCAATGGTGATGAAACTTATTTTATGGTATGTCCAAAAATGAAAAACATAATAGCCCCTCGTTTAAATTGTTTTTTTTAACAATAATTAAATATTTTTCTTTTATTAGATCACTGGAGCATTCATCACTGGAGTGATCACTAGTTCATAATAGTTTTTCATATTTTCAAATTACTTTTATTTATTATAAAGCGTTGACTAATTACTGTAAATCCACCAGACAATCACTACATTCTTATGATCTATAACTATGTTTTTAGATGAATCAAATATTTATCTTCTTATTTTCTATAAAATTTTAAATTTTTTATTGGAATTATTATTTAAATAGAAAAGTGACGTTTTTTACAATTACTAGCACTATAATAATTCGTAAATTCATTTTATACAAGCATGCAATTTATTGTTTTCATTGCTCGATTTCTAAAATGACCGATCACTGTACTGTTTACCCCTATACGAAATGAATAAATTGATATATAAATTATTCCAGTAAACTTAGTTCTGCATTGCGAAATTTGTATTGAAATTTTTCGCGATCGTCGGAATTCACAAGCCGATTATCTCCAAATTGGTTAAAGATAATAAACAAAACGAATTGCATAATCGTTTTCAGATAAGTACACTTGTCGAATATCCGATAAAAAGTCCATGATTTCCTACTGAGGTTACAAAATTTTTTGATTTATTATTAGAACAAGAGTTAGCAAATCCGGGTAGTTCGTAACCCTTGTTCTCCGGCACAAATACACCCCGTAACTAATGTGCCAAACAATGTGCGAAACTGAAGCCGTGGTGCGGGTCCAAAACCTACTCACGGGCCCCTTCAAAATAACGAAAGGGTTGAAACAAGGGGATAGGCTACCACCCACACTCTTCAATCTTGCGCTGGAATTTGTTATTAGGCGTTTGGGTGTAGGTAGGGATAACATCCTAGCCAACAAAACAGTGCAACTAGCGGCATATGTCGATGGCATAAATATTATGAGCAGAAGGGCCGACGAAACGCAGAAGACCTATGCCCAACTAAAAGCAGTTGCCAAAAATAGCGGGCTCGGCATCAACACAAGCAAAACAAAGGTGCCAGACAACAACGAGGATGTCAACAAATTTATAATTTGAGTGTGGAAATCAACAAAGATATCAACAACAATCAACAAAGGTACCGAAGACGGAGAAGTAAGATGCCGAGTCCTAGCAGCAAATAAGGCGTACTATGCAATGGCGGAAATATTAAGATGTAGTAGTGTGCACCGCAAGAACAAGCTAAGCATATACAAGACAATAATTCGGCCCATCGCATGCTATTGTAGCGAAACATGGACAATAACCGAAAAAAAACGCAATGGACATATTTGAGCCCAATGGACATATTGTGCTTCGTAGCACAAACTAGGGGCAGTATCAGTCGGAAACATCAGAAGGTACAATAACAAGCCATACCAGATATACCAAGAACCACCATTTCTACATTCATCAGACTGCAGAGACTAAAATGGGCAGGGCACGTGCTCAGGATGGACGACAACCGTCTGACACTGAACGCAAAAATGCAATACAGGTAGCCGATAGGGAGGACAATAAAACAGTGGGAGGAAGAAACCCGGGAAGACGAATACCAACTACTCGGAGTAAGAGCGTGGAGAAGAACAGCAAAGGACAGGGAAGAATGGAGAACAAAAATACAGGAGGCCAGGGCCCGATTTGGGCTGTAACGCCAGAAGGAGAAACTAATTGCTAATTTAAATGTAGTTTGTAAACTAGAAGCCAGGAAAGCCAATAATAACTTAAATACTGAAAAACTAATATTATTAATGTATATATAATGTTTTTAAAGCTAACTGCAATGAAATACAATTGGCATGTCTCGAGAATCCAATTGTATTGCATTGCAGATACCCCTGGTATAAAAACATCACAGAAAAGTAAGTTTTTGCACACTGAAACTAATCCACAAGGCTAATATATTGATTTAAAAATTATTCCAGTAAACTGAATTCTTCATTGTGAAATTTTTTTTTATATCTCCAAATTGGTTCAAGATAATAAAAAAACGGATTGCAGAATCGTTTACAGATGGTTTCCTATAATTACATTTGCCGATTATCCGATAAAAATCTATGGTTTCCTATTCGAGTTACAAAAATTTTGATTTTTATACCAGGGGTTCCCAACCCTAATTCGCCGGCACAAATGCATCCCTATGCATAACTAATATTAATGCATTAATTAATTAATATTAATGCATAACTATTACCATTATTTGACAATCACAGAATATATTTTATTTAAAATTCGTTTGTAAACTAGAATGTAAGAAGAATGTAAGTAAACTAGAATATAATGTTTTTAAAGATAACTGCAATGAAATGCAATTGCCATATCTCGAGAATCCAATTGTATTGCATTGCAGGAAACCCCTCGTATAAAACATCACAGAAAAGTAAGTTTTGGCACACTGAAACTAATCTACGAGGCGAATGAAGTGATATATAAATTATTCCAGTAAATTTAATTTTGCTTTGCGAAATTTGAATTGAGTTTTTTCGCTATTGTCTAATTCACAAGCCTACTCCAAATTGGTTAAAGATAATAAAAAACACTTTATAGAATCGTTTACAGGTGGTTTCCTATAAGTACACTTGCCGATTATACTACAAAATCCATGGTTTCTCATTCGAGTTACATTTTTTTTATTTTTATACCAGGGATTCCCAACCCTTGTTCGTCGGTACAAGTGCCACCCCTAACAAATTTGCCATTATATGACAATCACAGAATATATTTTATTTGAAATTCGTGTGTAAACTAGAAGCCAGGAAAGCCAATAACAACGTAAATACTGAAAAAATAATATTATTATTGCAGATATAATGCTTTTAAAGCTAATTGCACTGCAATACAATTGAGGACCTCACTGCAAGAAGCGAATTGCCCCATTAAAGGAGTTTATATGTAATTAAAAAAAACGTTAAAATATTATTAAAAACAAAAAAGAAATATGTATAGATTATTAATATGATGTTATATAATTATAATTAATTAAAAATAATTTTAATTAATATATTATATTTTTAAAGTCAGTAATTTTTTATTGTTTTGCATAATATTGGTGATCTTAGATTATATCGTCTCTTTTTGGATTACCGATTCTCTGGAGAATAATATCCTGTCGTAATCTTCCTAAATCACACCCGCTGGTAAATTCTTAGTTTCAAAATACGCGGCGGTTAAAAAATTGGAGTTATAGAGATTATTTTGTGTGTAAAATTTTACCATTGTACAAATTTTTACTACGAGTTATAGAAAAATTCGAGTTAAGGAAAATTCGAGTTATGAAAGTTAATTTACATGTAAAATGCTATCTAAATGTATAAATTTCTAAAAATATTCGAGTTAAAGAAAAATTGGAGTTACAGAAGTTCGAGTTATGGAAGTTCGACTGTATTTTATTTGTTATTAGTCAATTTATGAATTAAAGAACATAGTTTACTCACTTCTTTTCTTATAATATGAAAATTCACATAGTATTTTTTTCCTATTTTTTATAAGTTATAATTTTTGGATATCAGACTTTACAAAAAAAAAACAATATATTATAATTTAAATAAACTTTACTTGTATTGTAATAGAAATCCAAACTACATATATTTCTTAACAATATAGTGTTTTCGGATAGTCCAGAAGAATTACAACGCTTAATGGATGCAATCGTAGCGGAAGGAGAGGCCGCAGTTTTAAAATTAAACATCAGAAAAAGAAAGATAATGATAATTAGTAAAAATCCGAATGTCCAAGACGATATTATAGTAAACAGCACACGCATTGAAAAAGTTCCTAAATTTAAGTACCTTGGATGTTGGTTAACGGAAGACTTAGACCCTGATTTAGAGGTACGAAGTTGAATAGAGATAGCGAGAACAACCTTCATGAATATGCTGAAACTGTTAACAAATCGTAGCCTGAACCTTACCACACGTTACCGTTTCGTTCAATGTTATGTTTCGTTATATATATATATATGTATATATATATATATATATATATATATATATATATATATATATATATATATATATATATATATATATATATTATATACATGGACCGTGAGAAAGAACATGGAAAGGAAAATACAGGCATTTAAGTTCTGGGTTTCCCGACGTATGCTTCGAATATAATGGGTGGATCATGTCAAAAACGAAGAAGTAATAAGAAGAATGGGAAGGGACAGAGAACTATTATGTACGCTAAAAAAAAAACGAAAACATCTTACCTTGGACACGTTTACCGTAACAACAAATACGAACTTTTACAACTACTTATGGAGTCAGCACGAGTGGTGTAGTGGTGACACTCGTGGTCTCGTATTAGAGCGTTAACTAACAAGTCTAGAGGTCCCGAGTTATATCCCCAGTGTCGGCCGCATTTGTACCAGAAGACAATTGTGTAATCAATTAGCGCAAATTTATAATAACATCTAGGTTTCTGGGCCTATAAGTGAAAAATGTGGGCAAAATACAATAGGCCAGTGGTGCGTAAACTTTTTTTATTGGCGACCCCCCATTTTGTGTAATATTTTGTCACGACACCTGGATCGACAGTAGACGTTTTTTAATCGTTAACGTAGGTAAAATGATTTTTTTTTCTGGGATTTGCGTTTATAGGGTGTTTTTAGAGGAGTTTTGGTGACGTCATTGATTAAATAAAGCCTTTTTTCATCACCATCCTTTTCCAGCTTTTTATAGTCCCTTTTTTTCCAGCGTTTTATAGTCCAGCCTTTTATAGTCCCGTTTAAGCTGATCTAATCTTGTATAAGCTTGTCTACTCTTGTCTGATGCTTGATAGCCTGTCGTAATCTTGTCCATTTTTGTCTGCTTCCGTCTCGCCATGTCCGGTCCTGTGGTTTTGTCTGGCTTTGTCCGGTCTTATTCGACACCATCATAAAAATGCTATAAAAGTTTTGACACCATAAAACTTCACATAATGAATTCGCATATACGCGCAGTTATTAGAACAGTCTAGTATTAGTATGAAGCGATATATTTGTATTTAGAAATTAAAATTTGATGTTAACTAAATAAAGTCGTAACACAGCCTGAATATATAAAGATGTTCAAGCTTTCCGGAGCTCTATGATACTAATGAGTCTGTTAAGGACTACCAAAAACAAATCTTATGTGAAATTTGTCAGTTATTTTATAGCTTTCTGTTCACCTTCGTGGTACTCAACAAAAACCAGAAAAATAACATTGTTTCTTAAGATCATGTCTTTCCGATTCCTTAAGTAGATAGCCATCTGTAGACGCGTTTCGAGATTTATCTCTTAGCAGTACAGCTTACTACTATAACTAAAATAAAGTTCACTATAAAAATACATTATAAAATACAATTGGAACAATGACATAATACAAATACGCAAATAGATACAACATATTCGATTGAAATAACTTAAAGATTTCCTTATGAAAAAAATTAGGAAAATTAACTAAATAGCAGTACATATTTTTACGCTCGCACGAATGACAACGATCCGCAACGCACTGACGCATTGGTGTGCGGACACCTTTATATAAGTGCGGCCTGTTACGATACTTATATACGAATATATACGAAATATACGAAATAGTATATTTTGTAACTAAGGCGGTAAGTTGTCAATTTGTGTGTGTGAGTGCGCACATTCGCTCGAGAGAGCAATTGACAATACCGCCCGTATTACAAACAATATTTTTTATTACTAATGCGAGGGGATGTATTTTACAATTTTGGGATCCAAAAATTGAATCAAAAATGAAGAATTTCCTTTTTCAATTGTCTCCGGTGGTGTGGATTCGTCATAAGAACTTTCCTCAGTCTTCGATATCACGATAGAATTTACACTCATTTTAAAACGTTTTCTTTAATTTCTATTATTTTTTTGTAATGAAAAAAAATTCTGACACGTTCACGTCACTTTTTTAATATTGAGGTCTTTATTGTGTTTTTTTTAATGTAACCTAGCGATATTGAATATTTGTCGTGTGTTACCCAGACTATGTGGAAATATACCCAGACTATGTGGAAACGAAACAACGAAAAGTAGCATTTCTCGTATTGAAAAACGTGCATCGAGAAGTACTTCTTGACAGGTAATTTTGCACCATAAGCGGGACGGGCTTCGGATAATACAGGCCGTACAGCTGATTTTTGGTTACTAAACTTGAAAGTATTAAGATATTAGTAGACTTACTGCATTGTATGACAGGAAGATCAGAACTGTAAACTTCTGTGTTAGCATTCATCGTGACTCGTTTAAAATGAGGTTGAAGTAGTTCCACAAAATTTTCTATTTGATTTTGTATAACCCTGATCATAGAAAATGAACACGTTCAAGAACGAACAAGAAAGTGAAGACGTTCCCATTATTTGTAAATATTCCTGAGGAAGGTATTCTTTCAACTTTTCTCATGTATTTTTCAAGCACACGAAAGCAGTAGTCACAGAGGAGGAAACTATGTCCTTGTTCAGGAAATCTATTAACTACTTTCTTAAATCCACATGACTGTACTACTCACTGAAATATATACTAACTGGAACGGGCGCTGCTGCGTCTTGGCTTGTGCGGGCCGAGCGAGAGCATAACAAGGTGTTTCACGCATCGCTCTGTCTTCGTCTAGTACAGTCCGAAAGGAAAACTAAATGTGTGTCCGACGTCCGACGTCCATTTTTCCTTGCAAAAACAACAGTATTTTACCATTGTCTTTTTGAAAACAACATTCATTGAAACATATAAACTTCGGTTTATAATATGCTCACCGATTGAACGATCTCACTCTCTTTCTTGATACGACTCAATACATCTAGCTTTTCGCTCTGACTGTATCACATCCTCCCACTATCGACTACACTGTTGGCTAGACAAGGATGAAGTTATCCCCTTGAGACCTCTCTCACGGTCCGCACAAACTTAGAGGCCAGCGCTCGTTCCAGTTAGTATATATTTCAGTGGTACTAATGTAAACAAAAACTGCACCATTGTATTGTTTTTATTTTGGGCACTGCAATTATCGGAGAATAAATATAGTGTCAACTTCTTATTTAAGAACATTTTCAAAATAGTGTTGTTTGTTTGAATTGAAAGTTCAATTTGGATTCAGTTTGAATTCACAAGTCGATATCTCCAATTTGGATATATTAAAGATAATAAAAAAACGGATTACAAAATCGTTTTCGTTTATCCGATAAAAAATCCATGGTTTCCTACTCGAATTACAAAATTTTTATTTTTTAAACCAGGGTTATCTATCTCAGCCCTTGTCCGCCGACACAAATATATCCCCAACTAATTTGCAATTATTTGACAATCATAGAATAGATTTTATATAAATTTCGTTTGTAAAGTAGAAGCCAGGCAAGCCAATAACATAAATACAAAAAAAAAATTATTAATGCAGATATAATGTTTTTAAAGCTAACTACAATGTCATATCTCGAGAATCATTTTGTATTACATTTTAGGGAACCCCTGGTATAAAACTAAAAACAACTTATTTAAATCTAGTCTTACAAGTACTAACAGAATAGTTTTAATAGGCACGTGGACAAATAATCGTGAATCGACTCATAGACATGTAATTTTATAGAAAGTCTAAAATAATAAATGAATTCACTTATGCTATATAAAACGTTTATGTCACTCCGCGTAATATTTCGTAGTAACTAATAAAATTAGATGACTATTAAAATTAGACTATTAAATCGTATTAAATATACTAATGGAATTCTGAATAAGTAATAATATTGTCAATTCATGGAATCAATTTGGCAAATTGAAAGATCGTGAAACCTTTAGAAGAAAAAATTAAATATATAAGTATCAAACCCACATGTTTCTCGGTAGTCTTAATATAGTCCCACTGCTAAGTTCAGGTCAGTCGTTAAACATAAACAATAATGGAATAAAATAAAACGGTATGTGTGTGTATGGGAATTTTAAAAAGCGTTATTCAGAAATTTCAGTAAAACTGGCACTTACAATGAAATTATTATTAAAACGCACAGAGCATGCGAAAAACTGCAAAAGCGACAACGGCGTTCGAGGTCGTGAGTCCGAACGCGTCGGCCTTATCTTATCGCAATTTTGATAATAAATGGAATTTATGTTTCTCGGTATTTGCAGGAAAATGTGATTGGATGTTTATTGCCTTTTACGACATATTTTATTTATAGATTTTCTGTTTTTTTTCAATAATATTTCCCTAATAAACATTGTTTATTTCGTTATCTCAAAAGCAAATACAAATAATTACACCATAATTTTAAATAAAATAGCTTTAAAATCTGCTTGTAATGTAGAAATTTATAAATAATTTTTCAACTAAGGAAAATGTAGTTGTCACTGGCAAACAAACTGCTGTTATACAAATATATTGTAAAACCAATCTGGACTTACGGAGTTCAACTTTGGGGCACAGCCTCCAATTCAAACTTGGAAATATTCCAGAGGTTTCAGTCCAAAATTCTAAGAATAATTGCTAATGCTCCGGGGTTCATAACAAACAATTACACCACGACCTTGAAATCAGTACAGTTCAACGTTCAGAGAATAGATTAAACATTCAATAAAGTCGTACAGGAACAGACTTGATAATTATCCAAACATACTGCCTACGCACTTAATGAATGATAATTCAACATTCGAAAGGCTAAACAGAGTCTAGAGAAGTCCCCTAGAGATTTATAGGGAATATTATACATAAAAAAATTATTATGTACATTTTTCTAAGATCTGTGATGCTTGGAACTTCGTTTGCTGTGAGAAAGAGAATCCTTAAGTCGGTCACGAACTTTGAACCAGTAAATGACAGATTATCCGTATTAAGAATCAAATGCTCCAACAAAACCTACAGTCTAGTTAACGCACATGCCCCAACAAATGATAAGAACAGATCTGACCCGGACGAAGTAGATAACTTTTGGGACCTCCTGGATGAAAAGCTTGCCAAAATTTCCAAACACCATGTTAAACTTCTTATGGGGGACTTCAATGGCCAACTTGGACGAGAACACAAGTATTGGAAAGTCAATGGAAACTATCCTGCCCCCAAAAGAACCAATCAAAATGGCAAAAGATTGATGTCCATTTGTGAAAATCATAACCTCCAGATCATGTCAACACACTTTCGCGACCTTCCCAGAAAGCAGACAACATGGCGATCTCCTGTGTCGACACCATCGAAGAGTTCCAAGTAGATCACGTCGCGATTTCCTGGAAAAACAGCCCCGAGATTATGAATGTAAAGGTTAAAAAAGGAGTAAACGTGGCCTCATACCATTAAATCCATAATTAAATTCAAACCCTCCCTGCAAACACCAACGGGACACTCAAACATATTATTCGCTTTGACAATGATAAACTTCAACAGAAAGTAACGGAGTTCCAGGAAAAGGCTCGACCAATTGATTCTGACTTTAACAACACAAGGAACCGTCTGATTGAGGCCGCCAAAGAAATTAAAAGAAGCAAGAAACATGCCTGGTGGAATGATATCTGTCTTACAAGTCTCAAGAAAAAGACCGATGCATGGAAACAATATTATTCAACAAAATCGCAATCTAATAAGGAATCCTACAAAGCCTAGCGAGCCCAGATAGCTAAAGTGATCCGGATTATATGAAAAGTCACTTATTGAGAAGATCGACCAAAACTTTAACAGAAATGACACCAGAGAGTATTACAGAACGTTCAAAGGGAAACTTACGGGCTATAAACCCCTGTCATTATGCTTTCAGCGAAAGGATGGTATACTGCCAACCTAAAATGAAGAAAACTATAACATCCTAGCTGACTACTTTAAGAACCTACTAAATTGCGATCAACCCAAAAATCCCATCAAGACCAAGAAACCCATTCACAGATACCTAGAATCGAGACCGCCCAACAAATATTAAATCAAACGTCACATTGCCCGACTCAAAAATAATAAGGCACCAGGAGAAGACTCTGTAGTTGCAGAGCTTTGGAAATATGCCCCTGAAGAAGCAGTTGAAATCTTGCAGAAGCAAATAGAACAAATTTGGACAGAAGAAAACCTACCAGTAGATTGGAAAACAGCCTTGATCCATCCACTGCACAAGAAAGGCAGCATGAAAAACGTCAACAACTATAGAGGAATATTCCTCTTACAGGTAACATACAAAATTCTCTCACTTTCTATCCTGGAGAGATTAGAAGCTGAAGTAGAGCATCAAATAGGCGAATACCAAGGGGATTTCGCACCAGAAGCTCAAATGAGATCCTAAAATACACGGGAGTCGATGCGGGAGAGCTGAATATCATCACGCAGCTGTACTGGCAATAAACTGCAGAGATTAGGATAGAGGGCATAACATCCGAAGAAACAGAAATCAGAAGAGGTGTTAGACAGGGGTGTGTTGTCCCCTGTGCTCTATAATATATTCTCGGAGGCAGTATTCCGGGAGGGACTGGAGAATGTGAAAGAGGGCGTCAACGGCACCCTTATTAATAACATACGATTCGCCGACAATACGGTCGTGGTCGCCGACAACCTCCCATATCTCTCTATCGTTGAACATAGCACATAGTATAGTCTTCACATAAACGTTACCAAGACCAAGGTGGTTGTGTTCTCCAAACCACCAAGACTGACGTACCTCCAAATTAACAACCAGGTTGTGGAACAAGTGCCGTCCATTAAATATCTTGGAGCCCTCGTCAACGAGAACAGTGACCCCAAAATGGAAATCAGATCAAGGATAGAACAGGCCAGAAGGGCATTCATCTCAATGAAGAACCTCTTTACCAGTAGAGACCTAAAGATTGAGGGCAAACGATATGTGGGCTGACGGCAGAACTCATGGCTAAAGGATCTGCGTCGATGGTTCAGACGGACATCTATAGAGATTTTCAGAGGTGCGGTTTCACGCACCATTATAGCCAGTTGGATCGCCAACATTGGTTAGGGAGACGGCGTCCTAAGAAAAAGAAGAAGGGGATTTCAGAAAGGGTCGTTCAACTGCCGAACAGATCCACAACCTCAAAACGATCATCAGATATTGCAATCTCAGGTCCAAAAAGTACTTGTCGGTCTTGGTGGACCTTAAAAAGGCCTATAATTCAATAGACCGCGGCGTCCTGATGAACATCTTAAACTAATTTGGGGTTGACCTAAAACTGATGGCACTATTTCGAGCCGCCCAATATGAAACAAAATTCAAAGTAAAGTTCCTAGGATGTCTATCGGACTCTTTTGAAGCCAAGACGGGAGTCAGACAAGATGACTGGCTCTCTCTAATGCTTTTCAACTGCGTTCTCGAAAAGATTATTAGGACCTGGTGAACACAATTATTAGAAGCTGAGTATAGGCCTATGTGAATGGTAATAAAAAATTCAAGGGGATAGTGGTTGACTGTCTAGCATTCGCTGATGACATCGCCATTCTGTCAAACGATATAGAAACTGCTAGGATGCAAATAGATTTTCTAAAAGAAATTGCGGAACAAACTGGCTTTCATATGTCATTTTTAAAAAGAAGTAGTCATTACTTCTTTCTCTACCAACATAAAAGATGTCCCAGCAAAACTCCAAGCAAAATACATGAGGATCAACCCAGTGGAAACATTTAAAAGTACCTGTGAGAGATCATCATGATAATTGGACTGGACAAAGAAACACTTAAGGAACGAGTACGCAAACTTGACATAGCCTATCAAACATCGCGCTCAATCTACAACAAAAATTGCCGGTACAAAAATACCAAACTCCGTCATTATTAAACTGTTCTGAAGCCAGTAGTTATGTATGCAGCCGAAACCCTATCCCTAAATTCTAACAAAGGACTCTTTGAAGAACTAGAGAAAAAGAGCCTAAACTCGTTAGAGGTTTAATGGGTTCGAATAACAAGAATGGCATCCATCATAAAAAACCCAACAAACAAGTCTACAGTGAAACAGAGAAAATTACACAAACGATCCGTAAGAGGCAGGCACGGTATTATGTTAAGGCCGATTCTCATATACGCGACACTCACCTACGCGGTGACACGCGTGTCGCGAATTGTCCTGTCGCTACTAGGTATTCTCATATATGCGATACTCAGCTACGCGATTCTTTGCTGCAAGTGTCAAATCTGTAGTTCCTCTACATTTCAGGTTAAGTTAAATTTTCAAAATATCAAGCTCGGCAAATTCCGACTATATATTTTTCGTCTTGTCGTGTGTTATGGAAATGAGAAATTAAAAGAAAAGCAGAGGAAAAAAATTATTGGGTGCTTCAGATCTTGAGAACAAGACTGGTAGAAGCAGAATTCCATACTCCCTTCAAACAATTACAAGAGGATGAATTGAAATTCTACAGATATTTTAGAATGACGCCTGAAAAATTTGACCAACTTATTGAAATTTTAAATTTAGATCTTTCTTTTGTTGATTACTGTAATTTTTCTTTTTTAAGTCATACAGTTCAACGTAATCAACCACAAGAGCGATCTTCCTCTGCTTTTTCGTCAAAAGTTCCATTCACTTTCAAAAACACGTCGTTTTTGACACAATCCGTCATTAAAATCACAAACAAACTGGTCAAAGGTCATGCGACTTACGTCATGCGAATGAACAAACGTCATGCGAATGCTCACGAAATAATCCCAGCGACAGCGCGCGGCATAGCGACTTGTAGCAGCTGTCGCGTAGCCATAGTAAGAACGTGCCCATTTAAAACAATGCAATCATTATTTCACAGGCGATGTCGCGCGGCGTCGCGTAGCTGAGTGTCGCGTATATGAGAATCGGCCTTTGGTTATCCTATGGTTATCTCAAACGAATGGACGGAAACCTAGATTTTTTTTTAGACCAGGCTGACTGAAAAATAGATTTTTCAATTTTTTGACTCCAAACACAAAACCACAATGCCCTGGTTTATAAATACCAAACAAGACCTAAAAATACTGCATCTAAAACCAGATAACGCCTTCAATAGAAATCTCTTCCGCAAAAAGATATTGACGAATGGGATAAACCGAGATAAAACGAATACAAGGTACGTACTACCTGGACAGCGGAGCCCAAGCTATCCCACTCACAGAGAATCAGGGAATTCTGGGCTCAGAAGAAAGCGACACAAACTGCCATGTCTAACAATACTTAACGTGGTGCTAGATGGCCTCAACGAATAATAACATACTATATAATTTATATACAGTTTTCACATATGAAACATTTATATTTGGAAGCACCTATTTAGATTCATAGATACATGCACACATACAGACAACAATACATATACTGGGTGTTTACGGTCTTGTGTTTTTTTGGGGTAATTAAACATCTTAAAAGAAGCTCAATAATGTAAAAATGTCTTAACAAAAGTTGTTTAATAAGAGAGATATTACTGTTTTAATATTTTTTGTAGTTTTTTTTAATGACGATTAAGCAGCATATTAAATAAAACATTTTTTTTTTCATGTAATCCACTTTACTCTAGTTGTGCAAAGTTAACGCCGTGTTGTTGAACGCAGTCTCACTCGACTTATCCATGAATTGGCATAATTTACTAGGCCTTGGTTTGCTGTCGAATTGTCGCCGCAGCTGCCTCAACTCGGTTACGAAAATTATCTAAATCAATTATTTCGCTGGTGTATAACATGGTCTTCATAACGCCTCATAAATATAAATCAAGGGGATTATGGTAGGGAAACCGTGAAGGCCATGGAACAAGACAACCTCGACCAATCCACTTATTTTCAAACACATTATCTAAATATTGGGCGAACTAAACGATTAAAATGCGGCGGTGCGCCATCTTGAAGAAGTCACTTTTGTCGACGTACATTCAAAGGAACTTCCTATAGTTCTAACTGTTTTTGCAAAAAGAAGAGATAATCATTTCCAGTCTATCAATTTGGCAACACATGGGCCTAATAAGTTGTCCGTGAACCAGTCCAGCACAAATGTTTATCAAAAATCTATGCTGGAAATGATTACGACGTACAGCATGTGGATTTTCGGCAGCCCAAATATGACAATTGTGATAGTTATTTATGCCGTTACGTGTAAATGTTGCTTAATCAGCTGCCAATACAATGGAAGAAAAGTTTGGAATTTCAGCATGTTTTGTAGAAACCATCGCCAAAAATTGTAGACAAAGGATGATCTTCAAGTTGTAAGGTCTGTACTTTTTGTACATGGAAAGGATAAAATTAACTCTCGCGCAGTGTTCGACAAACAATTCGATTTGAGACATCTGCTTGGCGAGATATTTGTCGAGTACTACTAGGAGGATCTACTTTGAGAAGATTTAAGATTTCTTCTTCGACATCCGATATTCGTTGGTGTCGGCCAGGTCCACCATCCCAACCTTAACGTGTTTGCAGTACTCCAGTTTCTCGTGCCAAGATTACAAGAGCGGTGATTTTTTGCGGAATGGGTGTTGGCCTGTTAATAAGCCGCTCAGTGTACAATAGACATGCAGCAGCAGAATTCTGAAGTACTTCCCCATAAGTTAACAACATGCTAATGTATTCATGGGTGCGATGGACCATTTTTACTTTCCTTTCCTTATTAGGATAGGAGGAATTCGAAAGAATTTATATCAAATCACAGTGCAATAAGAATTAATGAAACATCTTAACATATGAGAAAAGTTACCATTATCATCCTACTTCACTGATAAAAATTAACTGATAAATCATCGTTTGTTTTATTTAAATTTTTTAACAGTAATATCTCTCTTATTATGCCACTTTTGTTAAGACATTTTAAGGTTACTGGCCTTCTTTTAAGATGTTGTTCACCCCCTCAAAAGAAAATCACAAGACCGTAAACACCATGTATACATAGTCACTCTGGGCTTGACCGCAGCCGAATAAAAAACATGTTATATGTCAATAAACTATTCGATCATCAGTCGTAGATCGTACGACCTATCATGTAACTTATAATAATGCGCCGGTAACCAGATTAAATGTTGACAAGTTAATTTATCCAAAAATATTAAATAAAAATCCAAAATCTAGACCAATTATTCTCATTTTCCAACTGACTATTTTCAATTTCAAATTGATTATTATTCCCAAATTAATGTTGATTATTCCGAATATCGAAACTTATAAATCCCAATTTAGCGTTTATTCCCAATAATCAAAGAAAACCCATAAAACCCAAACACATAACATACACTATATTTCGTGTAATTAAAACTATTATGAAATTTATACAAAAGCCTAAATTCATACAATTAGAAAAATATTATCGAAGTGAAACAAAACGTAATGTTTTGCAAATAAATAATATTATAATACTGACATGAATTATCTGGAGATTAACGAAAAACTTAATCTACAAGAAAGAAAATTAAACAAATTTAATCACAACACACAAGACTAGATAGACATAACTAAATATTGATTCAGATATTAAGTCGTTAACTTGAATGTATTATGAAGAATGGACAAACTATGTCATACTTATATAAACACTGACAAAACTAGTTTTATTTATTATTATTATTAATCATTACTCATTAATATTAATATAAGTAAGAACATTTCTTTCATATTTTTAAATAATATATTGCAACAGCTACAATAATCTATTGAACTATAATTTTTGACAATTTACTAAATAGATATATATTTCCTTTACAGATGACTAATTTTTCAAGGTAAAGTAAAAAAAATGTTTTTTATACAGTGTAAAACAACAAATGATAGAATATCGACGGTTTTAATTATAATACTAAAACAAACACCATAATGGTTTATCAAATTCCTTTTGTCTGCGGAACTTATTCACTTATCAGCACTTTGCGGAAAATATTATGTATAAATTTAAATGTGGAATTGACTGGCGACGATAGGAGACTAAAAGAACAAATTGTTTCAATTTGTCACTAGGTATTAGTAAATATCTTACGGTAAAAGTACAAAACCGGCAAATGTAAACATTTACCTATATAAATTTACCATTTAATTTATTTAAATGTAAATTTGAGCTTAAATTTGAGATCAGGTCCATATATCTACTTTTACCGGTAAAAGTATACATTTTCTAACGTATATAGGTAAAATTTAAAAATAATAAACAGAAATAAAATATCCTTGTATATTATAATCTAACCAGTTAATTCCACATTTAAATATAACCCCGTATTGGACATTAACGGGGTTCGAACGTAACTAATGAGTCAAAATAGTGTTTGAATTTTTCTATATTTTCAATTATACTAATAGTTTTTAACAAATTTAAAAATTGGTAATTATTATTATTATTTGATAAAATAGAGTTATTAAATGACTTCGTTAGTTTTGACTTATACGGTGTAATAAAAAGATCTGGCAACAGCGCTTTATTGTGTCTTGGAAACTTTATAGTACAGAGAGTAAAAAGGATAGTAATTGAAAGGAGTCGAGAGTATTTTTTCTCACTATAGGTCTAGGCCGCACTACGGCTAAACCGCCGCGGTTTTTAACCGCATGGTTTTGTGACTCAAGTAAGCTAATACAAGCGGCCTCTCTTGCGGTTTTTTCCCGCGACTGATTTTTCCCAGAGCGTACTGTGTGTTTCTAGAGCGGTTTCGCGGTTATAGCGGTTACCGCTCGCGGGAAAAAAACGTAGTGCGGCCTCGGCCATATAACTATGTTTCCTTCATTTTCTTTTCTGTTAGCTGTTCTCGAGACGTTGCCAAACCATCCGTCATATGTCAATATAATTATTGTCAATAAACAAGATTCAAAATAAAAAGTTTAACTTTAATTATTTAAATAATTACATCGGTAACGTCACATTGTTTTAATGTTATAGTGATTTACAATTATCTAAGTTTATTGTATATAGTTTTTTATTCCTTAATGTTTCGAAATTAATATCGAAAAAAACAAACGTGACGGAAAGCTTGTCAGCCATAAGAGCCTGTGTATAACAATTGAAAAAACATTTTTTTTTTTCGGATAAACTTAATGGTGGTTCACTTTAAAATTTTCAGTGCAAATAAATAAAGTATTGATCTGCATGTATAAAAAGTTTCAAAGCTTAAACTTATAACAAGTATTTTACATTGGATTCGCTCGAACCTCCTTATTCAAATAATAGTATGTATAAACTCCAGTTTATTGTGTATATTGTATTTATAAGTTTAAAACTAACGAACAAATTCATATGTACGAAGCCTTACGGGAGCTCTTCCCTAAGCCCTACGCACTATCAATCTTTTAAATATAATCTTTACATTAACGTTTACAAGAACTTTCTAAATAATTTAACGCATTTTAACTAAAACAATATAAAATAACTATGTATATAACTATGTATTTTATAAATAAATTCGATCACAATATTTATATTGTGCTCATCGGACTGCAACAATCTTGAACTAGTTTCACTGACTTGAGTATGTTTTAACCACACTTATTCAATTACTTTCAAGTTTGTTTATTTCTAAAGTGACAGAAACACTAACTTACTTTAAGTTTTATTTAGACTTCATAAATTTTTAACTGAAGGAAACAGATAGAAACTATAGATTTAAGTTAAAAAATTGAACTAGTTAATAGGTGCTAGTAGATACTACTACAACTAGGCTAATTTTTAATTGACAGACTAACTTATTATGTCTAAGACTCTACGAATTGCTAATTGAAACAGACAGGACTAAATTCGAAGATTCTGAGCAAATTTATCTAATTTAGAATTGATAGACAGACCAAATTTCTCTGTCTAATTTAAACTTACTGAATTGTTGACTGATTGTGAAAGAGGGACGTACAGATTAACGTTAAGAAACTATTTTTGTTATTTTTGAATTTACAGACATTGATTTATTTAAACTTCAAGAATAACTAATTGAAACACTAATTCATTTATGTATCATTTTTTAAACAATAATAAAATAAAATAAAATTAAACAATATAATATCATACCGAGGAGGTATGTTGTGTGTTCCATGCAAAAAAATGAGTGCAAATATATAAAAGTGATTTAAAGATGTATTTATGCATGAGAAAATTATTGTTCCTGTGAAGGAGAAAAATTTAGTATTTTAGTATCACATATTTAATGAATTCGCTATGTGCGAAGTGCATGGTGGGGGAGTATAGTAAAGCGATCACAGTCCATGCCGAGGCAGAAATCCGCAACGGTTTGGGATAGTCAACTTGTTTATATTTTGAAATGGGCAATTATTATTGTTGTGTTATGAAGTTGAAAAATAATTGAGTTATTTTTTATGTGATATTAATTATGGACTTTATTGAGTGTTGATGGGTAGTCTCCCAGAGTCTGCAAAACCTTACGACACAATTTGTGTAGTGGAGGGCATTTTATTGGAGGCAAAAAATCAGATGCCCAAGCAAGTCTGAGTTATGTTGCCACGATATTCCCAAAAATATATCGAAAGAAGAAGGTTAGTGATTTACAAGACCTAGCAAGATATATACCTGATAAAACGAAGAACCACAAAAATCTCAGATACCATATCAAATCAAGTAGGAATTGAAGAAGGAATTGAATTAAATCAAACTCTTTCTCTTGTGGTAGATCAAGTATATCAAGTGAATGTGTTTCCGAATCAAATTTAAGAGAAACAACCTTTACTTGCAATAGCTTCATTTACGGTGATCAATGTGATGCTGAAATCCAAGTGGATATAAGAACAACTTCAAAAATTGCAATGATAAATAATTATAAAGAATCCAAGAAAAAAAGATAAAAATTGTTGCACTGACGAAAAATCCTATGAGGATCAATCTACCGAAATAAAAGGCCAAGAATTTGTTGGTATATCATCAATAAAAAATGAATCAAGAACTTCTAGATACCTTGCTGGTGTGTCATTTAGTAATTTTGAGTTTTTATTAACAAGATTAACTACGAAAAAATGTAAAGTTTCCAATAAAACCCGACTTCTATTTTTTTTAATGAAAATGAAAACTTGATATTTTCAACATTGGGTGTCCTATTTGGTGTACTTGGAACCACAATTTCACGAACATTTCTTTCAATCTTACAAAATCTAGCTTCTGCAACTGTTAATTTAGTCTTTTAGCCGGATAGAGCCATTGTACGAGCAACAATTTATATTGTGTTTTACACTTTCAAAACTCCAAACTTTCAAGTTTTTATAATAGAATCAACTTTCTATGTATTGTTTTTAAGAAAATCCTCTGAAAATACAATTTTCCATCTTTCTTTTGATTAAATAGAATTGGTGAAACCATCCTACGTTATAGAAAATCATAAAAACTTAAAACAAACGGAACACAGCCTGAATATATAAATATATTCAGCCTTTCCGGAGCTCTATAACAATTAGCTAACTATATTAGCTATAACAAGCTGTGCTGATGAGAGATAAATCTCGAAACGCGTCCACACATGGCTATGCACTTAAGGTATAGGTAAGACATGATCTTAAAAACTATGTTATTTTTATTGTTTTTGTTGAGTGACACGAAGGTGGACTGAAAGCTATAAAATAACTTACAAATTTCAAGTGAGATTTGTTTTGGTAGTCCTAAAAAGACTCAATAATTGTTATAGAGCTCCGGAAAGGCTGAATATATTTATATATTTTATATATTTGTTTTAAGTTTGTATTTCTTTAGATTACTTTATTTATTATAAAACAATAAAATATTTGTATGGCATAATAAGACATAATCACGAAAAGTTGCGGATGCTAATTTGAAGTATCGTAGTACTAGTAAATGCTAGTATCGTTGCGACCGTTAATACGTGGTAATCGATACTTACTTCTACTACTACTTGACCCGACCTTTAATCTCTTTTAAATCTTGCACAATCGTCTCCAAGTAATTACCTAATTGGCGAAAGGCACCTCCCCTCCCCAAAAAAACCCTTAGTATAAATAAAATGACGTTCACCCGTCGAAACTCGAGTTGTGCTAAATGTATATAACTGTGAATAACAAGTTATATAATAATTTTACATATTAAGTGTGGTTAAAACATAGTGATTTTTTTCAGTGTATCCCATATTTGGCTCTCCTAAAACTCAACATTGCTCGTACTTCTGATTTTTAAAAAAGAACGAACAATCTTTGGAAAATTAAATCGCATTAAAATTCAAATAAAATAAATCGTATTTATCTGCACTTTCCATAGAAAATGGTTTACTAAAGGAAACTATTCTTACCCACATATTAAAATTTTTCCGCGGAAGTACTCTGATAAACAGCTGGGCAAAAACGTAATATATTTTTATAATATATTACCAGACTTAGGGTTTACGCCTAGCGAATAAGAGAGCACGCTGACGTAAATTTTCTATTCTAGATTAAATACACTCGAATAGATATAGACTAAAAATTAATTGGACGAGACATGTGACATCAAATACACATACAATAAATAAAATAAGTCAATTTATTTTAATATACTAAACATTATTTTCTAAACTAAATATAAGAAACACAAGTTTCTCCCAATTTTTCAATGTTTCAATTCACACAAGTCTAGACGGACAAGACTGGACAGACAAGACTGGACAGATAAGACTTGACAGATAAGATGGACAGGCAAGACTGTACACACAAGACAAGACAGACAAGACTGGACAGACAAGATTTTTTTAAATGTGCTTTGGGAGAACCTCTCACTAAATCCCCCTTTTCCACTTGACTTTTAGTATGAGCCACCCTGGTTTCGCATATTTCGCATCTCCTCAGGGTGGGCAGCCCAGACGGTTGGTACCACCCTGGTTGAAAATGCCTTTCCCTCG
The DNA here is from genome assembly GCA_944588485.1 of Phosphuga atrata. NCBI lineage: Eukaryota > Metazoa > Arthropoda > Insecta > Coleoptera > Silphidae > Phosphuga > Phosphuga atrata. The sequence goes on from OX155893.1 coordinate 37,605,820, forward strand.
TCAGGGAGTCGAACCCCGGTCTCCGATTAGTCAGACGGATATCTTGTCCACTACACTACCGAAGAGGACTGGACAGTCAATACTGCACGGACAAGACTGCAGAGACAAGACTGGATAGACAAGACTAGACATACAAGACTAGACATACAAGACTAGATATACAAGACTAGACATACAAGACTAGAAAAACAAGACTAGACATACACGAATAGACAGACGAAACTAGATAGATAAGACTAGGCAGATAAGACTAGACCGACAAGACTAGACAGGCAAGACTGCTATATGACGAAATACTACGAGGCTGCCATTGGGGGCCACCGTAATCGGCTTCGCAGACGATATCGCACTAGATGTCATAGCAAGAACAGAGCAAGGCTTAATGCGAGCGGCAAATCAAGCAACATAAATGGTCAGCGCATGAATGAAGTCGAAGGACCTAAGTCTAGCTCCAGAAAAAAACGAGGCTGTCCTCCTCACAGGCCTAAGACAACTTAGCCCCGTAAAATTTAAAGTGGAAGAGGCGATTATAATACCAAAACAAACACTCAAATACCTCGGAGTAGTGATCGATAAAAGGCTATCCTTCATGGCGCACATTACCGAAGCGGCAGGAAAGGCAATGGGAACACTAGCAGGCATTCAGCATCTCATGCCAAACGTATGGGAGCCTAAGAGCTGCTCTCGGTAAATACTTAGTCCGGTAGTCCAGTCTACCATGTTATAGGGAGCTCCAATAGGGGTCAAAGAACTAGACAAAAATCGAAATCTTCACCAACTCGCAACCGTTCAGCGGAAAATGGCACTACGTACATGCAGCGCTTACCGCACGGTCTCAGGAGAGGCGGCTCATAGACCTGCTCGTAAAAGAGTGGATAAAACTACACGATGCAAACTACAGCAAACAGAAAAAACAACTGGCTAGAGAAGAGCTTATCGAGGAATGGCAAAAAAGATGGCAGCTGAGCGACAAAGGACAGTGGACCCAAGTGCTAATCCAAAATATATCGTCTTGGGTAAATAGAAAATTAGGCGAAACTAGCTACTGCCTCAAGTACTAACTGGCCACGGTAGTTTTAGGGATTATCTCTTCAACATTGGCAGAGCAACAGATGACCTATATGTTTACTGCGGGGAAACAGATAGTGTAAATCACATTATCTTTGATTGCTGGATGCGAGAAACTGAAAGAGAAGCAGTCGAAAAAGTCATGGAAGAGCCGTTTAGCGCCAGAACAATAATCCCATACATGCTAAAGGGGAAAACAAACTGGAACAATGTAAACGGATTAATTGTAACAATAATGATAGATAAAGAAAACGATGAGATGCAGTCCAAAAAGGGAAAAAAGGAGAGAACAAAAAACAACATGTAGAATAATTTAAATTAGAGATTCGATAGACAAGACTTGGTAGATAAAACAAGATTGACAAGACTATACAGAAAAGACTAGACGCACAAGACTAGACAAACAAGCCTGGACAGACAAGACTGGACGGACAAGACTGGACAAACAAGACTAGGCAAACAATATGAGACAGACAAGACTTTACAGACAAGACTGAACAGAGCAAGCACTTTCATTAACTCGAGCAAGAGGTCCACCTGGAAAAACTCACACATCTCGAGACCAGACTGGAGAGACAGAACTGGACGGACAAGACCGGATAGAGAAGATTGAACAGACAAGACTGGACAGACAGGACTGGTCAAACAAGATTGGGCAAACAATTCTACAAAGGCAAGACTAGATAGATAAGACTGGACAGATAAAATTGAACAGACAAGGCTGGGCAGAAAGACTGATCAGACAAGACTGGACAGACAAGACTAGACCAACAAGACTAGACAGATAAGACTGGATAGACAAGACTAGACAGACAAGACTGGACAGACAAGACTGGACAGACTAGACTGGGCAGGAGTAGACTGGTCATACAAGACTGAACAGACAAATCTGAACGGACAAGACTGAACAGACAAGACAAGAAACAGGGAAAACTGGACAAAAAATACTGGACGACAAGATTAGAGAGACAGACAATACTTGAAAGATAAGACTTGACAGACAAGACTAGATACATAAGACTAGACAAACAAGACTAGACAGACAAGACTAGATAAACAACACTAGACAGACAAGACCAGGCACCCAAGACTATATTCGAAAGTAAATTTTGAATTTAACTAGATAAAGAGGACTAGACAAATCAAGATTAGACAATAGAGAGGGTGGCGATACAGTTGTAAAAATATAAAATTAGATACAATGGAAGTTTTAGGTAGATAAAATAAAGTAAAAACAAGAATGTAAAATAAATACGTTTGTTTTTTTCCCAAAGGCGCGATACTGTCTATAATTAGAGAATATCCGAAGATCGGCCGTGCAGTCTAAATAAAATAGTTTTCGCGCACGGCGACCGTCTCGCATTATTTCGTAAGACCAAAAAAATAAATAAATAATCGTCTCCGGCATGCGAGATATGTCAAGTATCCCTGTGCTCTGCATATCTTTCTATAAATAAAAACTCGCAGTTTCATAATTAAAAACATCTGTGTGTCGCACGAACAATCTCTTTCACACAAAAAAATTATATTTAGAAGAAATCAAAATAATACAAAAACAACATTAAACCAAAAAACACTTATTAGATGTCTTATCAAATCTTATTGAGTCTTATTAGTCGTATGTAGTATTTTTCTGTTTTATCTAGTTTTATCCAGTCTTGTATAGATCAGTCTAATCTGGTCTAGTATTATGTTGTTTAGCCGTATTTATTAATCTATTTATTCGACTTATCTAATCTGGTTTAATCTTTCCAATAAATTCGTTAGCTCAATAAATCTTGTACGAGACTACTTGTCTAATATTTTCTAGAATTTGTTAATCCATTCTAGATTTAGCTAATCTTGTCTAGTCTTACTTATTGATGTGTTTTCTCTAGTTCTGTTTAGTCTAGTTAGGTCACTTATTTGCTTGTCCACTTATTTGCTATAATTTCCTGTGCCATTCATTATCTGTTTATTACGTATTTTCTCGCAATGTAATTATGTAAAATAAGTATATTAAATGGGATTATTTACAAATGAGAGTGATATTAGTTAAATAAATTTGAGAATAAATGAGAAGTGAGATTGAAATTGATGATTTCTTTATTACCTGTCGTAGCTTAATCCAAAAGAGAAAAGTAAAACTAGAACAAACGAGCACTAAACTTTAATTATAAATAAATCGAAATCTTCGGAAACGACCGAAATCTTATCAACTAATTAGGAACACTCCGTTAACAAAATACGTATTAAACTCAGTTCACTAAAAGTATTCGATATCAGTTTCACTTATAGTTTAAAGAAGAAAAGTTTTAAAATGTTTGTCGATGCAGGATGCTAAATAATAGCTAGTTTGTGTCGATAATAAAATTAGTATTAAGTGCACACACGTATTTGTCGTTGCGACATCTACAATTAATTGGAAATTATTACTATTTATAGGAACGTCGTGGGTTTTTTATTTGCAACTTTTATACGCGGCTAAAGGTTTTCCCCGTGAAAAATAAACAGAGCCACAAAAGGAATTAGTTTACAAATTCATTTACAGTTGTTTAAAGTCAATATATATATATGCAAACAAAAATAGGTTCGTCAAATAAATTTGAGTTTGTAGTCTAAATTCAATGTATCTTGTCTCTGTAATCTGATGTTATTGAGTATTATCCTGCAAGTATAAATGTTATTTATAGAAACCAACTTAATGTATTATTTCTATATTGCATTAAACTTTGATTTGATAATTTCAAATGTCTAGCCTAAGGTTATGACGGGTGTTCTACGGTAAGGTACACTACTTTTTTAAAACATATTATTTGCAAACACGTTGTTTACGCACATGTTTTACTGAGAATCAGGAATTGGATATCGACCGCCTATGTTAGCCTCACAAATTCGGACGCTTTTATTGTCCGTCTATTTGTAATCGCCTCAATTGCAAAGACTTATTTTATAATCAAGGTCTAAATTATTTCAGATTAAATTTAAACGGTTTCAAAATGGTATCATGTTTTCTTGAATTTTTAAAGCTTAGTTTTTAATTTAAGTATAAATTATAAATTATCGTTAGTACATTCTTAGAGATTAAACTTGGGCAGTTACAAATTCCTGAACTAAGCTTGACGCTGCGAATTTTCTGTAGAATTTATTAACTCGTAAAGGCTAACTATCAATGTAAATTCGTGTTTATGTTCTTGAAAATTAAATATAAATAGTTTAGGGTCTAGACAAAGTTGATTTGTTTATTCTTCTGAATTAGTGGAGGCTAATTATACGTTCAAAGTTTCACTACATTGTCGTGTATTTCGAATTATATTCGTGAAACTAAAATAAATTAACGATTTCGTATAAATAACTTGCCTAAATATAAGAGTTTAAAACTATTTCCATTCAAACTTGCCGAATTTATAACTTGTATAAATTTTGGAAAAACAATTAAAAGTATTTTATAGCAAATTATATTAGAGATAATTAATTGTCAAAATAATCAAAATTATCAAGATATTGTTTATTTTATCTTTAAAAGTTTCCACTGTTTGGTCTTATTTCTCTAACACTTATTTTTTGTGGGAAAAAACGAAACAACTTTCCGAACAACCCGAAAGATTTTGATTTTATTTCTTCAATGTAATAATAATAATAATCTTTAAAGTTACCGACAGTAATAAATGGCTATCGACCAGAATGTCTTTCTGTCAGGACTTTATTTTCTATTTTCTGATGAAACGTGTTTTTACGCTCTTCTTAAAATTTTAACAAATGGAATCGCTAGAATCAATAAATAGAGTCCTTTCTATCTGTTTTTATTGAATCATCAATAAAAACATATCAGCTTTAATAATTCAGAATATGCAAATGGACAATCCAAGACTTAAACAATCGAAGCCTTTAATCCGATTTAATTTGATTAAACTACACTTGGATATAAAATAAATCTTTTACAAATCAAGAAATTACAAAAGGGGAAACGATTTACTGAGAACTTTTCAAATAGTCTATATTGCATTTCAAAGAAGATTAATTTACAACAACTTAAATTCAGTTTAAATTAGAAGCAAAAATACCTAAAATGAATTATTTTTGTATTTATTATGAGTTCAAATTGCGCTAATATATCGTGTCAAGTTAATATTGTACATGTTTAGCTATTGTACATGTTTAGCCAAATTAAGAAATAAAGACGTACTGTTTTTGTTTTATTGTTTCATTTCATAAAATCTACTTGACTTTTATAATATTTAACGACTTTGAGCAATCGTCAAAGGATTGTCAACTGTTTGTCATCGTAGGTTATCTTCAGAACGGTCTTGACAGGTAAGTCTAGTAAATTTAATTTCACCATTTCTCGTGTATTTTTACAATTGTTTTTACCATGCAGTGATTATTGAGATTCTCTGTGTTTGGTTTGTAAAGATTTCTGCGAGTTGTTTAATATTGTGATTGGCAAAAATTTCTCCGCTTTTACAAAAAAAAGGGGAAAAAGTGGAGGCGTAACAAGTTGACGTCACGGTTGACGTTTGGCATACCATTCCCTCTGTCAAAGAGTGGGCGAACGCGAACTGTCTTTTGTGAACTGGACTTTTCTCTCGTGTACAACCGACTCGCGGAACTCTGCCACCGAAAACACAAAGGAAAACAAATCGGCAACAAAAACAAACCCAGAGAAAAATTGTTTTAAAAAAATCGAAAAAGAACAAAAAAAAACAGCAAAAACTTAAAAAAAAACTTTGGGAGTATTTCTTTAAACTTTTTTTTCTTGTAGAAAAAAAAACCGTCGGTCTGTATCACTCTTACGTACCTATTTCACATAATATTTATTATTTTGTTATAGACGGTAAGGCCAGGTCGAGTAAAAAACGCACTTATTGCCACGCACACACTAAATAATACTTAAGTTGAGTTCGTTTAATTTTGTTATATTTAAGGAATTTTCTGCGGGTATTTTTATAGGAATTTTTTATTTGATTTTTTGTGTCGAATTAGGAAAAATAATAATAACCGACTGTCCACATCAACCTTATTGCTAAAGCATAGCACAGTGTTTGTGCCAGAGTAAATTATTACACAAATAGAACTACTTTCGTCATGTGAAAGTACACTTTTCACACTGGCGACATCTTGAAACCAAAAATATAAGCATTACTTTACTCAGAAAACTTTATATACTTAAGTGGTATTGGTAATATAGGAATCTTTCCAATCACACTTGAATCTTTCGCCGAGACTAGTTTACAATATATTTTCGATTAATTTATTTGTGAGACGAATTTTTCGAAATTTGTTATAATGTATTCGATTGCATGGTTGCTCATTCCAAAGAATAATGTTTGCATAGTGATATCACACCTCGTTTATATTTTTCTTTCTCTCCCAATGTGGATATCGGGTTAGCGGGGATATTATATTTTTTCCACATTTTCGATGTCAATTGGATGTTGTTCATTTATAGAAAGTGTACGAGATGTACGACAGTTGCCTTCCCCTTTGCAATGATAATTCAGAAAGTATCTTGCCCCATTTTTCATTTCTAATGTTAGGTTTGGAAGATTACTTTTCCCCATTTTTGCAGCTTTTATGACATGGTACTCATACTAGTACAAAAATAGGGAATATGCAAGTGATTTAAAATTACTTGTGTTTTCTACCCCCGATACTTTATGGTCTTGATATTGCACCTAAAAATGTTTCTCATTTAGCCTTTGCGTTTCGTGGATTATTTGTGGGTTGCAATTTGCGTTTGGATCGGTCGGTGTGAATAGAGAATATGCAAGACATTTAGATTTACTTGATTTTTTAACCCCGATACCTTATCATCTTGACATTACACCTATACCATTATTTTCTCATTTAGTTTGTATTTAATTCCAAATATTTAAATCAAAAAGTCCAAAATATGCGAGCGAAATTCAAATTTGCGAAACGCATCACCACTGATCGAATCGAAACATGTAGTGCGACATGCATGTTATGACATTTATCAGCGTCGATATTCACTGTGCTGTTTTGCTGTGCAATATTTCTGTAGTGTTTTCCAATACCTAGTGCGATGTTGGTATATGGTGATATTATAAATTATCGAGAAGAACGACTTAAAGTGGTTTTTTTATAGCACAATCGGACAATCTACCAAAAAGAGATGCAATTATGACAGCATATTTTGTATCGCATGCGCAAAACAATATAGGGAAAAAGAATAGGGTGGACTGTACACCTCGATTGGGACTTTATATCAAACACTTTAACTGTTGTACCTACATATAATGTGTTTTTGCATTCCGGTACTATACAATATCTATAAAATGGTTTTATAGATTAGCTTAGCTTTTTCCATTATCGAAATAGCAAATTCAAACTCAAACAAAAATCTTTAACTGTCTATGCAAATAGTAAACAACATTGAATGACAACGTGTACCGCGACGTCATCCAAAGTGCGCGATAAATGGGACCGTTCAAACAGGTCAAATTTAATCGGTATTTTATATATTTAAAAAAACTAATTTGAATTTATTCAACTGTATTTATATTTTTTACTATGTTAAATCGAAGTAAAAGTGAATTAAGCAAATAAAAAAAATTGATGCATATTCCCTATTGTTGTTCTAGAGCGTTTGCGAAAGTTCGTTGCTGTCTTGTCTATATCACAGGTTGCTGTTGTGTCGGTCTTGTATCGGTCTATGGATTCGTTGATTCGGTCTAGTCTGTTTTCCCATTCTGCGTTGTGTTGTTCTAGTAACGTCTGGCTTACCTGATTTGTCGGTCTGTTCAGTACGGTTTTGCCATTCGGTGCGAATGTGTGTTGGTACGTTTTGTTTGCTTGGCGTTTCGCGCGTTTTGTTGATGGCTTGGTTTCTTGTCGCGGTTTGGAGCGCTTGCTTTATTCATACGATTTTTTGTGCCGCCTGTTCTAGGCTTAATATATTTATAATAGCCCTGCAGGTAATCACTCGATTGTCTTTAAACATTTCTCAGTTTATCATTGTTTTCTCGCACGTTTTTATCTTATGTTCTTCTTTGTTTTGACGTTCACGTGCACGGGATTGTGATCGGAGCTCAACTGTCCATTCTGTAAGACCCGACAGTATTTATATCCCCATTTCTATTTCTTCTTTTCGGCTTAGATTGTAAAACATCCATTATGAGATCTTGTTTGATTGTTTCACATTTTCACATTATTTTCTCATTTAGTTATTATTGAATTCCATAAAACTTGAATACCTGAAACTCAAAAAGTGCAAAATAAGCGAGCGAAATTCAAATTTGCGAAACGCATCACCATTGGTCGAATTGAAGCTGAGGTCACATGGCATGTTATGAAATTTAGCGGCGTTGATATTCATACTGTGCTAGTGATGTTTGAAAGAAAATTTGTTTTTATTTATATTGGTATTGTCTTATTTAATCCACTATAGGCTTGTATAGTCTTGTTTAGCTTTTTCCACTCTTGCATATTCCTGCTTAATCTTAGATAAACAAAACTAAGCCTACATTTTCTTTATCCTTCTTCTCTTCTTCTTTCGAATAGGCCTACTTTGGACCACGCTTGTTCAACGGTGGGGCTTTTACCCTTGCCCAGTATTGTCGCATCTTCTGCCGGTGTAACTCCTTTCTCTCTTCTGTCCAGGGAGTCCCTTTCCTTCGAGGTTTTTCCTGGAATCCACGGACTTCCTTTAGGGTGCGTCTCACAGACTGTCTGTTTTTGAGATCTATTATTCCCAGTTCTTTAATATCCTTTTCGGTCTCTGTCAACCAAGTGTTGAGTTAGGTTAGGTTAGACCAAGGTTAGACCAAGGCACAGTATGAAGAAAGCTACCCTTCTTTCCTTGCACAGTCAAAGAGCATCTCAATATGTTCGTAGAGCTCAGAGTAATGCCGTCTTCGGAATTCTCCATCTTCCTTTACCGGGCTCTTCCTGATTAGGATCTTCCTGAGGATTCTCCTCTCTCTGATTTCCAATTTCTCTATTAGACTCCTTCGGTTCAAGAAAAGACACTCCATGGCATATAGGGCTTCTGGTCGTAAGACTGATGTGTAGTGCTTAAGTTTCAGGTTGCGTGACATTTCTTATTGTAAGTGTTCTTAGTCAGCCGATAGGCTAGATCTAACTTGCTAACTCTCTTGGATAATGATGAATAAGACTCTTTCTGATAAGTTGGGTTCAATCCATTCGCCGAGATACTTAAATTTCTCAGTCCTCTTGATGTTTCCATGTTCTAGTAACGTCTCTCTGTGTGCTTCTCTAATGTTGGTGAAGAATTCTGTTTTCTTCAGACACTTGAAGACCCACTTTGGCAGCCTGCATTGTTGCCATCTCAAGAGAATCAGCAAACAGTGCCATGTCATCTGCAAATGCCAGGCAATCCACAACCAGTCCATCGTTCTTGCGTCCCAGGTAGATACCACTCTGAGCACCCAAATTGTTCAGTTCCTTGCGCCATTCTCTCATAACCTTTACAAGGACACAGTTGAAGAGAAGTGGGGAAAGTCCATCTCCTTGTCTCACTCCAGTTTTTATTTCGAAGCTTTCTGAAATTTGGAATGGATTAGAGCAGATTTCCAATCGGGTGGTAATTTCTCTGTTTCCCAGATATCCTGGATGATCTCGGTTAGCTTGGGCACGGCATTGTTTCCAGCACCTTTCCACAGTTCAGCAACGATAGAGTCCTCTCCAGCTGCCTTATTATTCTTAAGAAGTTGAATGATCTGGCCAACTTCTTCCAATGAAGGGGGAAGCGAGTCCGGGTTTGGTGTGGTTTGTTTATAGTCGAAGTCTTCGCTGGGTGGGTCACAGTTGAGTAGATTTTTAAAGTACTGAGCCAAAAGGTGGCAGTTGTCCTTGTCGTTATAAGCCAGTTTGCCTTGTGAGTCTCTGAAGTGGAGGCTGGGCGGAGCGTATTTTCTGAGTACCTGCTTAAAGGTTCCAAAGAAATCTCTGGAATTATTCTTAGCAAAGCTCTCTTCGATTTGGGTTAGTTGGTTTTGTGTGAAGGTTCGTTTGGTTCCTCGAATTATCTTGGCTGTAACCTTTCTTTGTTCCAAAAATTTATGCCAATTTTCCTTGGTCTTTTTAGAATTCAACTTCAGCCAGGCTATCTGTCTTTGGGGTATTGCATTGTCACAGTCTTCAGTCCACCACAGATGCTTCCTTCTTCTAGCGAGAGGGGCGAGTTCATTGGCCGCCTTGACCAGAGTCTCCTTCAGTTGGTCCCAGTTGTTTAGGTCTGTGTTGTTCAGTCTCTGACTTAGTTCTTGACTGTTCTTGAGTCGCTCGACGTCAGATTTTACCATTTTGGAGGTTATGTGTAGTCTAGTGTTTCTAGGCTGGGGTCTTATTTTGATCTTTGAGAAGTAGTGGTCTGAGTCCAGATTGGCGCTGCTTAGTACCTTCACCTTTTTGTATTTCCTTTTGAGATTTGCGTGAAATAGCCACATGATCTATCTGGAATTCACCTAGGTGGGTATTAGGTGAAATCCAAGTCTTCTGTTTCCTTGGCAAGTGTTTGAAGGCTGTAGACTTCATGATCAACCCAAAAGTCCTATACAGATCCACCAATCGTTCTCCGTTGCGGTTGGTTTGCTTATGCGCCGGATAATTGCCCACTATATTTCTGTATTTTTTCTCTCTTCCCAATTGAGCATTGAAGTCACCAAGCAGTATGACGGTGTGCCTCTCTGGAAGTTTAGAGATAATATATTCTAAGTCTTCCCAGAATTTATCAGTTTGTTGGTTCAAACCAGGGTTTGACGCCGTTGAAATTCAGATCTATCAACCCGTCAGAAGGGTCAAATTTTCCTCCCTTCTCATTGTCTATGATATCGTACCTAGATTACATGCTTCCCTATCATTGATAGTCTCTCTGTAAAGGAGGTACGTTAGTAGTCACATTTCTTCTTCTTCGCAAGACTGAAGTGTAGTGCTTAAGTTTCAGGTTGCGTGACAGGAATTTCTTGTTGTAAGTGTTCTTAGTCAGTCGATAAGCTAGTTCTAACTTGTTGACTCTCTTGGATAATGATGCTCTTTCTGATAAGTTGGGTTCAATCCATACGCCGAGATACTTGAATTTCTCAGTCCTCTTGATGTTTCTATGCTCTAGTAACATCTCTCTGTTGGCTTCTCTGATGTTTGTGAATAATTCTGTTTTCTACAGCGACACTTGAAGACCCACTGTGGAAGCCTGTTTTCTGAAAACAAATGCAATTTACCTGCATTGTCGCCATCTGAAGAGAATCAGCAAACAGTGCCATGTTATCTGCAAAGACTAGGCAATCTACAACCAGTCCATCGTTCTTTCGTCCCAGGTAGATATCACTCTGAGCACCCAAATTGATGAGTTCCTTGTGCCATTCTCTCATAACCTTTCCAAGAACACAGTTGAAGAGAAGTGGGGAAAGTCCATCTCCTTGTCTCACACTTTTTATTTCGAAGCTTTCTGAAATCTCGCCTCTAAATTTAACCTTGGAATTGCTGTGGGTCAAAGTTTCTAGGATGAGTCTGCGGGTTTTGTTGTCTAGCCCTAGTTGCTGGAGTACTTTGTTAAGCGTTTCTCTATCAATGAAATTGTAGGCCACCCTAAAATCAACAAAGGTGATGACCACCTTGCGGTTACTCATCTTGGAGTATGCAACTACAGTTTTAAGGTTGAGGATCTGTTCAATACAAGATCGGGTCTTCCTGAAGCCCCCCTGGTATTCTCCCAGTTCACTATCCAGCTGATTTTCTGCCCTTGTTTGTAACGCCTTCGAGAGAATCTTGTATGTTACCAGGATGAGAGAAATTCCACGGTAGTTTTTTAGATCAGCAAAATCTCCCTTTTTGTGAAGCGGATGGGTCCGAGCAGATTTCCAATCGGTTGGTAATTTCTCTGTTTCCAAGGAGTCCTGGATGACCTCGTTTAGCATGCGCACGGCATTGTTTCCAGCACCTTTCTACAGTTCAGCAACGATAGAGCCCCCTCTAGCTGACTTATTATTATGAAGAAGTTGAATGATCTGGCCAACTTCTTCTAGTGAAGAGGGCAGCGAGTTCGGGTTTGGTGTGGTTTGTTTATAGTCGAAGTATTCGAAGTATTTCGTTGGGTCACATTTGAGTAGATTTTTAAAGTACTGAGCCAAAAGGTGGCAGTTGTCCTTGTCGTTATAAGCCAGTTTGCCGTGTGAGTCTATGAAGTGGAGGCTTGGCAAAGCGTATTTTCTGAGTGTCGGCTTGAAGGTTCCAAATAAATCTCTGGAGTTATTCTTAGCAAAGCACTCTTTGATTTGGGATAGTTGGTTTTGTGTGAAGGTTCGTTTGGTTCCTCGAATTATCTTGGCTGTAACCTTTCTTTGTTCCAAAAATTTATGCCAATTTTCCTTGGTCTTTTTAGAATTCCACTTCAGCCAGGCTATTTTTGGGCTATTGCATTGTCACAATCTTCAGTCGACCACGGATGCTTCCTTCTTCTAGTGAGAAGGGCGAGTTCATTGGCCGCCTTGACAAGATTCTCCTTCAGTTGGTCCCAGCTGTTTTGATCTGTATTGTTCAGTCTCTGACTTACTTCTTGGCTGTTCTTGAGTTGCTCTACGTCAAATCTTACCATTTTGGAGGTACTGTGTAATCTTGTGTTTCTAGGCTGGAGTCATATTTTGAGTCCAGATTGGCGCTTCTTAGTACCTTCACGTTTTCTATTTCCTTTTGAGATTTTCGTGAAATGGCCACATGATCTATCTGGAATTCTCCCAGGTTGGTATTAGGTGTATCTTAGTCTTCTGCTTCCTTGGCAAGTGTTTGAAGGCTGTAGACTTCATGAGTAACCCAAGAGTCCTACACAGATCCAACAATCGTTCTCCGTTGCGCTTTGTTCGCTTATGCGCCGGATAATTGCCCACTATGTTTCTGTATTTTTTATCTCTTCCCAATTGAGCATTGAAGTCACCAAGCAGTATGATGGTGTGCCTCTCTGGAAGTTTAGAGATAATAACTTAGTCTTCCTAAGTCTAACTAAGTCTTCCCAGAATTTATCAGTTCTTTCTGGATTGCGTCTGTTGTCTTGGTTGATGTTGTCTTGGGACATGTACATTGACTATACTGTAGCCCTTGTTTGCGCATTTGAGAGAGAGGATGGATACACGACTGCTCGAGGAGGTAAAGTCGTTGAGTGAATCCAGTATCATGTGATTGATTATAAATTCTGTACCTAAATGGGGTACGTTCTTTATTACCCGCTGACCCACTTTTCTTTTAAGGATTCTGTAGCTCTGGGACTCGAGGGCATGTAATTATATTTTTTCATACATGCATTTATGGCATTCTTATGGCATTTTATTGACTCGTAGTCACATTTATTTTATTTGAACAAATACTGCCGGCATCGCTCTCACCCTTCGTTAATCGCAGGTTTTTTTGAAGGAAGTAGAGATAAGATAAGTTATCGTTTTTGATAATTTATAATCTCACCATATACATAAATCACACTTGGTAATGGAAAACACTGCAGAAATATTTCAGAGCAAAACAGAGCAGTGAAAATTGACGCCTATAAATGTCATAACGTACACGTCACATAGCATGGACCAATGGTGATGCGTTTCGCAAATTTGAATTTCGCTCGCATATTTTGGACTTTTACATTTAATTTTTATGGCATGAAATACAAACTAAATGAGAAAATAATGGTATAGGTGTAATGTCAAGATCATGAAGTATCAGTTGCATGTTCCCTATTGAGAACGATCAATTGTGAGGCTTTCATTCGAAATATCCTTCAAAACACAGCTACAGTGGACAGAAGGTAATTACCACAAGAAAAACAAAAGAGACCTATTCTGGTACACAGACGGCTTCAAGAAAGGCAGTGGAACTGGCTCTGGAGTCTGTGGTCTGTCTTCTTGGTGCAGAATAACTGTGCCGCTGGAGAGACACACTACGGTCTTTCAAGGGGAACTTCTCGCAATCGATACATGTGTCCGGAAAAAATTAAGAATGGACTACAGAAGTAAAAACATCTATATTTTCACTGACTGTCAGGTTGCGATAAATGCCCTAACATGTTAAAGAATCAAATTTTGAAAGCCTTTTTTTGGGGGTACCTTGGGAGGAAGCAGATTGCAACTGTGGCAGGTCTCTTAACGGGACACTGCGCACTAAGAGAACACCTGCCTAAGAAGATGGGCATCTGGACAGATGAATACCACTATATAGGACCACTATGCAGACTCTGCAACGAAAAGGACGAAACTGCCTCTCATATAATCTTCCATTACGAAGCAATCGCGCGCAGGAGAAAAAAACTCTACATTTCAGCCGAGAAACTCCCGCTGAACCACAAGTCACGTAGACTTCTGGACCTAATACAATAATTCATAATGACGCGACAAACCGTGCGCGGTCCTTGGCCTTCAATATATTTCGTCTCCAATCGCCGCGGTTTTCCAACCTCTACCTGCAGTTCGTGTATCCTAGCATCTCTCGGCAGATGTTTCGGATGGAGTCCTCCCACCTGTTCCTCGGCCTCCCAACTGGTCTTTCGCCTTCTGTTTTGTTATTCAGCGCTTTCTTTTGGATCTCTTGGCCCTCATGCATTCTGTGTACGTGTTCCGCCCATTCCAGGTGCCTCAACTGAATTATCGTTGCTATGTCGGCGTCGTCGTAGAGTTAGGTATACTTCATCATTAGAACGTATTCTCCAGCCTCCTTCCTCCCTTATAGGACCTAATACATGGTCTAGACCTGTTTGGTTCAATGGAACAATTTGGGGGAATACAATATATATAGCACTGAACCCACATTGGGATGACAAAAAAATGGTAAAGGTGTATGTGACGTACGACAGTTGCATTGTTCAGAAAGTATCTTGCCCCATTTGTCATTTCTTATGATAGGTTGGTAAAATTACTTTTTCCCCCTTGTCACAGCTTCTATGATATGGTACCAATAGAAGGATTGTACCGCTCCTTCTCTTTGATACGGTACCATTACTGCCCTCCATCATTGATATGGTACCATTGTGCGCCCCTCATCTTTGATACGGTACTTTACTGCCCCCATCATTGGTATGGTACCAGTACATGCTCATGCTCAGTGGCGATTACGGGTGTATTAGTCTACACAAGACCCACGAACCTGGAAATGCTCCCGATCAATTAAAAGCGACTATGAATGATATTGCACTTTGAAGAAATGTTTTAACAAAAATAAAATGTTTTCCTTAATAAATAAAAAAACTTTAGCAAAATGGAAAATTTAAAATATCTCTATCTATAAGATTGCTTTGTTTTTTGCTTTGCTATATCTAGGTTAATCCGCGTGTAAAACAATGGAGCATTTCTTTCCCCTTTTATTCTTGTAATGAAGATCATTCAATATTATAATTTATGTTTCAGGATATAGTTAAAACAGAACAGGCATATGATGCGCGTGCCTGGAATCGTTAGGTGCCTCATCCACAATAATCAAAATTACATTTTTATTCTAAATATGTTTTTCTGTTAAAATGTGATTATATTAAAATAGTAGATTTTGTAACTAGGGCGAAAGATTATCAATATTACTCGAGAGCAAAAATGTGCGCACGAACGAAGTGAGCATTCGCTCAAGAGTGAAATTGACAATTTCGCCCGTGTTACAAACAATATTTTTTATCACCCATGCGAGGGGAGGTATCTTACAAGTTTGAGATTTTGCAGATGCCATCCAACAAAAATAGAATAAAAAGTGAAGAATTTGCTTTTTCAATTGACTCCGGTGGTGTGAATTCATCATAAGAACTCTCCTCAGTCTATGGTATCACCATCAAATTTACACTCACTTTAAAATGTTATTTAATTTTTATTTTTATTTTATAATGAAAAAAAATTCTGACACTTCACGTCACTTTTCTAACTAATAGTCAATGATGCCAATTAAAGAAATATGAGAAACTAAATATAGTAATAAAACTGTAAAATATATACTAAATCTTAGTTAATGTAGAAATGTTGTAAAATTTTATTGTGATTTATTTTACGTGAGAATGTGAGGGGCCTCCAGATTAGTTTGTGCCTGAGGCCGACCTCACAATCATGATCCGATACTGCTTAAAACAATATATTTAATTTCTCCTAAACGATAATAAATAGAGTATTCAGTTTATATTCTTATACTTGTAAACAAACAGTTATCGCATCCGCAGGAAATCAACATTTAAACTAAAATATGCAGGATACAAACAAACCAAGTGCACAGTCACATTTTATCGTAAAACCTGACAATCAGTCAATCCAGCCGCCACTTGTTGCCTCCACCGAAAACCATTTCCCCATTTCCATCCTATTGATTTTCTCGGCGCTCATGCTCAATACGACCCGACCGTTTCACTCACCATCATTTCCTCCACAATGTCCTCACAATAAACTCCTTTGCAAGAAATGGAAGATATTTTATTGAATGTCATCAAAGAATGCAACAGCGGATCCAAGGCACACACCGTCAAGACCAGTGCTCAAGACACATACGGTAAACGGAGATAAAAGTATAAATAATCATTAATTTCTTAAATTAAAATTATTTTTAGATTTATTATGTTCTCAACATGGGATGATTTCGAGGACGCCGTGCCACGAGCTGAGGAATGCCTGTTTCGCCACGGTCAAACTTTCTTTGGAGAGCAAGAAGAGCAAGTTGGTTTCCCTTGGTTTGATGGCACTTAATGTAAGTTTTTTTCTTTCTGTCGCCATATGGAATATTACCTGAACCTGCCTCAAAGCTTACAATGTTATGTTTTGTCTACAGGAAATTTATTGCATAATGTAATTAAAAAATGCTGACTTGTGTTTCCCTTAAAAACTCATCTTCTCATATGTTCTGTTCAATGTAACAAGTTGATTGGGTGTTTAGTGGTCTTAAAAAATAAATCTCTTGTACTCACTTGTCCCTCCAAAATTTGTTCTTTTATTCATTCTCTAGTCAATTAGATCTAGTCTAATTCAATTAAATCTATTTTAACAAACCTTTGGTAATTTTTAATTGACATTGCATTAATTTACGTTACATATGGACAACTTTATACCCATGGCCGCTTTTGGTCCTACAAAACATTCATGGGTTGATATACAGTGTGGAAACTTTAACTGGAATCAAATTCATAACTTCGATATAGGCGATTTTTGCAAAAAGTACGTTACCTGTTGTTTTTTATTGCTCTCATTTCCATTTACATGCTGTTTGTTTTTCTGTTCCCGGAAGTGCCCAGCCACCTCCGACCTTTCTTTTTAAAATGGAAAGGTATGTCAAGTGATACGTCGTTTGAAAGATCACTTCGCAAGGAATACAACACAATTTTTCGTGAATATTTTCAAATTCCACGTGATATAAAAAGGATAATAATTTTGTAACTTGAATACTATTCAATAAAGCAAATGTTCAAAATGGGCATTTTTTCAACATGCAGCTCTAATGTTTTCTAACATTTCTGGTGTAACTTGCCGTATTTCGTGCCTAATACGTTGCTTAAGGTCTTTAATGTCGTTCGGTTTTGTTACATAGATCTTACTCTTGAAATATCCCCACAAAAAGAAATCAAGGGGACCAAAATCCGGAAATCTCGCCGACCATTCAATGCGTCGACCTCTTCTTCCAATCCGCCTATTGGAAAAAACTTCGTCTAAATATCTACGAACGATCACAACATAATGGGGTGGAGCTCCGTCCTGTTGATACCATATTCGTTCATCAGGTAAATCCGGATCTAACGTATTTGGAAATAAAATGGCTAAGGCTGGCATGAGGTCGTCTTGAAGGAACGTAAGATATGTTGCTCCATCATAATTACCATCGAAGAATACTGGTTCTACAATCTGATCACCTACGGGAACCTGCGAGAACTGAGTATGAGTTTCTCGCATCTAATGAGGGTTATGGTCAGCCCAATAACTACAATTTTGACGAATAATGTTAATGGTACGGTATGGTACCATGTACGGTAAAAGTACTTATTAGTAAAGAAAGTAAAGAAATAAATAGTATGTTGTATTCCTTGCGAAGAGATCATTTAAACGAGGTGTCACAGGAGATGTCCATTCCATTTCAAAACAGAAGGTCGGGGCTTTGGCTGGGCTTTTCCGGGAACAGATAAACAACAGCATGTGCATAGAAATGAGCGCAAGAAAAAACAATACGTAACTTTTTGCAAAAATCCCCTATATAGAAGTTATGAATTTTATTCCAGTTAAAGTTTCTCCGCTGTATAAAAATTTATACCAAACACATGTTATTCATAAACAAAATTCATCACATAATTTTCATGGCCTATAACTCTGTATTATGTTAAACATTTATTGAGACTCATAAATTTGATGTCACCAAGTTTCAAAGATAACATCCGACAAACTTCAAAACCGACAAAATTCAATGTTGAACTCTTTTTATTGCATTTTATATGGTATTGTAAAGAATTTGTCTCTTGATATTTCCGATTTCGTGTTGAATATTGCAGTTTGACTGCAATATTCACATAATCCACATACTTTAAATTGTGTGGATTATTCATGTAAACCAATGCATGCAAATGGCCCTAAATAAATAAGTCTGAAGCGATTAAACCGAATTATCTGATTGGACATGACAAATCGTTAAAATGAGAGATTAATCGCCCCGAAGGTTCAAATTTAGTTACTGTTTCATGTGCTGTATGCGGCCAAGTCTTATTAGAAACATTCTATAATCCCTGTTTGTCCAATTTGGGTTACAAACATCCATCGATCATGTCGTCAATGATGAATTAATGAATAAAAAGTGAAGATACATTAGTTAGTTCACCATTGATCGTAATTTTATTTTCACGGTTATTTTAAGAAATATATGGGTCTTGGGCTTCACCAATGGGTGAATCGAGGGTTTTTCGTTTCGCAGTAAAAAATTACTTGCTGAGATGTCCAGCCAAGTGGAAATGCGTCTCGACAGTTATTATTATAAATTGCGTCAGTCTTTTCTATATAAACGTCCAAACACCGCTCATATAAACTTTTATGTGAAAAAAGGGGACCTTTGCGCCACCTCTATTGTAAATGAAAGTGTAGTATATCAGATGTAATTTTATTAACAAGACCAAAAATCATCCTCCAAGGTTTGGTTCTTTATTTGGAAAGATAATTTGGCCCTGTATCTAGACAAGGTTGTCAAATATTTGTCTAAACTTTTTGAAATATTAATGTTTTAAATATTGTGACTTTCAGTATTGTACTTTATGGGTACTTCTTCTTTAGCCTTTATGTCCATCCTTGGACATAGGCATTTCCCAATTGTTTCCATCTTTACCTATTCTGTGCTATTTGGATACATGGTAGACCGGCTGTTCCTTTGAGGTCATCATATCATCTCAAAAGAGTTTGCTTGTTGAGATGTGTATATGGTTTATAAATCAAGTCAGTCTTTTCTAACAAAAACAACGCCACGCAAACGACACGCAAACAAAAACAACAGTCATAGCGGCATACAGTCCAAATGAGAATGCAAAACAGAAGGACAACTTCTAGGATCAGCTAGCGGAAGCAATAGAGGAAGGAAATATAACGAAGACTACTAATAATAGGAGACTTAAACGGAAGAGAAGGCAAAAAGGACGAGGAAACAGGAGAAGCAATAGGATTCCATGCAGAAGACACCAGAAAAAACAATGGAACAAGACTGATCGACTTTTGCATACTATACAATTTAATAATAACGAATACATTCTACGCGCACAAAGATGTACATAAATATACTAGAGAAGTAAAGAGCAGAGGGGAAAGACCGATAATAGTTTTTATAATAGTAAACAGAGATTTAAAAAATGAGGTAAAGGATAAGAGGTAAAGGATAAGGTGAAGAGAGGTCCAGAAATATATTCGGACCATCATTTAGTGTTGTCAAAAATACAATTAAAGTTAGAAACAAGCAAACAAACAAATAATTCAGGAAAAATGCGAAACAAGACAAAAGAAAAAATCAAAACATATAAATTAAAAGAAGATGAGACATCAAAGGAATTCAACCAAAAAGTAGAAGCTTAGTTAGCTAAAAACTTAATCAACACGTACAGTGCAACGCTGGAAGAATTATGGAAGTATATCAAAGACATGCTATTAAAAATAGCAACAGAAGTATGTGGAACAAGCAAATTTTTCGAATTTAAGGAGCAAACGAATTGGTGGAATGAGGAAGTAAAGAAAGAAGTAAAAATAAAGAAACAGAAGAAGTAGAAACAGAGAAGTACAAAAAATACAAAGAACAGAGGAACAAAGTCAAGGAAATGGTGAAACAAGCGAAACAAAAATCTTAGGAAGCATTCGGAGAAAAGATGAAAAGATACCGATTTGGGAACCAAAAATTATTCTATAAAGTTATCAAGGGTCTTTGGAAGGGAAAACCAGTTAGAGTCAACCATATAAAAACTGAAAAAAGGATGGAATCATACTGGGAGACGAAGAAGACATAGCGAGGAGATGGAAGGAATACTTCGAGGAAATGTTAACGATAAAACAAACAAGAGAAATACCAGAAAGCGAAGAGAGGGAAATAGAGAGTAGTGTAGAAACACAGGATCAAAATATGAAGATCGAAGAAGTAGTAGAAGCTGCGAATAAATTAAAAAGGGGTAAAGCAGCAGGCCACGATAGAATAACAACAGAAATGGTTAAGAGCCTGGGAACCAAAGGTCTAGAAATATTAACAAGTTTGTTCAATAAAGCATGGGCAGAAGAGAAAATACCGAAAGATTGGGAGCTAGAGATAATACTACCACTACACAAAAAAGGCGACAGAAGAGAATGTAATAACTACAGAGGAATTACTATGCTATGCATAATATCAAAATTATATGAACGAATACTAGAAGGAAGGTTAACGAAAGAAACTGAAACACAACTCGAGGACTCACAGTGCGGGTTCAGAAAAAGCAGAGGGGTGCAAGACCATATATTCTCCATAAAACAATTAATAGAGAAATATCTCAAGGACAAGATATTCGTGGCTTTCATAGACCTAGAAAAAGCATTCGACAGCGTCTCAAGGAAAACTGTATGGAACGGCTTAAAAAGGAGAAGAGTGAACAATAAACTACAGCGATGCATACAAAGCATATATGGGAATACAAGGAACATTGTAACAACAGGAAACCTACAATCAGAGGAGTTTACAACTAGGGAAGGTTTGTTCAATATAGTTATGGATGATATTACAAAGGAAGTAAAGAGTAAAGTGAAGAAACTAAAGGTCGGACATAAGAACATTCAAATGGTAGAAGTATCAGAGAGTGTATTTGCTGATGACCTGGTAATATATGCGAAAATCGAACAAGATCTGTAATATTACCTGAATATATGAAAAAATGCACTAATAGATAGAAATTTGAGAATGAATGCAGGAAAAACCAAGGTAATGGTGATAGGAAAGGAAGACTTGGAAATAACAATAAAATTAGATGAAAAACAATTAGAGCAAGTGCAAACATTTAAATATTTGGAAGTGAAGATTCACAAAAATGTAAAGATCGACGCAGAAATAAATGATTGGATATAAATAAATGACTGGAAAGTGCTGCTAGGTTATATAATTCACTGAACAACACCCTCATAAGGAAAAAGGAAATATCCAGAAAATCAAAAGGTACGGTATTCAAAACTATTTTTAAACCCGTATTAACCTACGGAAGCGAGAGCTGGGTGTTATCCAAACAAGCAAAAAGCAGGATCCAAACAATGTAAATGACGTGCCTACGAGGAGTTTGATTACACGAAAAGCTAGAATCAAAAATGACTTAGTAAGAGAAGAACTGGAAGTAGAACCCATCATAGAAAGCATTAAACGACAAC
Source organism: Phosphuga atrata (assembly GCA_944588485.1). Lineage (NCBI taxonomy): Eukaryota > Metazoa > Arthropoda > Insecta > Coleoptera > Silphidae > Phosphuga > Phosphuga atrata. The sequence continues at coordinate 37,627,668 of OX155893.1, forward strand.
AATTAAAATGGTTTGGACACCTAGTGAGGATGAAGGAGGAAATATCAACAAAACAAATATGGCAGGCGAGACTACACAAGCGCAGAGCAGGTGAGACGGTGACAGAAACTTTAAGCGAGAAGTGACTGTCATGGAACGAGGGAAAAAGGATCAGTAAGGACAGAAAGGAATGGGATAGACTAGTCCACAACTAATATGAGTTTGTCATTTCTGTAATGCTGTACCTGAGTTTATATAGATTATTACCTTAATACCTATAAGGTTTGGAATAAAAAAAAAATAAGTCAGTCTTTTCTATATCAATGTCCAAGCACCACTAATATAAACTTTGATGTGAAAAAAAGGTGAACTATTCACATCGAATTATGACTTTTGCGCCACCTTAATTGTAAATGAAAGTGGTAGTATATCAGCTGTAATTTTCCCATAAAAAGACCATATATCATCCTTCCAGGTTTTGTTCTTGACTTGGAGAGATAATTTGGTCCTGTGTCTACTCAAGTAACTGTCATCAAATATTTGTTTAAACTTATTAAAATATTAATGTTTCAAATGTTGCCTGAACAAGTTTCTGGCCTTACAGTGCTGATACCTATTTAACAAATTTGTAAAACGATTTATGTTATCTCCTTATTTTTCTAAATTTATTTAGAAGTAATGAAAGATTAAACAGATTTTTTGAGTACCTTGCTTAATTTTTAAGGCTCAATCAATCACTTTGAGTCTTCTACTTAATGGGTACTTATTATTTAGCCATTAGGTCCATCCTTGCACATAGGCCTTTCCTAATTATTTCCATCTTTTCCTATTCTGTGCTATTTGGATACATGGTAATCCGGCTGTTCCTTTGAGGTCATCTTACAATCCCATAGGTGGTCTTCCTCTTCCTCTTTTGTGTTCATACGGTCTCCATTCTATGATTCGCCTTTCCCAGATCATCCTACCTCTTCTTGCAACGTTACCTCGGAATCTTCATTGCAATTTTCTCTCCAATATCGGTGACTTTAGTTTCCTTTCGTTTCGATATCTGTTCCTCTTTCTAATCCTCATCATTGAACTAGAATTGAATTTGGTTTTTGTGCAGCTTTTATTTTTTTTAATGCAGTGCAGTTCTCTATACCGTATGTGTTCACAAATACAATGCACTGGTCAAAAACTCTTTATTTTAGATGTTTAGCTATTATGTATGATGTTTAGCTTATTTCGCTGAATGAATGATAGTTGGGCGAAGGCCACCCATCCAAGCCTTATTCTCCTCCTTATTTATTCTTTGTGGTTGGTTCAGTGTATAGTAGGTTTCTGTCCTAGGTATATGCAATGCCGTCTTAGGCTATGCTGGGGCCCTTGGGCACACAAGAATTTGCGGCCCGGTTGGGAAAATTTAAAAAAAGTGAATAACAAAAACATGACTATGATCTTATATTTATTATTGTTAATTGGTACAAATCAAATATACATATGTTATTAATTAGATAAGTAAGCTGCTTTTTAATTCGTATCGTTATTCATATTTATGCGTATCAGAATTCATTTACCTGGGCTCCCAAATTGCGAACACTAACAGCTACAACAAAGAGATAAAAAGAAGATTATACCTTGCAAATAGAGCATATCATGGACTAATGCGACACATAAAATCCGAGACTATATCCAGAAGAACCAAATATCAAATATATAGGAGCCTAATAAGACCTGTACTTATATACGCAGCCGAAACCTGGACCCTAACCAAGGGGGAAGAAAGAATCTTGGGATGCTTCGAAAGAGAGATTGTAAGATACATATATACTTAAAGGCGTACAAGAAAACGTAGAATGGAGACGGCGATACAACCATGAGCTGTACCACCTTTACGAACACACGGATGTAGTTCGTACTATAAACATTTCTAAATTAAGATGGATAGGACATGTCAAGCGAATGAAGGATTCAGAGCCAGCAAAAATTATTACACGACAAAGACCAGTAGAGAAAAGGACACGGGGCAGGCCAAAAACAAGATATCTGGAGTATCTAAGTGCAGGAGAATCTATTAGCAATGAAGGTGACCGGGTGGAAAGTTAAGGCCCGGAATAGATTGGAATGGAAAAAAAATTCTACAGGAGGCTAAGACCCATAATGGGTTCTGGAGCCAAAGTTGATGGTTTTTTTTTGGATTTTTGTAGTGCAAAATCTTCTTTATGCCTTTAAAGTATATTTTTTGAAGGATGTCACTTTCTATGCACATAATGGACAAATTAGTTAGTCGTTCTTGTAACATAGGTGTTCGTAATTCATTTTTATTCTCTTTAGCTGTGAAAAAGTGCGTTTTCCACTACTATTCGTAACCATTAAGCAAAGAAACATTCTTGTAGCAACTTCAACATTTGGAAAACTTTCTTCTAATTTATGAGACTTTTATGAGACAGTTTAGGTAAGCTTGATATTCTCAAATCCGCTAATTCCTTCGCCATGACTTTAAATATTGCCTTAAATGAAAAAAATCTGCTTTGAACTCATAAGCATTAATGTTTTAATTGCATTTTTTCGTCAACCTGTCAGAATCGATTGTTATTAATAGACAAGGAAAACTAAAACGATTGTCAATTTTTTGGTATGTTACCGAACGTATTTTTTAGTTTTGCTAATCTTTGAGCTTTGTTTGTAGTTTCTCCTGGTTGATTGATGTCACATGAAATTGAGTACAAAGCTTCAGAAATATTTAAATAACCATTTTACAAGGCATTAGTAGCATTAGCACGTGCAGACCATCTATAATCCGGGAGAGACTTCAGGACTTTATTTGCACCCAAATGCTCTGTCATGTTTTCCATCGTTTGGTCGAAGCCGGGAAAAAATTGAACTACATTGAAATTAACTGGATAGGACACATAGGACACAAATTGCAAATTCACGATTTTCTTTTATTTTTGACTAAACACATAAATACTTACACATCAAAGCTTTCAATAAAGTTTAAAATGGTATCTGCTATGTATTCTGCATTATGTTTATCGATAGGCTCTCCGTCTTTTACGAATCTAACGATGAAGGTCAGTTGGTCAACGTGAGAGAGATCTGGCGTAGAATCCACTCTTATAGAGTAGTTTTTTTTAATTTTATTTCGTTAAAAATTGTTTTTAAAACTTGCTGTCTGTCCCAATATATTAATAAACGCATTACAAATATTTGCGGACAAATATAATGTATATCTTTTTCCACGATTTATACAGATATTTGTATGATCAGCAAGAAATGGATCAAATTCACTAGTCAGATCTAAGCATCCTAAATAATTCCCTTTATTTTGTGACCTCAATATCTCATTATCACAACGAAAAGCAAGACCTCTTAGAAGCAAAAAATTTCACTACTGCACAATTATTTTTAGCTGTAATTACATAAATACATGGTTGCCGAAAATGAAAAAAAAATCCAGACTATAAGTAAGGCGATTGTATGTACAGCCCGACAAAAAGGTTTAGATGATGGCGTTTTCTGTAAAACTCGTCAAAATCATTGTTACTGCTCAAGGTTGCCAGAAAGTCGCTAACAACGCCCTCATTTATTCTATAAACTTGTTGTAGGTTCATCTAGGTCACATATCTACCTAAAATGTAAAACAAAAATGTATAGTGAACGCGAATATATCGGCCTTTAGGGGACCCCGTGACGATGGGGGCCTACGGCACGGTTAAAGACGCTACAGGGTATATGTATTCTTCTACCTCTTTAAATTCCTGTCTTCCCACTATTATTGGTTCTTCTGTTCATTGGTGGAATGTTCAGGCAAAAAAACGCAAGCGGCTAAACAGAAAATCGAATGTTATTCACGGAAATTCAGATACCGCACATATTAAAGGCACAAAAATTTGCCTTGTGCATGTACATGTATACAGATTAGAGTCCAATTTAAATGAGAAAGACATAGTAGACTTTATTTTTACTAAGAATATTATTACTAAGAATATTAATTCGGTTAGCTGTACTAAGTTAAAATGGAAATATCCAGAGGAATATTCTTCATTCAAAATCTCCGCACACCTTTCGAACTTCTAGATGAATTAAAAAAACCTGAAAATTGGCCAAGATATGAAGATTGGCCGGTTTTTCCTAAATCTAGGAAAACCAAAGAAGTCCAGTTAGATAGTTTCTTCAATATTGCGCATGTGAATGCCTAATCAATTCTTAATCAATCAGAACTTCTGGAACTCTACTTAGAAAGACAAAATATTAATGTATTGTGCATTTGTGAACACTGGTGCTGGTCGAATTGAGTTAGACTCTTTTAATATTAGTAACTTTATACTAGTGTCAAGTTTTTGCATAAATTCGTTCAAGCATAGAGTGTAGCCATCTTTGTGCGTGATAATAGTCAAGTTTCAAGACTTGATATTGAAAAGTTTTCAATTGAAATTGATTATAAAGTGTATGGTACTAACTTGTTTCTTAATAATGTGACGTTTTCCTTAGTGTGTATTTATAGATCTACCTTGGGAAACTTTCCTTCCTTAATATCCTTCCTTCCTTAATTTCCTTCCTATAATAAAAGGATTCCTTTTATTATAGGTTGAATTATACTTTGTTAGATGTTCTAAAATCTAACAAATCTGTTATGTTGTTCGGTGACATTAAACATTGATTATCTAACAAAATCAAAACAAAGAAATAAACTACTCAATATTTTTTTGTCTTTTAAACTAAATTTGATTAGCAATGGGCCAACAGGAATAGGGAGGAGGCCAAATGGATCCTATTCAAAAACAGCTATCGACTATATGGTTACTAACGTTAAGCGTAAAGCGTTCAAGAACAGTTTAGTGGACCCGGTCCTAGCTGATCATATAAGCTTAATACACCATTTGGATTTAGCCTTCTTCAAGTCAAGAATCAATGATAACTCAATTTACAAATTATCCAGGGCATACTCAGATGATAATCTCCAGAAATTACACCACTGGATTTCAAAGCAAGATTTTTCGTTTGTCACCTTAACGGATGCGGAATTAGGATTTAAAGATTTCCTCAATACCTTAATAACTGGTTTAGACCAATGTATTCCCTTGGAACTTCAAAGAATGACTTATAAACCTACCAATAAATGGGTTTCAACTGACATTATTAATAAGGGTATAAGATTGCGGGACCTTTACTCAACATTTTGCAGAGGAGGAAGCTCTAATTTCTACAATTTCTATAAAGCATTGAAAAAGCAACATCGTATAAACATATTCTTCGCCAAAAAAACATATCACATCAACAGAATTCAGTGTGCCGTCAATAGAACCAAAGAAGCTTGGAAAATTAATAATAACTATTTAAACAAGAATAGAAAACAAGAAAGCATTTGTATACAAATGAATGGAAAATTGATTACGGAGGCAAGAGAAGTTGCGGAAGAGTTTGCTACCTATTTCTCCACCATAGCGTTGCAAACTATCAATCATTTTCTTCCGTCACCAACATCACGGCAATGTACTCTACCAAGTGTTAGATCAATGCATTCCTTCTACATGACACCCGTAGACACAATGGACCTAGAATATATTGTCTCTAAAATGTGTGCTAAAACTTCGTCAGGTATTGATGGTTTCTCAATAAAATTAATCAAGAACAATCTTGACCTTCAATTAAAATCTCTTGTACAGCTATACAATAAGTCAATAGATGAAGGGGTATATCCAACTTGCCTAAAAGTAGCTTTGGTAGTTCCATTACTAAAAAAATCGGATCTGCGTATTTTGGATAACTATAGACCAATATCTATAGTCTCTTCGTTTTCAAAAATATTCGAACGATTGATTTACAATAGCATGATGGCATACCTTTTCAAAAACGATTTACTTTCCAAATGTCAGCATGGTTTCAGAACAAAAATAGTAATAATCCTTTATTGGCATAAATGTAAATACACGACCGTTCGTACATTAGTGTTGTGACAAGTATAGAACAAAAAATAAAAACAAAGAAAACAAAAAAAAAAAGACACCAGAATGAAACGGAAAATAAAAATATCCAAATTAATACAAAAATAAACAGTTCAAAAGTTCTAACAAAAATATCTGTAGAAACAGCTTCCTGCAGCCTCGTGAAATTTATTTTAGAAAAACTGTACAAGGGAGATCACGTTATTGGATTATTTTTTGACTTAACTAAGGAATTTGATACGGTGGATATAGATTTTATTATTAACAAAATTGAGTGTTTTTGATTTCGGGGATGTTTTTCAAATCTGTTAAGATCGTTTCTAACAAATTGCAAATTAATTGTCAAAATAAATACTTTAATGAAAGTATTACTTTTCTAATGCAAAGGATATCTCAATAGGGGTACCGCAAGGATCTGTCTTGGGTCCTCTCTTTTTCATTTTATTTATAAATGATCTCCCAGAGCTTTTAGGTGCTGAAACTATTTTGTTCGCCGATGATACAACAATTGCAGTATCAGCAAATAGTTCTGAGGAATTACATGCCAAGGTAGTGGAGGTTATGATAAAATGTAATAATTGGTGTACCGAAAATAAGCTAATATTTAACAGCAACAAAACCGTCTGTCTGCAATTTGGCAAAACGAAAATTGTACCAGCTAATTTTCGATTAATTATTAACTAACAAAGTTACAAGCTATCCAGTTCTACTAGATATCTTGGGGTGTTGATAGATTTTAAACTAACCTGGTTTAACCACACGGATAAGGTATGTAAAAGACTGGCAAGTGCATATTTCTCAATATAACAAATGAAGAAATCTATGGATTCTAGCACCTTATTAAGCCTCTACTACGTTTTAGTTTATTTACACCTCTTGTTCAATGTGTTACTGTAGGGGAATTCGAGTAATATGCATATTTGTTTCATTTTACAAAAGAGAATACTAAGGGTTATTTTTAATTTAAAGCGGAGACAAAGCTGTTTACTTCAATGACAATGATGACAAAGGATTTACTTCAAGAATAATAACTTATTAACGTTGCCTCAAATTTTTATCTTTAAATGCTTATGTTACATACAAAATAACATAGGTAACTATTATATAGGATCTAACATTCATTCATATAACACAAGGCATGGAGCATATCTAAGAAAAGAAAAGCACAACACAGCCTTTTATGGAAACTCGTTTTTTTGTATGGGTGTACAATTTCACAATCATCTACCAGCAGAATTTAAAAATAAACCTTTTTAGCAATTTAAAGAAATCATTACAGAAATACTGATAGATGGTGCAATTTTTTGAAAAAAAACATTTCTTAAGTGTAACACAATATGTATTCTAGCTGTATTCATTGTAAACCAATATTTTCTTATTTCTGATTCTTGTTTTATCTGCATTTTGTTCAAATATTATTTTTTCGTTTTAAGAAGATGTTGTATGGTACAATTATGACAATCACATCCAAAAAATTGTAAAAAAAATATGATTTTATAATGGCAAAGTGAATAAATTATTATTATTATTATTGGTACATAATCTAGGTTTTTGGAAGGTTCATTTTCTGCCCTATTTTTTATGTTCTTTGTTGGTCTGTAATCATTATTATTAGATCAACAAGATAATAATATCGATAGCATCTCTTAGATTGGTTAGTCGAATTCCATTGACGTTGATACCTTTGTCGCTTCAGTGTGTTTTCTTAAAAATCTCTTCCAATGTTAAAGTGAAGAGTTTTGGAGATAAGGACCCACCTTGTCGTACTCTTATTAAATTGGACAGGTTTAGTTTTTTCTTGCAGCATCTAAGTTGCGATTGCTACTTTGTCAAATTCTCAGATCAGGTGAACTGAGTTCTTGGAACTCTTGTTCCTTTATAGGATTATGGATTCTATTCAAGTCGAGTCCGCTCAATACAGTGATCCTAACGTTATATTAGCTAGCGTTGAGTGTGTGTGCCCTCTTAGGATCATTGGAAGCCATGTGTAATGGTGAAGGATTGAATATAGGAGCTGAACAAGTAGATTATACAGGTCCTTCAACTTATCAATATTTGGTTAGACTTCCGTATCTATCTTCGATCCTACTGTATGCCATTGCTTTATAGACTGCCCATGTTTCTATGATATTAAAGGCTTTTTCATAATCTATAAACGCCAGATATAATGGGTATCCGTTCGTTGTATTTTTCTATTATAAATTGAGTCGTTAGTAGGTGATTATTAGTGCCGTAGTTTTTCCTAAATCCAGCCTATTCGCATGGTTGGTATTCGTCGACCCCGTGACCCCCGTTATGCTCACGTTATGACCCCGTTACGTTTTTCCATTCTTTCGATATTTTCCCAGTCTTTGGGCATTTGTTTAGTAGTTTCGTAATTTTCTTTGTTAGACTATCTCCTCCTTCTCGTATCATTGCCACCGTGATATTGTCATCTCCAGTTGCGTTATTAGATCGTATGTCGTTCAAAGTAGTTTTAACTTCCTCTATTTGTATCGGAAGACATTCCAGAAATGTCTTCCGATCCTACATATTGTATTTTCCTCCCTAAAGCATCAACATCTTCTCACGCTGATGGTGTTTTTGATTCGGAAAGCTCTGTAGAGAAATCTTCTACTACGCGTTTCAGATTTCGTCTCGGTCATGAATTCTGTTTCCTTCTTTATTGTACAGAGAATATATTTGTTTTCTCCCTGTATTTCTTTTGAAATAGTTATTATTTTGTATCACTTCGTTCACTTGTTTTTCTTCTGTTTTTGTTCTTTGATTTCTTATGCTTTATCTAAGTTTTCTGTTGACTTCTGCGTATTCGTGAGTTGCTCTTTTATTTTCTTTGTTTAGTTCTTTTGTATCTTTCATAAGGTTCTTTGTTTCTTGATCAATATCAATACATTATCGGTACTACTACCAAAATAATTATAGAATTTTTTTCTAAATATTTAAAATTTTTACCACGTTGAACAATTGTTTCCATTAATATTACATGAAATTAACGAGAGTGTAATCTCCTCTTTTACAACATGTAGTCTCTATAGAACTAGAATAAAATTATAACGAGACATAAAGACTATATTTGAATCGTTTAATTTTTATAGAAAATCGTTCGTGATGAACGATTTCAGGCGGGATCGGAGCCCGAGGACGATTCGCTCTGGCTACCGGCGCAACTTCTTCATGCGACCTCGTCGATGCTGACTCAATGCGAGGACACGCAAGTTCACATACTGCGGGTTGTTTTATCGATGGCCTGCGCGGCGAGCTGGGCGTTGAACGGAAGATTAGTCATGTTATTAATCAGCCGATGCGGAGAAGCCTACGAGAACGGAACACAGCCCGTGAGGGCTGCGGCGCAGGCTGCTGCCAGTCAGACATTAACTGCATTTTGTACATTTCTAGGTATATAATATATCTTTAGTTAGTTGTAACGGACTAAACTAATGTTGGTTTAATAATCAGACTTAAAAGACTAGATAACACAAAACATAACTTCTTAACGCAAACACTATTGATTTTTTTGCTATAGATGAAGAATGTCAGGAAATTCTTCAACAACAGCTAAAACACAAGAATTCGGGCAGCAGTGCCGAAATGGTGTACAACAAAACTTCCGCAGTCGCTTGTTTCAACGAAGCCATCCCTGTTATGCAATACATATGCAGCAGACTAGAAGAAATGAAAGCGTAAATCTTCACCAAAAGAAAAATCAAATCTCCATTCAAATTAAATTAATTTCAGATTACCAAAAACCTGCGACATGATAATTTTCCTGCTGGAATGTCTGCTGACTCTGGTCAACACCCTTCCACATACAGTCCATTCAAACACGCATTTTACAACCTTTTTATGGCAACGATTCTGTCCGGCCCTATTGGCTCTCCTGGGAGCACCCGGTGATCCTTCAAGCCAAGGTCTTACAAACCACCAATCCAAAATCGTCTACAGGCAACTAACAAACAATAAATAAACAATTTGTTTTATTTAAATCACTTATTTTCTATAGTATTGGTATTCAAGTGGTCCGATTGGTTGGAAGAGAGCGAGCACTCCGCCCAGTCCTTGAAGCTCTTTTCCATCGAATGCTACTCTTACCAAGTCCTTCAAAGCGTTTAGAGCCCTTGAGGGCTGCTAGAGAGCTACTTAGGTCGCCGGGGAGATTAACTGACTTACTCTTGCTTTCTGGACCTATTCATCGTCATGCAGGAGACGACATGGCTATAATCAGATTGTAAACATTTTATTTTTCTCTTTGATGTTATTTTAAACTTGTTCCTTTGCAGGATTATGGATTCTATTGAAGAATCCGCTCAATACAGTGATCCTAACGTTATGTTAGCTAGCGTTGAGTGTGTGTGTGCCCTCTTAGGGTCATTGGAAGCTATGTGTAAAGGTGAAGGATTGAATGTAGAAGGAGCTGAAATGGCCAATAGTAGATATCCTAGTCTCGAACAAGCAGATTACACAGGTCCTTTAACTTATCAATCTTTGGCTAGACTTCCGAAACCTTACAGGTAATAGCTTTCAGAACATCTTATTAAAATGATTTACAATGTGTAACTTACATTATTACTATTGTCTTAATAATCGTGTTATTATTTAGGGATGTTGTGGCAAACTTAAAATATCAAAGTGATTCAGATAGTAGTGGTATAGATGGTGGTCTGCAAGAAAACGAAAACGACGATGATACTGATACTTCTGGTGCAACGGAGGGACCTGAAGAACTTGGTAGCCAATCAGATGATAGCATCATGGATGATGAAAGCTTTTTGACTAGTCAACAGTTACAGAAATTGCACAACATTCCGAAATCCTTACATTTGGTAAAAACTATTTGTTACGAAATATTTGTATTTAACTCAATTTTTTTGTTAAGGGACGTACTGGTATCGAAGAGTGCAATACAGATATGGAGAGACACAATGCAAGACATTTCGTGAAAACTTTGCAGAATATTCTTTTGCCAAATCTTTTAACTCTACGGTCTTCCATTCAGGTAAAAATTAACAGGTTTAAATCAGTAACTTTATAAACGCAAGCACGCAGAATCTTTTTACTGACCATATAAGAGGCAGAAAAAGTCTCCATTCGGAGACATCTAGAATTTTATTTGGTTGAATAAATACTACCCGACATTATTTATAACACATCGTTAACCACTTCTTTGAGGAAACAGCCACCTTTAAATTTATTTAGCGTATGGCGCTTTACACCAACAATATAATAGACTTATATATTAATAAAAATAGTTTTAGAGCGCCACGTGCAGTCATTGCATAGCTTGTATATATTTAGCCCATGTTTAGCTTCTTGGCGGAATGCAACAAAATCTGAGAGAGGTCCAGGATATGCGCGAATGGGGCAGTCGGTCGTGATATGTCGGATCGTCTGGTTACCATTTTGACAGTCACATTGGGGAAATTGGTTTATTCGCCATTTGAAAAACGAGTCACCGCAACGGCCGTGACCTGTACGAACTCTATTTAATTTCGACCAGGTGTTACGAGGCAAATCGAAGCCACTTGGTGTTCACATCTAGGACTTGGTGCCATTCAGGAGGTGCAGTCTGGAGCCACCTATGTCGCCAGCTGTCTTTAACGTTAAAATGGGAGATAGCAAGTTCGATAGCCGTAGCGATAGGCAGGTACCTCGATTTCAGGCGTTGTCTGCCAGCTGGGAAGTCTTCGTTTATAGGAAGGTCCGAGTTGATTATTATTTTATAGTATTCTCGAAGTAGTGCTCGGCAGCGGCGAAGGTCCGGGGACCCGATATGACTTAGAGCAGGTAACCAGTGCAGTGGTGTTGATTTTATGGGGCCCGAGATGTTACGCATAGAGTCATTTAGTGGTACATCTACTAATTTGGTGCTGTTGATCCACATAGGCGCGCAGTATTCCGCTACAGAGTAAACGAGGCTGAGGGCTGTAGTTCTCAGGGTGTCTGCAGCAGCACTCCATGTTGTTCCTGCTAGCTTATGTTCTTATGTAGGATATTATTTATCGTTTTCAATTTTGCAGCCGTGTTGGTGAGATGTTTTTTGTAAGTTCAGTCCAGGGTGATACCGAGATATTTTGGGGTTGTGTTATGGTGTAGAAGTGTTCCATCGAAATACACATTAAGCCTTGTGTTAGCCATTTTGTTGTTTAGGTGAAAGCAACAAGACTCAGTTTTGCTCATGCTAGGCTTCAATCTGCATTCTCAATAGTCAAAATAGACACACAGTGTGGTAAGATCATTCGTTAAGGTATTTTCTTCGGTGGTGTTCTTGTGTTGCACGGCAATCGCAAGGTCATCCGCATATCCAAATTTCCTGGACTTGGTATGAGGCAGAACCGCTATATACAGGTTGAAAAGTAAGGGAGCCAACACAGATCCTTGGGGTAACCCGTTGTTGAGTGTTCTTTTTGTGCTGCACTGATTGTCTTTGTACACGATAAACTCTCTGTTTACGAGCATATTATTAATTTGGCTGGTCGTTTTTGAGCACCGTATGGTAGATAATAGTTTCAGAAGCATCTCTTCTCTCCACACGGTATCATAGGCTGCTGTAAGGTCTACGAAGACCACTGAAGTTTTCAGGCCCTCTTGGTATCCCTTTTCGATAAAATTGGTAAGACTTGAACACAGCAGCTGCGGTCTTGGCGGAAGCCAAGTTTTCGGCTGGGGTTTCTCGACTGGGATGTCACTCAGAATTGTTTGGCTTATTCTCTTATATAAAAGTCTTTCCAGCATCTTGTACGTTGCACTCAGTAGGGCAATAGGACGATAACTACTTGGAAGGTGATCTGGTTTCCCCGGTTTTAGATGTGCAATAATTTTTGATAGTTTGAACTCGGGAGGGAGAGTTCCTGATTGCCACATGCTGTTGAGAAATCTTTGGAGCCACTTTGCCACTTTGGCCGCATCTTTGGGGCCAGTATTGACAAGTATTGAGCTAATTGTGTATTGCGTCAAAGCTGTCCCCGTCTTCAGACTTCCGATGGTCTCATTAATTTCATCCAGTGTGAACTGAGCAGGAGACGGATTGGTGTTGACAGTTTTCCTCAGGTTATGTATTCCTTACGAGTATGCCTTAACTGATGGTGCTCTAGATGTGTGAACTATATGTTGAGCGATTTTGTTGGAAGAGATTATTTCCTTGGGTTAAATGACGGCGGTGCTGCCACCAAGTTTTCATAAGAGAGACCAGGTCTTGCGGCTGGAATGTTTAAAATCCATTTCCTCCACGGTCTCCAGCCATTTCTGCAATCTTCCATTATTCAAACTCTCGATTAGTTCGTCGGCTAACTCCATGTCGCCAGATTCGATAAATTCCTTGTACAGTCTATCGCTGTCCTCTGTCCAGCCTGGGATATATTCCTTCCGAAAACCTCTTGGTATGTGTTTCTTACCTACTGCAATCACCGCTCCATAGGTGAATCCATCTGACATATTTGTCTAGTTCCTTAGCAAAGGATGCCCAATCTGCTTTACCAAAGTTCCATGGATGATGTGGAGAAGATCTTATGATTGGTATTTGATGGCCCACCTCCATCATATTCGGGCGATATTGCTTATGTGGGAAATCCTCCAAAACTTTTCTGGAAATGTCGAGAGATCTATCAGATTCATCGAAGCATCGAAGAAACGAAGCATAAGTCGGGATTGTATTCTTGTCCCCATCTAGCAGAATAGAACGATTTTCTGTCCCCGGCATCAAATATTAAGAGAGCAATTGCGGTCTCTGCCCATTCTTAAAGTATTATCTCATTGGTGTCATTCGATGCATAGCCAGAGTGTGTTATGACTGTTAAAGTCTCCGGCATATATTGCTGGGTGGGACAGGGTAGATATAGAATTGTTTTTCCAAGGTGTGTTTAGTGGATTGTATATGTTAAGGACCTTAATTCACCCTATGTCGATTATTATTTCGTGGATATCATTGACCGCCTCGGCGGACATTAACTGGACGTTCTCTATGTCTGATTTAGCATAGGTTGTTATGCCGTCGGCATGGTGGTAGCTGGCGCCAAAAATGGTATAGCCGTGCATTATTCCTCTCGTTTTCATGTCTGCTTCAGTTGCTGGAAATTGGAGTTTCTTGAACAGCTGCTATATCAATGTTTTGGTTTAGCAGAATTTTGGAAAGGCATTGGTTTTTACCTTTGCTAGATCCTTCTATATTTAGCTGGCATATCCGGACAGATGGTCCTAGATATCTGGTCGGTAGGCACTGAGAACTGCCATTTTGTAAATTATTTTGCATCGTACAGTTCAGTGTGTAAATAGTAGTCAAGAGATCACATGTGCACCACGTGGAGGCGAACTAGATTTGCACCCAAACCTTTAACTAAAAGCTACGTACAAGACAAATAAAAAACAAATAAATATCCCATTTAATTACATATATAGGTACTGTGTGGTAACTTTAACTGGAATAAAATTCATAACTTCGATATAGGCGATTTTTGCAAAAAATCCCGAAACACATTACGTATTGTTTTTTCTTGACCTCATTTCTATGTATATACTGTTTTTTATCTGTTCCCGGAAGTGGCCAGTCACAAATGCAAAAAGGTATGTCAAGTGACACGTTTGAAAAATCTCTTCGCAAGGAATACAACAAACTATTTATTTCTTGAATATTTTCAAAACCCCAGTTGATAAAAAAAGTTTTTTACCAATTTTATAACTTGAAAACCAGTTAATGCAACAAATGTTAAAAATGGGAAGATCCGTTTCTTTCACCGTTTCATAATACATATCATGTTTCGTGAGTTTTTTAAAAAATCGCCTATATCGATGTTATGAATTTTATTCCTGTTAAAGTTTCGACACTGTGTAATAGATATTTTGAAGAAGATATAGCATATATTATACGGATCTAAAATATGCTTTAGTTTTTTTTGTGGCTCATCGCAACAAAATAATATGCATTGTTATGTTATCAAAATTTTCTTTTACAGATTGATGAAGTCTTGCAGGAATTTGCATCGAAGTGTTGTCAGCACAATTCTGCCCAGAACTACGAAATCACGACCATCATGAATGCGGACGGGATTTATTTAGCCACTTATTCCGCTCTTCTTTTGAATCTGAAGCTTATAAGAAGAAATCATTACACCGAGAAGTCACTAGAGGTGAGATATTTTTTTAATTAAAACAAAAATTCTTTGCAATTAGTAATAAGGAAAAAAAACGGAAAAGAAGATTACATTAAATTGAAGATTGCAGTTAATTTTAATTAAAGAATAAATGAACATTTCAACTATTTTTCAACTTCTATTGATTAATGTCAAAATTGATTGTATTTTAAAGATTCTTAAACATTGATCAATTTGCAAAGGTTACCATTCAGTTTATTAATTAAATTAAATACAAACTGTTGATTAGGCATTCCTCCAGGTCCAGGAAATTGGCCTTTTTTTTATTTTAATGTTTTCATCAATAATTACTGATAAATTCTCCTTCGATATCAATAATTTCTGGGTGAATTTTATCTTTAACAAAGAAACTCAGAAAAGTAGTCTTTAAACCCATTTTATCTATTAATTTTTCTTTTTTTTTTCCTTACAATCAGCCCCCTTTTCTCTTTCCTGTTCTCCTGGTATGATTATTTGGGGTTTTCGTGGCCTCCTCTGTCTGTAGGGATGCGCTGGAAATTTGACGCTAGCGAAGTACCCGCGGTTATTACTCTGAACTACACTTTCTGTTTGAGCGAACTCTACCAGTCTTTAAACGTATTAGGTTTCAAATTAATTGCAGAGCCTTATCGGCTCTTATGACCTCTATAAAGCTCGATTAGGGAGAGGACAGAGTAATTGGGGCCTACTAAAGGAAAATTTTCATAAAAACCACATTTGTTAACATAAGTATATTTTAATCATAGTTATAATCAATAGACCTTTTTACGGTTAGTTAAGCGCATGCGCATCCGCCAAGTTTAAAAGGCGGGAATATGAGAAGTTCCTATTACCCGACACATGCGGGTAATGAGAGCCTATTAACGTTCATATGGGAAATGGAAGCCATAATATTTACTCCTTCCCGTAAATTTAACTAAACATAATTTAAATGAGATCTTTCTTATTAATACAAAGAAGTATTTGTAACACAAATAAAAAATCGGCTTTTCAAACAAAACAACGAAATAAAAATTAAATTATTGAAAGAAAACAAAAGATCCAAATTTGTACAGATCTAAATCTGGACTATCACTGCCAGAACATTTTTCATGGGCCCAGTTTCCGCAACTTCTGCATCGGTACCAAATCTCCCTACTTTTTCCAGTGTCTAAACAAATTGCACATAAAGCTTCTTTTTCTGAATATATTCTGACTCGTCGTCGCAAATTGCATTTTCGGCTACTTGATCAGTAGATGATCACTGTTATGCATCATCACTATTAAATATATTTTTTAACCTCTTTAGTCCTTTTGTTTCTGGTCTACTTGCTTTTTTAAAACCTTAAACCCTTTATCTTTGATAAGTTCCCGTTTGTTACATATTCCTTTGGTACATTTTCCCTTGGCACAATTTTCTTTTTTACAGTGTCCTTTATTTTTCGTAATTGCCTATGTCTTCTTTCTCTTATCTTTTTCAGTCCTTTTCCTCTTCTTTTCTTCAAATGCTGCTTTCATTGGCTTGAAAAATTGCTTGTTAAGATTTCAGAATGCTCTTTGCTTATCAACGTCCTGTCTTTATTAGATTATAATTAGATGAGTTGTTGAGGCAGTGGGCTTACAGTGGAGACAACATTGAGTTGGACGGAGTTGCAATAGATCTGACGATATGAGCCTCCTGAATAGCAGGCCGTTACGATATTGCAGAAGATGTGGTTGGAATTGGGGCTGGGCTTACAGCAGCTTCCTCTTCCTCTTGAACTGCTTCTGGTTGAATTTCTTTATCACAAAAAATAGATGAACTTGTGGCAGGGCTAGCATATGGTTGCTCATTAACTGTCTGCTTTGATGTGGATGGAATAGGAGTGACGTTAGTTGGCTGCTGTTCGTCGTCATCCATAAGCTTCCTCATCAATAAAGTCATTAACGCAAAAAAACTCCAGGATTTATGGGGAATATTCCCGTTGCTTTAAAGCTTGACGCTCCTTTTTTAATAGAAGCTACTCTAGTGTAGGCTTTATTAAAGAGTCCTGCAATGTCGTATGGTGTAATTTTGTATCAAATTTCTTGATTTTATGAAGATGCACTCTTTGTTGTAAGCTCTTTTAAGCGGGGAATAAAGAGCAACGTCAAGAATTTGTAGACAATGGGTTTAATGTGGTGGAATACTAAGTACTATGACATGATTCCAGGCCCGGACTTAGACCCAAGGCCCCTAGACACTTTTTACATTTAGCATTTACGTTTAGCTTACGTTTCCTCTGCGTCATATGCTAAACTATTTTCAACGAATTTTCCAATAACTTTCGACTCGTAATGATCAAAGGTACAGGTACTGGGTTTCCTTAAGTGTTCTAGGTGTGTTACCAAAGACTGATATAGTTCACCGATTGTACCTAGGTCGATGTTAACAGATTGTAGAGATTTGCTTGCTTTGTTGAACCTTTCCAAGATGTCAGTCCAGAGAAGTGACAAAAAGCAAGTTTCCATCGAGTCTAATGAATTCAGAAGACCTGAAGCCTCAGAGCGCGTATATGGTTTTCTATTTGCATCATTGCAAATTATCTGGAGAACTGCCATGATCTCATCCCAGGAGCAACATAGACTTCGGCAGGCTTCAGCTCGAGCAGACCATCTTGTCTGAGAAAGACTCTTCACGACTGTTTAATTTGACTTCAGTTTCGACAGAAAAATTTCCCATCTGTGTGTTGATGCCGAAAAAAAATTATACCATGACTGCAAAATACCGAAGAAAAATACAGCAGCTTGACAAGACTCAGCCGCACAGGATCCAACAAGATTCAGTGAGTGAGCCGAACAGGGAACGAAATCTAACAGAGGGTTCACTTGTTTTATTCTCGCTTGAAGACCAGAATATACACCCGACATATTGCGAGCATTGTTGTAAGACTGCCCCCGGCAATCGGCGATATCCAAGTCGTGATTTTTCAATGTCTCTAGGGCCACTTTAGCCAGGTCTTCCGCTTTATGGCCACAATTTGGAATGAATTTCAAAAATCGTAAGACATCCGCTTTCACACTTATCTCACTATGAAAGAAAGTTGATCTACCTGAGAAATGTCCGCAGTAGAGTCCACAGAGATAGAGAAATATTTGGCATGCGTTAGCTCAGTCACAATTGTATTTATTATCTTTTCTGCCATGATATCATTTCATCGCATATTTTTGAGGAAAAATATATGATGTTGTGCCACTTCCTTTGTTACCTTGGCGTTTTAAGTGTATGTCCAGAAAAGGATCCAACTCAGCCAAAAGTTCTAGGGTCATAACATAGTTTCCACTACTTTTTTATCCCAATATCTCATGGGAACCTCTAAACGGCAATCCGCGTGCAGAAAGTGACTTCACAACAGCCACAGTGCGCCTCAAAACCTCATGCCAGTATTTTGTTTCTTCTTCCGTTTGAAGAACAATACTTTTCAATTGTTTCGCCAGCATTCTTCCTAACTAATAGTGTCGCAAGTGCTGACCTGTGTTCGTCCGAATTATCATGTTACTTTATTCTTTGAACTGCGTTTATCCAGTCGTTGTACCCATCATTAGCTAGCGACCCCAATTTGCCAAACATCTTACAAGGGGCGCAAAACACTGCACCCTTGCTCTTCGAAAATATGAGCCAAGTTCGAGGTCATGTCTCACAATTGCTTAATGTTCGGCTAAAAAGTGACAACGATAGATACCTAGTTTTATCTGTGTACTGACGCCTTGAAGAAGAAAAGTCGGCATCAATATTCTGTTTCACGCCATTTTGGATAAGAGCAAGGCTTTCGAGCTTATGTACAGATTCCGCCACCGGGGCCCCTAGGCTGGCAGGGCCCTTAGATCCGGGCCTTGTGGGCCTAGGCAGAAATCCGGCACTGCATGATTCTCTTTTCCCAAGCTTCGAAAGTAGCATGACTACCAAAATGTGTGTTTCAGCAGTAGGTTTTGTGTGTTTAATAAAATGACGTAGGCAAAAATAAATATATTTTCATTGGTCCAGCCATTATGGGAACATGTGTAAACAGCTCCCAGTGGTCCATCTTTTTCCAGCTGTTGTGAGTGATGTTGTCGAGGAAATATGAAAAGCGGAGGAATGAAAGACCCAAAAGCACTCGTACCACATATTACTGTGATGGTTTTACCTCTATCCCATGACGTTACAGATCCAACGCGTTTTTTGCTCTTTGGAAGCTATCATTTTTCCAGTCTCTTGGACGGTCGTTATGCCAGTTTGGTCTACATTGTAAATCATTTGATGTTCTAAGTGGTCTTGCATCATCAATCTCTCCAAACTATTTAAAAGAAGCCCTACACCAGTCTTGTTAAATCCGAGGATTCTATTGATACTGATACTCAATTCAGGATGATGTCTTTCCAATAAGCTGTAAAAATCCAGAAAGTCCATCTTTTCCCGCAGTTTGATTGACATCACCTTTCTTCAATACCCAGCTGTTTGCTACACTGTAACATACTTTGCAAAATTGTTCTCTCGTCAGGCCATAAAATTTATTTGACATAGTCCAAACATGGTTAGCCTGTATTTCTTCTCGTGCAAAATTTAATACAGTATGTCTTCCCAGCTTAGGAGAGTTTTTTTAGCTAGCATCGTTAGCTTTCGCAAATTGTATCTCTTATTTAAAGTGCTGTAAGGTATGCGAGTTTGCTAAGATACTTTGTACACCGAAATGCCTCCTTTTCTGAGAACAGTGGCTGCATTTTCTAATGTATCAACCGTCTAAGAACGTCTAAGAATCTTTGGTGGTTGTCCGATTTCTTTTACGTGGCATCTAAAATAAAAAGAAGATATATGTATCTAAAATAAGTTAAAAATATATTGTGAAAGTTAATGGGGTAATGGGAACTATGTCGGTGGTGTCAAAAATTGGGACTGAAACTCAACCCGAGCAAAACCACGGTAATACCATTTACTAGGAAGAGAAGATTAAACTGCCTACAGCCCATACTGTTATATGGGAGGGCAGTAGAATACAGACAGGAGATAAAGTATCAGGGTATAACACTATGGCATTCTATGGAACAGGCACGCAGAAAAAGTGGTAGGAAAAACCAAACGGTGTGCAGAAATCTGGAAGGGAAAACGTGTGGTTGTAACCCCACAATCCTGCAATGGATGTACAATATGGTAGTGAGACAGACCTGCGATCACTTACGGGGCAGTAGCGTGGGGATGTAGAATCATGCTGGTGTCTATGAAGAAGCAGCTTGAGAAGATTCAAAGAGTGGCGTATGTCTGTATCACGGGGGCGATGGAGTAATGCCCGACAGTATCAATGGAACTGCTGCTGGATCTGACTCAGTTGCTCCTTGTCGTGGAGGGGCGCGCCAAATCGGCGATTGTAAGGTTCGACAAGGAAGAAATAGACAGAGATAAAGTAATCGGGGGCAGAGACCGGAACAGCCTTGCTGCCAAGATCCCCTGCCTGGAAGTATCGAAAGACGAAATGGTATGCAAATACCATTTCGAGCAAAAGTACACAGCACAAGGCGTAGTAGTAAAGCTGGAGCGTCAAATCCTCAGCATACCACATAGAGTAAAATGCTATTAAGTGGTATATGGATGGTTCGAAGAAAAAGGAAGGTACTGGTGCAGGAGTGTTTGGACCTCGCATCAAATACTTTGAATCCATGGGTATCTACCCAAGTATCTTCCAAGCAAAGGTACATGTAATCGAGAGATGTGCACAATTTAACCTCGACAGGAACTATCGCAAAAAAGAAATTGCTATCCTGTCAGATAGCCATGCAGCCATCTACGCCATTAGCTAATACACAATCAGATCCAAACTGGTATGGGACTGTGTGGGAAAGCTAAACAAGCTTGGCAGACAAAATGAAGTAACGCTATACTGGATATTAGGACATACTGGTATAGATGGAAACAAAGAAGCCGATCACCCTTGTGCGGTATGAGTATGAACACCATCCACAAAAAGTTTAGATGAAGAAATAGGAAAGGGATGCAAATGGAATGCATGAACACTATCCACAAAAGTTCATATGAAGAAATAGGAGAACAATGGATGAAAACCTGGAATGAACTTCCAGGGCTCAGACAATTGTACTTGTTAATAAATGAATCTAGGGATGCAATAAACATAAACATAATAAAATAAGAATATAACTTCATGCTTACCTTGGCGCTAGCAATCGGCAGTATTCTATAAGCGTGGAGCGACCAACAAACAACCGTCCCTCGTGACTCAAACTTAACGCCTGGGCACTAACGGTTGACGATCGCGCAAATGTGCATACTTTAATCACCATCGTTCAATCACCAACGCTCCCATTACCCGACGGCTCTCATTATGCTGCGCTCCCCTATTGTATTGTAGTATTGTACAGCACCATCTCCAATTATCGAGCTCCATATCACAACTAAATAAATTGTAAAAAGCTCGAGCGATAAATTCATGTTGATGACATCTTATATTACGAAAATCCGGATCCCACTATAATTTATCATTTAAAAACTGCAACTTTGTTCTAAATTCACAAAAAAATGCAATTTTTAACGATTTTCATAACAATACTTAGTAATAAACAAATGTTTTAAAAATTCAGGCATCTTCGATTATGACTGAAGCTCAATTTGTGGAAGAAATTCATGGAAGCGGAATTTTGGTTTACGTCTCCGCCACTTGGCTTTGCGAACTCTACCAAAACGTCTTAGCAAAATCCCTTTTAGAAACAGCAGGGTACGACCCAAAGGCTCCCCAACAACCCGCACTTATAAATCTACTAACAGGTAATGTACCATTTATTTTTATCAAATGAAATGAAACTTATTTACTGTTTTATCATTTAGATGTCGGTGGATTATGTCCATCTCAACTTTTATCCGATTGGCAAAAGCTTCAAAAAGTGCACGGCTCTCCGGATACAAGTCCAGAAGTCGATGCAGGAGTCAAATTATCACGTCGCGTATTGACTTGTTGCTGGGCGTCAGTAGTTTCAGTACTTGGAGCGTCCTTGGGCGAAAAGGCTCCTTTGGCAGGAACTTCTGCTCTCAGCCGATTGGTAGCTAGAAGATCCCGTCAGAAATATAAACAGAGACTGAGGGACGACGTAATCACAGCTAGTCTAGAAGGACTTCAAAAAGCTGCAAGCCTCAGCAACACATTAAAGTTGCAGTCGAGGAGTAGTAGTATTTTATCTCTTTTGTCTTCGTCTAGTTGTAAGATTCAAGGACCAAAAATATTGGCATCGCATGCATTATCTCTCGATGTTTTAATATCTAAAGGTAAGAATATTTATTTATTAATGATATTCAAATTAATATATTTAGAGATGTTATTATAGTTATAAAATAAACTATTTTTTACATAATACTTCATTTTGAATATTTCGTATCTTTTTCCTATAGGTTTAGCATTAGGATCACATAGTAGTGCCTGTTGGCCACACATATTCCAAGCATGCGTGGCAGTGGCAGGTCTAGAACATGCCCTATTTAGTAAAACAGGATCAGCTCAACTTCTATTGGTTGCTCAAAACACTCAAAACAATATCGTTACTTCCTCCACATATAGCAACACGTCAGAAAAGTTGAATCTTAGCTTCAATCCCATCAATGACGAAGAAACATGGTAAGAAAATAATAAATAAAAGAACTAAGCAGTTTGATTAGAAAACAATGCTTTTTTTCAGTGTTGATGTCTACAGCTTCTTGCAAAATACTTCGTATGGTCAAAATTCTGGGAATCAAAATGATGCAACGGTTGGTGAGATTGTGGAACGGAGTGGAGTACTAAATACTCAGGGAAAGGGGATATTAGGTGGAGTCCATGCTGCTAAAGTTTGCTGCGTTTTGTCTGCCAAAGCGGATGAATTGTTTTACAACGCAGCACTTCGTCTTGCTTTACCCGGTCTTTGCTCTTTTCTCAGCGAACTTTGCAAAGCTTCACATTCTCAAGTATGTATAATTTAATTAACTTTCTAATTGAAATAAATCCTATACTTTTCACCAGTTATAACGAAAAGCTCGTCGAAAATGATTAATTTTTCTTTGAATTAGTTATTTACAAGATATGAAGAAGTTCCATCGAAACAAAAGCAATGGTGGAGGAAAAAGTTAGAATCTCAATACCAGAAACCACCTGCTACGCTGCTTTTACACAGAATCGGAGAAGTTACATTGAAATGTATTCGTTCCGGCAGACCTCTGGTTCATACCATGAAGGTCTGGTCGATTGTTGGACCACATTTCATGCAAGCAGCTTGCCATAAAGATCGAACCATCACCAAAAAAGCCGTGGCTTGCATTCACGACGCAGTCAACGCTCTGCTCAACGAACAAACAGAATTACCACATTTTCATTTCAACGAAGCTTTATTTAAGCCTTTTGAGAATTTGCTATGTCTCGAACTATGTGATACTGATGTCCAGGTAATTTTTATTTTTATTAATTTTTACAGTAAAATTTCTTCATTTAACGGTGATATCATACCAAAAATCTACATTTCTTTTTCTAGGATCAGATTGTGGCTTGTCTTTGTGAGTTTGTCGAAGCAAATCGCACAGAAATCTGCTCTGGTTGGCGTCCACTGTTCGGAACTCTCCGAGTCACCAATACCAAACACAATTCAGCCGCAATCCTAGATGTTTTCTACATCTTCCTGCAAACCGATAACACCCTAGTCTTTGCCAATGCGGCCCTGGACTACATCCTCTGTCTCCTCTCACACATCCGCACAGAACCTGAAGAAATCGAGAAGGCAGAACCAGATCCAAAACATAAAAGTCAAAATCCTTTCTTGGAAAAAGAAGAATTCGTGTCTAAATTATTTACTGGACCTGTGGATATTTGCACGGAGAGTTTGAAGTTATTGCAGAACTGCGCCGCGATTTTATCTATGATGCATAATATGCCAAAATGTCCCACTTTCAATTTGACACACAGAATGAGTATAGAGACCGAACCGCAACTTGTTGATCCTGTTATAGAAAATTCAGATATAGTCAGCTTCAAACAAGTGGATGAAAATGAAATTTCTTACAAAATTCTATGTATGAAAGAAGATATGGAAAACTGCGAAAAAGAAGATATGTCTCTCATGAAGATGGATGGGAAAAATGGCTGTTTGAAAGTTTGGTATATTCTGCTGGAAGGTTTATCTTCCGCCGCTATTATCGCAGCTCATAAAAATCAACCATTCATCGTGGAAACTTTGTTCAAGCTGCTAAAAGACTTAATAACTAACCCTGGAATCAATTTCGGCCTTTATTGTCTTAATCATTTATTACTTCCAATGGTCCAAAATTGGTTGAGGCAAAACACGAAATCTCAAAAGCAAGACGACTGGCAACATTTTAAACACTGTTGCGGCTTAGCAAGTGAATTAGTAGTAGACTACATCAGCCACATCCAAGGCGAACTCAAAATCCTCACCAATCCAGCCGTAAATCTTTCCTTAAAACAACTCTTAATAATTTTAATAGAATGTATTGCACAACCTAACGAAAGCATAGCTCGATTAGGTACATCATGCATTCGACATTTAATAATTAGTGTTGGACAAAATTTGACGCCGCAGCAATGGGAAATTCTTGTAATAGCTATGCACAGAGCAACCTGTATAAGCTTGAATCCTCTTCATCAAATTACTTTAGCATTTAAGCCCAACTCCGATAGTTTTTACGGAGATTTAGCTACAGTTAAAGTAGCAGCAAGAAAAGATAGCAATATTCCAGAAAACGAAAGATTGTACGAGTTAGCTCAACAAGTTTTCTTAATGCAAGCTCAAAGAAATTGCAATAAATGTATTGGCAAAATGTGCGAATGCGAACAAACTATAGTTATTGATGACAGATCTTATGTCTTCTTACTATATCCTCTTGATATGGCCTCGATATTAAAACCTGAGCTTTACACGGTACGAGTTACGTTTAGGAATTTGGTTGTTGGAATTTTGGCTCATCAAATGTTGATTCAAACTATTTCAAGCGCTTTATTGCAAAATTTAAATCACGTTACTCCTATACTGAATATTTTGCAAATCAACACTTGTAGCTTAAGAGGAATCTTAACTCATGTGAATGCGAAACATGTTGATGTTATGTTGAAGTGTTTGGAGATATCAAATTCACGAGCCAAAGAATTTGATTTAAGACCGGGCCTCAAATTCTTAACACAGAAAGTTGGAAATTTATCAAAAGCTGCTAATCTTTACACTCAAGCTAACACTTCTGAAGTGGTTCAAATAATAGTGTTGATAGAGCTTTGTTTGGATGGAATAGAAAAGTATTCTATTAGTCCGAGCGATATCAAACAGCTTTTAGTGAAAGAAGTAAACAAACAATGTTCGACGGATTTGGACTACGTTGAACAATTTTTAAGAAATTTAAGAAAAAAATGGGAATACCTTTGTGAATCATACGTAAACTTAACTATCCACATTCCTGAAGATGACGTGGATAGTCTCGACGATTTCAAGACTTCTTCAGATCATTTAAACGAAGAAGATGTTAAGAAAACTGAATGGGAGAAGGTTGTGAAACCATTCAAGTTTTCCGATTTTAAACGCACAGAAAGTTTAAGCTCTTCAGACTCGGATAGTTACTTAGAAAAAGAAGTATTACCTTCAAATGGAAGTCCAAGCGAAGATAAATCTGAGGAAGGTAAAGCAGCAGAACCAACATCCACCGACGACGAGACGAATGAGATGGCGGCAGCAAAATTCCAAAAACCTAACAAGATAAAATACGACACTAATACTTTACTTCAAATGAAATCTTCTATTTCTTCTGAAAATCTTTTACCTAAAGACAGTCCAAAAATTGAAGATTTCAAGACACAACGCACCAATCCTTTTATTTGTAATTCTTTGCCGCCTGCTCAAGCAGTTCCCCCTGAAATTCAACAGCAGCGCTCTATGAGTATCTTTAAAGATTCTGAGGCATTTAAAGTAACTAGAATAGAAACCATGGAAGCTTGCCTTGAGCTGTTAGGAAGTTTGTCTTCAGATAGATTGTCGCCTCTGGCTGTAGTTTTGAAAGATGGAGCTGTTATGTTGGTGAATAGCCAGGATGACAAGATTAAGTTTGCAGCAGAGGATTTATTGCACAGGATGAATATATCTTATGTAGATGACGAACAATTCGAAGTATAAATTTTGAGATTATATAAGAGGACTTCTTAATGTATTTGGAAGGATTTGTGGTAGTTGTATAGCTTCATATCTTACTTTAGAACAAAAATTTATAAAGATATTTTTCGACAAATTTTATGTAGCTGAAAGGAACAAAAACTAAACCTCTGTAGATTTTTGCACTTTTACGACCTTCTTTATTTTGTAGCTTATAACATTTATATAAAAAAAGAATACTTTATTTTGTCTGTATCTTCTAATATTTGACAATATTTAGAGTGTAATTCAAACTATATTTCGGTGTACAAAGGAAATAGAGAGAAAAACTTCTTTCTAGGTTAAAGATTCCATTCAAGAAAATTGTTTATTTTTTTGGTTATTTGGAAAATTTATTTAGCGAAGTCTTATATATTTAAATAAATGTTGAAAACGTAATATATCAAGAATGATTTTTATTTGTTGCACAAAAAATCACAATGCTTCATAGATATTGTACTCCACCCTCTTCCTCTAATCGTTGGAATACTTACCCCTTTAGAGCGCCACCTCTAGCCCTGATTGCTTTAGGAATTCCAGAATCTGGATGGAATTCAAGGACTGCAACTCCTCTACGTTCAATTGGGCAAATGGGCCCCAAGGTACATTTGTCTTTTGTGAGCAGTACTCCACAATCTTTGAGCAGATGTATTGGGGTTTCCTCTGCTGAGCCGCAGAATCTGCATCTGTCATCTTCCTCTAGGCCTAGGGCCTTGAGGTGTTTTCGAAGTCTGCAGTGTCCCGTCAGGACTCCTGTCAGAATTCTAAGCGTGTTCCTGTTTAGTATCAGACAAGCTTTTTTTTCTGGTTAAAAGATCCCAGCATTACTTTGGATTGTCTTAGCCTTGGAAGTTCTTGAATGCAGTCATATTATAGACTTACAAACTTAATTTGCTCCTCTATCTCTAGTTTCTATCTGAAAAAAAAAATATGTTCCTAAAAACTCAATTTGCTATTAAATTTTGGGGAAAAGGCGTCTCAAGTAAATGAAAAAAAGGAGAAAATGAAGATAATATTTTTTCATTTTTTTAAATTTTATTATAAATATCGGTTTTGTATCCATTATATTTTGATTAATTTTTATTTATAAAAACTTTAGATGTGCAGGAGTTTTCGTTTTGTTTGCTGTTCCGTTATGTACAAAATGTTATGGTGCGTCCACGTTTCCCAAACGTTTGCCGCAAACTCCAAACCTTGAATAAACACAAGCGTGTGGATAAGGCAACAAACGCTCTTAAACAACACACGATCGAATCGATCGCAAGCGCTTACAAACCAAGACAAATGTTTACCAAACGTTTGGCTTTGTGGTTTAGATTTGTGAGTTTGCCAAGCGTGTGGACGCTGCATTAGACAAACTACTATATACCGGGTGTGTCAGAACTCCACTCCACAGACAAACTTTCAGGGCTGATTCTATGATCCAAAATAAGCATAAACTCCAAATACAAATGGGGTCTAAAACGCTTAGTGTGCGAGATACTGGAAATAAAAACGGAAAAACAATTCCGTTAATGAAAAACGGACAACAATACACAAAACAAGCCATTAATTTGTACCAAAAAATAATCGGTGTTTTTTCCCGTTGCAATAAAACCGCAAAAAAAATATCAATTTACAATTTCTTTACGAAAATCTTGACCACTTTTAGTTTATTGAAAATTGTGTGTTGTGCTCATAAATCTACCCACTAGTGTTTCAAAAATGTATTCTTTCGTAGAACTAGCAGATATGCATTTAGCTTATGGTGCTGCTAACGGCAACGGCCGAGCAGCTGCAAAGATTTATGGAGAACGTTTTCCGAATAGGCAGCAGCCCCATCATACTACTTTACGCAGCAATTCATCGACGTTTTCGAGAACGTGGAAAATTTGAGAGTTCTATAACAGATACAGGACGTGATAAAACGGTTCGAACTGTGGCATTTGAGGAAAATGTCTTGGATGCTGTTGCCAATAATCCGAGAACTAGTGAACTGTAGCACACGAACTTGGAACCAATGCTTCAACAGTGTTGCGAGTTCTTTGCGAACAGCTCTTACACCCTTTTAGACTTCACAAAGTCCAGGCACTGAATGGAAATGACTTAGCTCCATGAGTACAGTTTTGTAGGTGTTACTTGAACTACACATGACGCTTATGAGCTGAAGAAAATCCTCACGCAATATATGGTAGAGGTTATCAACACAGATTTGCATTTAATGTTTTGTGTGGGATTGTTGGCAACTATTTGATAGGTCCATTTGTGTTGCCGGTTCGTTTAATGGGGCGGCTTAATCACATTTTCTGGATGACTTCGTCAATGGATTAGACCCGGTCCATTTACAACTGAGATATGAAATTTTGTTTATGCATGACGTCGTACCAGCACATGTTAGTTGCCAGGCCAGTGCATGTCTCGATGCGAGCTATCCTGATAAATGAATAGGCAGGACCGGTCCGATACCATGGTCGACCCGTTTCCCAGATCTAAATCCCCGAGATTCTTTTTATGGGGGTCATCTAAAAACCATGGTGCACGGAACTGCAGTCAGAGCCCTTGAGGAGCTACTGCCACGTATAAATTAAGCGTGTAGAACAGCTAGAAGAACAGTTAGCGTTTTTGAACGCGTTCATCGTTCTTTTTTGCAGCGGTGTCGGCTGTGCATTAAATCATCAGCAATGGTCTTCAATCCGAAGATTAGTTTGTAGCAATTCTCCACTCTGCCCTGTCTTCAGCCTTTTGCTTCATTTCATGATATGTTGTGCATCCAGCATCTCGAATTAATTGGTCAATATATTCCTGTCGTGGTCTCCCTCTGGATTTCTTGCCATCAAGATGTCTTTCGAAAATTGTGTTCAGCAAGCAATCATGTCGCAGTGTATGGCCAATAAGTTGTATTCGTCTCTTTACAATGCTGTTTCACATACACCTTTTTTCCTCGGCTCTCCTTAACACTTCTTTATTTGTCATTTAGCCAACCCAGCCAATTTTTAGCATCCTCCTATAACAAAACATTTCTAGTGCTTCCAGACGTCTTCCCTTTTGCTCCAGGTTTCACACCAATGCAGTGCAACACTCCACACCAAAATTTTAATTAGTCTTTTCCTTAGCCTAAGGGTATGTTGTTGGAGGTGAACAGGTTTTTGCGTTTAAGAAATGCAATTTTTCCTTGATTTATTCTACTGACAATTTCACTTTTACTTCTTCCGTCAGTTGTAATTTTGCTTCCCAAATACATGTTGAACTTCATCTACAGTGTGCCCATTTAGGCTGATGTTTGTGTGGATGCTTCCTTTCTTGTTGCAGACTAAAATTTTAGGTTTTTCATTATTAATTTCCAAATTATATTCGTTTCCCAAAATGTCCTTCATACTTCTTAACGCATTCTCGAGGTCCTCCATTGAATACGGGGGGCGCAATTTGGAACAGTTTTTGTAAATTGTCCTTTTTACGTTTGTAAATTTTATCAATAAATTCCACCTCCTTGCTTGTGTTACTGGTAAACCTTTTTTGTAAAGCATTGGTAAAGCGTTTTTAACCCTATATTAGGAGTTTTATGCTAATTTTGGGTCATAGAATCAGCCCTGAAAGTTTGTTGGCGGAGTTCTGCCACAACCGGTATAGATGCACAAGTTATTATTGGTAGGCAATTCTCAACGTGTATAATTCATACCTGATAAAGGGTGACAAATTAAGAGTGTCCTGATTTTAAACTGCAATTATTAAAAAACGATGCAACAATGAACTTTTTGCACGCTGACACATTTCTGACGAAATCTCACCAATATATCCAAATCATCAATATCGATTAAGTCTTTCAGATTTTCTGATAAACTTTAGAATTAACATGACCCCATAGAAAATAATCCAAAGCCGATAAATCCGGAGAGCTCAATATCCCTGATAAATCTGGGATATCAGACGACCACGAAAGAATTGTCATAACACTCCCACATACATATTGGATGAGGCCTTGCACTATTTTACTGATACCAAATATCGTTTATTGGTAATCGAATTTGAGCGATGGCATCCATTACGAATGGATGCTACGTTTGTAGCATCTCCTCATAACGTTCACTATTTGACAAGTAATGCGTTTCTCATTTCATTTCGGTTCCAATACTCCAGCTGAGTATATTCCACAAAATACAATTACCTACTGAGAATGTAGCTCTTCTTATTAATTTATATAATTTGAGGGTTTTCGGCAGACCAGTAACGTAAATTTTGTTTGTTCCTCTCTCCATGCAATTGAAAATGTGCTTCTTCACTCATAATTATTTTGTTGGCAAAATTATCCCTTCTGCCCAAAATCTATCGACTGAATTCTAAACGTGAAACTCAGACTATTGGAAGAAGTTTTTGAGCTTTTTGCTACTTGTAAGGCCAAAAGAGTAAATCTTTCTTTAAAATTATTCTCACTGACTCATTCTGACCTGACTCCTACTTTCCGCGATAAATGTCGCATGTATTGGTTGGATTATTTTACAATTCTGTTCGTAATTTGCAAAGTATTAACATCTGTTCTAGCAGTTTTTGTCCTCTCTGCAAGTTAAGTATCCCTAGGAAAACCTAATAACGGGCATATTAACTGGACTTAAACAGTGGTGTGCTGAAAGGGGCTTGCGGGGGCTCGCGCGAGCCCATTGTTAAATTTTGTATAAATTTGCGAGCCCATTGTTAGTTTATTGAAAATTATCTTTTCACAGTTTCCACTATCCCAATCTAAAATAAAAACATAGACCAAGCTTTGCTATCGTTTTTATTTAAGAATTTATATTTTGTGTTTATACTTTCACATAAACTAAAAATAATTTACCATCGTTTCTCATAAAAAACATAATAGAACTTAATAACATAGAACTTAATAACATAATAAAAGAACAATAAAATTATAAAAGATGAAATGCAACCTGAATACATAAATATATTCAACCTGTTCGTAGCTCTATAATATTAAGTCTTATTAAGACTACCAAACAAATCCCATGTTGAAACAACTACTTCCCTTGGTAATACCACGCAGGATATTGAATTATACAACAGACATGTGTATGTTATTACTAGCCCCGGTACATATATTCGTGTAAATAAACGAGAACAAGATAAATAATATTGTTTTTAAGATCATTTCTTTCTATTTAGATTAAGTGAATAAATGGCTATTCACTTAAACAGATGGTTATTCACATAATCTAAATAGAAAGAAATGATCTTAAAAACAATGTTATTTATCTGGTTCTCGTTTAGTAACACGAATGTAAATATACACATGAAAAAGGACGTGGAAATTATAAAAATCGCTCGAGTGTTCGGACCAAAATGTTCAACTTGTTGCGTATGCACTTGGCGGTTTGGAAAAATTATCCCGCTTAAGCGATAAATTTATGCAAACATTTTGAATCTAATGACAAAACTTCTGGATTATTAAATTTCTTAAGATTTAGCTTTAATGATCGACGTCTTACAGGAATTCGCTTACCTTTCAGAAGCCTTACAAAGTCGTAACATTAATATTGCTAAAGCAAATTCTTTAATTGTTCGGTCTATTACGCTATTAATTATTTGAAGGATTCTGCTGGTTGCTATGAAGCTAAAATGGAGGATATACTAAGTCTAAAGCTTTTGAAAGGTTAAAGTGTTAAAAAATTCGCTCCCCTCCCCCAGGTGGTGGTCATCGGCAGCTAGCCCATTGTTAACATTTTCCCAGCACACAACTGGACTTTATTATTGCAATATCATGAATGCAGGTTATACAGATGAGCAGATATCTTTGTACATGTACTGTAATGATGAGCTAGGGCAAAATTTGAGCAAAATTTGGCATTGGCTTTGCTCTAATAAAAGCATTCATCCCGTCTCCGGTCGGAACTCTATACACGTATATTAGCTCTAGAATTACCACAGTTACCAAACAATTAACTGATTTTATGAGCCTCTCGCGGATTCACCTTAATTCGGCTTGTACCTTACTTGCATGGCTTAATCTTTGAGACAAACATCGCCAACCGTACAATACTTATCGTACATTTACGATAATTTCATACCACACCGTACGATGTACGATAGCGATTCACTATCGCACGTAAATGTACGATAATAATCAAATATTGTATAGTTCACACTCATAATGCTTATATCACGACTTTGTAAAGCTTCTGAAATAAGCGATAATTCCTGCAAGATACCGATATTACCTGCAATCCCCTATAGCTCACCACTGGACTTATTAACATCTGTTCTAGCAGTTTTTATCCTCTCTGCAAGTTTGGTATCCTTAAGAAAACCTGTTCGACGATATTTGTCTACCCATTTTGCGCAGGAAAATTAAATTGTTGTAGAAACCACCTCCAAGTTTGAATAATGGAGTTCATTCTAATAAAATGCTCTACACAAGCAATCCTTTGTTCAATCAGCCACCGCACCATTTCCAAAAATACTTGAAGGTTCACTGAATATTATACAGTTAATTGCTTCTTTTTGTTTTTTTTATATTAAAAACAGCACACTCTCAATTTGTCACCCTTTATAAAACAGGAGAGGGCATATATAACATTAATTTTTCTTTAAAACAGTGAGAAAATCTTTGGGTCCAAATTGACATATGCTACTGGCCCATATCATATGGGCCAAGAAAATCCATTCCAGCAAAAGCCCAACCAAAATAGTTAAAAGGAATCTAGGCCTAGCAAATGGTAAGCAGAGTATAAATAATGATAAGAACAATGTAATAAAAAAAGATTTATTATAACATTATACATAAGTTATTAAATTTGTACTACTTCATTATTTAAATAGTCAAATAGATTAATTAATTGCATAAAATATAATAATTCATACAGCTGTTCCTCTTTCTAAATTCTGTTTAATTTCTGCAGTATGTTCACCATAAAATCTATCCAACTTTTTATTAAACTTAGCATTCCTCTCGTTAATATAATCAATATCAGCATCATCATTATGTGTCCTTCTCCTGGAATACTTCTCACGTTTAGCTATTTGTCCTTCAAGATCTTTCACCATGTTATCAACAGCAGACGGTCTATCCTGATGTAAACCATGTATAATAACATGTTTACCACCATAAAAAGCATCGCCATACTTTTCCTTCTGTTCTTCGTAATGATCCATATCTTTTGGAGCCATAGATTTTACTAATCGGTTATACTGCCTGATGGTTGAAGCTTCAAAGTCACTGAAACCTTGATCTGGGTTCTTTTTCTTCTTCTTTCTATCAAAATTTTCAGCTTCTATAGCTGAGACGTGTAATAATTTGACTCGGTCATAATCTAAGCCTTTCTCAGCAGCTTCCTTTCTGGCTTTCTGGTCGTTTAATAGCCATTCAGCTTGGCGTTTTCTGCTTTCGAAGTTCGCTGGAAGTTTCATTCTGGCATCTTCAGCTACTACTTCTTGGTGGTTTTGAGTTCGAGCCTCGTTGCGTTGTTTGTGGAGAGACTTTAAGCGTTTCATGCGTTCAGCTTGCTTTTCTGCAAAAGTTAACTGTTTCTCTGAACTCATTTTATATATTTTGTTATGTGAAATAATAAAACAAATGACTAATGTTAATATCAAAGTTTGACAGCTGTTTGACAGGAATTACTGACGTCTTTAAATAAACTCTCTCCACATCTCCATCTACATTTTAAGCACTAAACCAAACAAAAGTTCGTTTTTGTGTATACAGTGCGATCGGATAAAACGGAATTGGAATATATATTTGTTTAATTTGTGAAGTTTCTGAGAATTCATTTCGATGAATTTTAATTTCAAATGTCAAAATGGCAGAGGTTTGAAAGTAACTATCTAATCAAATTCTGCATTGTATCAAATTAATTGTAAAAAAAGTGGCCTGGAAGAAAATATTCGGAAATTACAAAAAGTGAAGAAATTACTAGACTACCTGTGAGAGCTCCTTTCATTTTATTAAAACCTTCAGCAGAGTTGGAACATCTATGACAGAGCATATATAAATTATTGCTAAAAGCCTGGGAGGAACATGTAGCCTAAGTACAATGCTAAAAAAATGCTGAAAAGTATCAACCAGAAAATGTCTAAATCTTGCCTTAACTTTTAGCTGGAATAAGCTTTGAATATTGACAGGCATATTAACTGGACTTAAAAAATATCTGAAGATTATTTGATTGTCGCAATAACATTTGATTAATGCAAGTTCTGCAGATGCGCAGACGTCTTTGGTGAGCTATACAAATTTGGCTTTGGTATAATAAAAGCATTTTTCTCGGCTCCGGTTGGTACTCTACAGACACATATTAGCTCTAGAATTAGCACAGTTAAGGTAGAGACACACTGGTCCCACGTACGCAACGTATGCGATGCAACGTGCGAGAATTGGTGTGCACACTCGTCCAGCGTATTAAACGTAAATTTGACCTCAGACTCTGTTGTAATTTCTCAGAAGGTGCACTAGTGCGTCTATAAGTCATGTTTTCTTATTCTGATAGCGAGTTTGAGGTTGATTTATTGAGTTTACTATTTTTAAATGCATATTTCCGCGCCACAAAAATAAAAACTTAACGTTAAGAAGAGAAGATATTGGGTTCATGAGATAAATAAACAATGAGAAATAGTTGGAAAATACCATACATTAATGCAGAAACTGGAATCTGATGATTCTTTACGATTCGCGATTCTTAATGTACTTTCGCATGTCTAAAATGCAGTTAGAGGAGAATGCTTGCATCAAAGGTCTATTTGTTTCTGACGTGCTACGCATGAGTTTTAGAAACACACTGATCACACGCATGGATAGCGTACGAACATCCCCTCCATCTTCCCACGCCGATCTGGACATCACAGATCGACGTTGCGTGTGAGGCGTGTGATTGCGCTGCATACGATAAGGGTGTTTCTATGGCTATAGTTATATAGTTTCTATAGTTTTTATAGTTATATAGTTTCTATAGTTTTTCAGAGTCCAGATACCGTAATGCGTTGCATATACGTTGCGTACGTGGGACCAGTGTGTCTCTACCTTTGTCCATGTAAATGTGGTATGGTCCTTGAGACAAGCATATGACTACTCGCAGCATCAACCATGGAGTTGTCTGTGCTTCGCTGAATTAACACGCGATAGCGCGAACTCTCCTGCATTGTTTATTCTCTCTCACTCTCCCTCTCATTCCTCCGCGCTTCGGGGCCTAAACCTCGGATGCCATCACCGTACACGAATAAACTCGGAAAACCTCGCGCCGCCTGTACGTATGAGATACAGCCGTAAGAAAGACTGGAGAAAGTACGGTGCACATCCAGCAGAAGGGCCCGTCAGGATCTAACTCACATAAACGGTACAGATAGACAGCACGACCATGACTACATCGTCATAGTTATTATCATTCATTCGATTTTTGGATTTTACATGCGCAGTACAAGTATGGTGCACATCCAGCAGACGGGCCCGTCAGGATCTAATTCACATAAACGGTATGGATAGACAGCACGACAAAGTCATCCCGTCATCACGTCATCCGATCGATTTTTGGATTTGGCGTGCGCATGAATCACAACGGCACAGTCGCTGGGGTAGCTTTAACCACGGTAGCTTTACTTCAGAGCATCGTCAGCAAACAACATCGTCATAGTCATCATCATCCATTCGATTTTTCCATTTGTCGTGCGCGTGAATTACAACGGCACAGTAGCAGGGAATCGGCTAGCGATCCCCGCTGACAGGTTATGAACCACGACGGCT
Organism: Phosphuga atrata; assembly: GCA_944588485.1. Taxonomy (NCBI): domain Eukaryota; kingdom Metazoa; phylum Arthropoda; class Insecta; order Coleoptera; family Silphidae; genus Phosphuga; species Phosphuga atrata. The sequence goes on from OX155893.1 coordinate 37,663,514, forward strand.
TTACTTCAGGGCATTGCGCGAAATTCATGATACTCATGTTCGGCATTGGGCCAGTGACATCGCAATTGAAATACGTGGGCAAACTCAATTCGTTCAACAAACTTCAACACCGTCCTGAAAGAGGTAAATATCTCTGTCGCGATGCGTCACATCCAGCAAAGTACGGTGCACTTCCAGCAGACGGGCCCGTCAGGACCTAACTCACATAAACGGTATAGATAGATAGCACGACAACGATGACATCTTCTCAGTAATTGTCATCCATTCGTTTTTTGGATATGACGTGCGCGTGATTCACAACGGCACTGTCGCAGGGAATCGGCTAGCGGAACCCGCTGACAGGCCATGAACCACGATAGCATAATTAAGCATAATTACATAATTAAGCGAAATTCGAGATATTGATGTTCGGCATTGGGCCGGTATCATCGCATTTGAAATACGTAGACAAACTCAACTCGTCGCGGTAAATCGCGTCGACGTAAATTTCTCGGTCGCGACGGGTCACATCCAGCAAAGTACGGTGCACATCCAGCAGACGGCCCCGTCAGGATCTAACTCACATATACGGTACAGATAGACAATAAAATCGTCATAGTCATCATTATTCATTCGATTTTTCGTGCGCGTGAATTACAACGGCACAGTCGCAGGGGATCGGCTAGCGATCCTCGCCGACAGGCTATGTACCACGACAGCTTTACTTCAGAGCATTGCGCGAAACTCGTGATACTCATGTTCGGCATTGGGCCGGTAACATTGCATTTTAAATACGTGGTGCTAACTCAATTCGTTTCCCGTCGGCCTGAAACAGGTAAATTCGTCGCACGCCGGACTTATTGGTCGCGACGGGTACGGACTACAAGGTAGACACCAAGTATCGGTATAAAGGCCAGCTCCATACAGAAGCCAGGATTCTCGTGCCGGACGTGCAGTTGTGGAGGAGAAGGTGCTGGCCGCGTTTGTTTCCAGCTCGAAACACTCTCGGGAGGCTCTGGATACCTTCGGCGGAGCGTCGACACCCGCGTTTTCATAGAAACACAGCCTTGTGAATCTGCTTCTCTATCACTTTCCCCAATGCCAAGATTGCCTCTCTTGTTCCGACTCCTTTAATAAATGCAAATTGATCATCAAATAGGTTTTCATCAATTGGTTTTTCTATTCTCTTCATAATAATGCTGGTGACTATTTTGGATGCATGACACACCAGACTCTATGTTCTGTATTGTTTACATGATCTTGCATTTGAGTTTTTAGGTATAGGTACTATTATGCATTTTACAAAGTCTAGGCTGTGGGTGGTACACGCAGTAGAATAATGTATCACTCACGGTTTGCAGAGGAATTTATTTACATAGACGATATATATATATATATATATATATATATATATATATATATATATATACAAATGTACCAGAGATACACTGTTGAGGAATTGAGTGGAGCTTGGTTCGACTGGTCTGGTTGACTGACTGCTGGTTGAGTCTGGTCGAACTGGCTGCTTATTCGGGGGTCCAGGTATTTATATTTTCTCCAGGTATACTTGTCCCTCATCTGTGGGTGATTATTTTTCTATTTTCGGCTATTTGTTGCTTTGGTGATTACCTATACTCAGGAAAAACATCTGGTCGTAATTTCTCCGGGGATTACACCATTGACCCTAATACAATATTTTTGGAAATCCGTCCGAAATATTTGGGTAATCACCGTAATGCCCTCGTAAAACTAAAAGTACAAATATTTCTTAATCTGCTCGAGGATTACATAACCGACCCTAATAAAATATTTGCGGAAATTGTCCGAAAATATTTGGGTATTAATTATTGTATTGGGTATTTGGGTATTAATTATTGTAATGCCCTCGATAAACTAAGAAATAAAAATGTAACGGCTCGTTGCCGCTACATCACCCCCTAGCCAGTGATAACGCTATGTAGAGTTTGTTGCTGTTTTGTTTGTTTGTTCGTAGACGTCTGGTAGACGGTTTAAGTCGCTATCGTAGACGTTGTTTGTTGTTGCCGGCGTCCTGGTAGACTGTTGCGGGGTGTGTTCGTAGACTTCTGGTAGACGGTTGAAGTCGTTACCGTAGACGTTGTTTGTTGTTGCCGGCGACCTGGTAGACGGTTGAATTCGTCATCGTCGTCGCTGTTGCAGGGTGTGTTTGTGAACGTCTGGTAGACGGTTGAAGTCGTTACCATAGACGTAGTTTGTTGTTGCAAGGCGTCCTCGTTGACGTTGTTGCAGGTTTGTCGCAAAGCGTCCTCGTGGACGTCGTTTGCTGATAGGCGGTTTCCTAAGCAAAACCAGCTTGCACCTATCAGTCGCTGTTGCGGCGATGTTTGTTCGTGGACGTCTGGTAGACGGCGGTTGAAGTCGCTACCGTAAACGTTTGTTGTTGCAAGTTTGTTGCAAGGCGTCCTCATGGACGTCGTTCGCTGATATGCGGTTTCCTATGCAAAACCAGCTTGCACCTATCAGTATGAGTCGATCCGGAAGGTCAACTAGTCGATAGCGGCCTCGTAGACGGTAGAAGGCGTCGTCGTAGACGTTGTTGTTGCCAGTGTCCTCGTAGATGGTTGAAGGCGTCATCGTAGAGGTTTTTGTTACCTGCGTCCTCGTAGACGGTTGAAGGCGTCATCGTAGACGTCGTTTTTTGTTGCAGGGCGGAAGCGGCATCATGAGGCATACGAGAGGCGGTGTTCGGACCAGAACTTGTGTCGGATTTGATGACTGTTTGCGCCTGACTGTTGAACTGAACTGGTGTCGACTTGGTGACTGTCTTGCTTGACTGTTTGCGTCTGATTGTGTTGATTGAACTGTCTGGATCGAACTGTAGTCGTTGGTTGGTTGCGCCTGACCGTCTGGACGGAACTGTTTGGATCGAACTGTCTGTTTATTCGGGGGTCCAGTGTTTATATTATCTCCAGGTATACTGGTCCCTCATCTGGGGGTGATTATTTTTCTATTTTCGGCTATTTGTCGCTTTGGTGATTACCGATTCTCGGGAAAAACATCTTGTCGTAATTTCCCCGAGGATTACACCATTGACCCTAATAAAATATTTTCGGAAATTCTTTTGAAAATATTTGGGTAATCACCATAATGCCCTCGTAAAACTAAAAGTACAAATATTTCTTAATCTGCTCGAGGATTACATTACCGACCCTAATAAAATATTTTCGGAAATTGTCCGCAAATATTTGGGTAATTATTGTAATGCCCTCGAAAATCTAAGAAATAAAAATGTAACGGCTCGTTGCCGCTACAAGGCAATTCTCCAGTCTTGTAAATATTACATACTAAGTTGTACAGTTCTTTTTTAGCTTGTCGCCTGATTTTTTTCAGTACTTCTCCAGGTATGTTATCCACTCCAGAAGCCTTGTTTCCTTCTTCCATAATAGGTGCCCCTATGTCATCCTCTGTTATTTCATCTTCTTTCTCCATGGGCAGTTTAACACCGTTTCCACTGTACAGTTGTTACAAAAATTCTTTCCATCTTTTCACTATCATTTTATCATCATATATTAACTTCCCGTCTTTGTCCTCAATGCTCATTGTTTATGGCTTTCTTGTTTCAAAGAACCTCTTAATATCATTAAACGCCATATCCATTTGTACAGTTTTCATGTTGTTATTTATGCCTGCACAAATTCCCATTAAATACTGTTCCATGTCATGTTTTACCTTGTCTTGTATTCTTAATTAAGTAGTACACACTCATAATGCTTATATTACGACTTTGTAAAGTTTCTGAAAGATACGATAATACCTGCAAGAAATGGATGATAGATCTTTTAGAAACCACAAATTTGGTAAACTAAATGCTGGTTAACACGGCCTAAACACAAGACCGAGTTCATTAGGTATCTGCTATCATATTAAATTCCCGTTTTTTTTTTATTGCATCATGCAGTGCTAATCATAAACGATGAGATATGCAATGCCAAATGACTGATGATTGTGAAACTTTTGTAAAAGTTTGATTGCAACATCAGATGAGTTAACATTACACTGCAATCAATCAGATCTCTCCATTTCCATTCAAAGAAATTATTATCTGCAATCCGCTATAGCTCACCACTGGACCTACAAGTTGAAGTTCTTGAAATAATCAGGTTTGGCGGAATATTCTCTAAATAAGCAATATATTAACAAACAATTGGGTTGTTGAATAAAAAAAATGATCGATTTTTTTAATGTATTTTAAAACCTCATTATAAATAATTCGAAAAAAAATTGAATTAATAGACCTTTTTACGGTTAGTTAAGCGCATGCGCATCTGTCAACTTTGAAAGGCGGGAATATAAAAGTTTCGGGCAAATATTAAGGTTATATGTCAAAAAGTGCGGGCAATTTTGACGAATAACATGGCGGAAATTGACGCATGCGCACAAAAAAATTCAACTACGAAAAGGTCTATCTTAAACAATTTAAAAGTGATAAGATTTTGAAAATAATCACGTGACTCCAAACGTGCCATAATTTGTTTGTGACGTCAAAAGGGTGAAACTTGATTCTAACATTGAAACATAAAGATTCTTTATAAAATCGTCGTTTTATGATTTTTTCGGAGAACTGTTTAAAACCATTGGTTTCGACGTTTAACAATGTGGAACATTTAAAAACATTTTTTGAGGAGTTCTTTTTGTAGTACTCCTACACGATGGTACGAAACAAGCACGATAACTTTTAATATTTGACTTTTAATATAATGTTTGACATATTTGACATGTCTACTATAGGTACTGTATCAACAAAATCAGGCGCGGGTAGAAATTACCCATTTTACGTCACAACGTGGTTTTCGGTACCGAGTTTAAAAATATGTTTTCAATTTGTTATAACTTTTTAATTACATAGAAAAAAAGAAAACAAAAAAGAGTTTTGTTATAAAACTTATGTATGAGCTTTCGATTTATGACAAAAAAAAAAGATTCAAATATCCAATTGCAATTACAATTGATTTATAAATGTCACAAGAACTAGATCGCGACCATAAACACAATCTCTTTCAAGCCAGTTTTGACAACGAAAAAAGGCCAACTTTAATAATCCGGCAACGGCTTACTCGAATTCTCTTTTTTTTTCTCGAGCACTCGGTATATGACCTTGATAATATTAGCAATAATATTGACTCACACCCGTTCTATATATTATCGTAGATTATACATTTTGAATTTAGATCAAATTGCGATTAAAATATATTATGTGTTGTAAACTTTGTATAGTAGTTTTATTAGTAATTATAAACAAATTTTGATTATAAATTTTTGTAATTGTAATCTTAGATAACCTTAGTATATATAGTTGGCAGACCTGTGCGTCATCCTTTAGGACAGCGTCATTAACGAATGTGCGACCTTCACGTTTTGTTAGAGAGATTTAGTATAAAAATCTTTGGAAAATGCCCAAACCAGGCCAGAAGAAGCCAAGTTGGAGAAGTCAATATGTCGGTAAGTCATAACAAATCACTTTTACTTGTTTTTGTGTATAATGAAACTCAACAGAAATTGTAACCTATCTTACGTCATGTTTTATGTACATGCATTCATACTTCTGCTTCCTTTTTTTTAATTGTTATGCGAATTATTGCTCATAGTTTGTAAAGCTACGTGCATACGGTTTAGATAACTAGCATATAGTCCTGCTATAGTTTGATCGCTCTGTGACTGCTTCCTATAGTTGAACAATACACTATTTTTTTTGGTCATACGATTGTAGGAAACTATCCCTAAGTGAAAACCCTCATTACAGACTATACGAAAACTTGCAGCTATACCAATAAGTATGGATAGTGTATAGTTGATAGCTTGATTTTATTATAGGTTAAAATATACAAAAGTGAAGGTTAGAAATATTAAATTTAATATTTCTAACCAACACTTTTGTTGATTCGAATTGTTTAAAGTTAGAAATGTAACAGTTTGAATCTAGTCAACAGTTACAACACTGTCCAAACATTCCAACCTTGAGACCCTCATAAAGTAGGTACTCCAGGTTGTGAATATAGAGGTAATAGGAGGTAAGAGGTAGATATAGAGGTATCCAATAGGGCCAAAATTGTAAAAAGTCTGAATACAATACAAATTTTGAAATAAAAATTCGAATTTTGAATAATTATTCTACATATTTAGCTACTCGACACACTTTTCTGCTAACTTAATAAATCTACCCTATACTTTACGAATGGTTTGTGGCAGATTCAGATCATAAATTACTTCTTCTATGCATTGTTTTAATATTTCCCTATCATGTGGAACATCATCTGAATACACCTTTTTTTTTAAGACACCCCACAAAATGAAATCTAATAAAGAAAGCTCAGGCGACCTAGCTGGGTAATGGTTTGGGTCAAACCACCCTATCCACTTTTCGCCAAAATGATCAAGTAACCATTGTCTGACCAAGGCTGTGCAATGTGCAGGGCAGCCGTCTTATTGCCCAAACAAATTATTACATACTTCTAGCTTTAACCCTTTCGCTGTGCAACACGTTTTGAGATTTCGTGCTAGCTGTGCACACATATTTTGTAGATTGCGAGTTTATTTGTGTGGAGCAGTTCGCCAATATCTAGTGCTGTGAGTTTATTCGTATATAGCAGTTAATCAACATCTAGTGCTGCGAGTTTGTACATGTAGAGCAGTTAACAGTTTTCTTGAAATGTTAGGAAAACATCTGAGTGAATGAATACCAAAATACAGTCAAAAATATTTTATTAATTTTTTTACATATATAACTAGTAAAATTTGATTCTTTCATAGAAGGCTTCGAGCACAAAAATCGCGATTGCGACACATAATTAGCACATAAAGAGCACATAATTCATTCATTCATTGCCAGCTTTATAAACCTTACGGCAGCCGCCCGCCAGAAAAAATGTTTTCCGAAAATGATGTTAGATTGAATTAGAATTTCATTGTTCCACATGGTGTAGAGCCTATTAAAAAATTGTTTTAATGAAACCAGCCATCAATTTAAATGGAGAGAAACTTGGTCAAAGATTTGGATTTTTCACCCAGGATAAATAAAATACTTGTTCATTTGTTTGTCACAAAAAAAAGTTTATTACGAAACTAAATACATTTAAAACTCCGATTAGAAAAACAGTTTAAATAACAAATATTTTGGCACATAATTCCACTAATATCACATGTTCCAAAATGATTTTCACTGATTTCAAGAACCAACTTCTCTGTGCGAAATTTGCTTGGGGGTCTTTGCGGTCGCAGCAGATTTCAACTGACTGACATTTGGCTTGACCTTTGTGTTTGCGTCTCGCCAGTAGCGCCGATGTGTTTTCTTGGTGAATTCTTGATTCAGAAAATGCGGAAAATAAATCGAAAATTCGAATCATCTTGCGACGGAACTTGCAGGTGAAAGTGCGGAAATGTGATACCACCGATTGGTGTTCTTCGTTGCAGCGTAAATGTCCTGGTAAGAAAATTCCGATTTTGAGGTAACCGAAATTTGAGGAATTTTGGAAAATTCTCCCTCGCCGAACCGCAGCCGGCGAAGAAGCGAAATTTACAACCCTTGCAGAAAAGAGTTGAAATTTGCGAATTGCCGCGGTAAAAGTCTGCGGTCTAAAGTTGAAAGACGGATGAAATATGACATGCGAAAAATGGGCGACGAATCCCAGGGCTCTGGGGGGCGCACCGTATAAGTGAAACGTGCAAACTTAGTTTCAGAATGTCGGCAATATCCGGCGGAAGGACACCGTTCAAAAATTTCAAAAAAATTCGCATGCGCCTCTTAGCTAGGACTCAAAATGCGAATATCGTTTTTTTGCAATAACTTTGTCAGTTGCGAACTTTTTGCAACTTTTAATAGCCTATGGCACGGTCCAGTCTTTTCTCGATCTGCCACTATAGGGCAGGAAGTTGTAGCATCAGTACTTTTGTAGATCTCGATTGCGGATTGACATCCTACCGATTCCCTACTATCGTCCGTGGCGACCTCGTAGTTTCTGCGAATAGGTAAATCGGCACATCATACGTAAGATACCGTCGACCTCCATCGAACGGTATAGAAGAAATTGCAAAATTCCACCCACTTCCGGTTCGGCAGCCGATAACGTCCGGTTTTGCAAAAAAATGTACCGCACGGCCATTTTTGCAAAAAATTGCACGGCCTCTTCGAAGACCCAGAGAGAAAGAATCTACGAAACCGGACCGGCAAACGGGAAGGCGTTCTGTTCAGCGGTTGACTCGCAATAGAACGTCAAAAAAGAACGTTTTGTTGCGATATCTTTTGTTCGGTTTTTCGCACTTTTCTCCAAATCTTCAGCAACGACTCGAAAATTTGAGATGACAGTTTTGTGCGGAAAAATCGGCACAATCTCTTCGGTTGGGCGCTCTTCGGCCGAGAAAGCAAAATTTCGTTTTCGCGCCGCACCCCCGCCGCCTTCGGCGGCACCACAATTTCTCAAAGATTAGTCAATTGTCTGGAGTTTTCTAAACATTTTACCACTTTGTCCCGGCAAAATTTCTTTCGAAAATCACTCAAAACGTGCGTTTTCATTCTCCAAACCCGATTTTACGCATTTCTCCCGCCCCCTCCCGGAAAGGCTTACCAAACTATTTTAGTATATGTAACTATATGATATACTAAGTATGAAACTATCAAAGATTTAGTAATTCTTTTTTGTATGAAAAATCTCAAAACATGGTACAACACATAATGAAACATTGCAGGGTTCACAAAAATAGCGAGATTCCTTTCTCTTACTTTTTGTTAAGCACACAATGCAGCATTTTGTTGGATTCAATTTTGATTCTGTAGCTGGCAGAAATGTTGGAAAATGTCTAGCAGTTAGGCGGAATGGCGAAATGGCAGCTTCTGAATGTCTGCCAGATCTTTGAAGTTGTTAGGGCACATGATATTTATGAAGTAATTGTTTTACCAAATTTTGTTGAAATTTTGCTATTGGGCTATGTTTTTGAGTCACATGATTATGAAGTATAAAAGCGTTCAAAACTGCTAAATCAAGTAAATGGAAAAATGTCTTGTACCATTTGATTGTCTTCCTCACTGTTTCAATTGAACTCAGCATCATATCACTTTTATCAACAGCACCCATGTTTTTATTATAATCTAATATGCAGGCAAGCTTGAGAACATTTTCAGCGGAATTTCGGTCTACTTTACTAGAAGGGGCCATTTGATTTGTATGAATTGTAGACAAAACCCTAACGTCTCGCTTGTCGTGCCATTTGATCGCTAGCAGATCTTTACTGAATTGCTTCCAATTTCACCTTGCTTCAATTTGTTATTAATAATTGGCATTCCCTTACGATTTGCTTTGACAGTGCCACATGCATTTGTTTTATTTGCAAACAAATGAGAGAAGAGCGCTGGGCTTGAATACCAATTATCAACATATACTGTATGACCTTTATTCAGATAAGACTTCATAAAAGTTAACACAATATTGCCTGATTTGCCAAGATTTTCAGTTTAAAAATTTGTAACTTCTGAGGTTCCTCCTGTGTAAATAATAAAGTCCAGAACGTACCCCGTTTTACAGTCACACATAACAAAAAAAATTATTCCAAAACGGTGACGCTTTGACGGAATGTATTGTTTGAAAAATACACGTCCTTTGAATAGTACTAAACTCTCATCAATGCCTATATTTTGATATGGTATAAAAGACTCCCTAAATGTATTTTTCAAATGGTCAACAATAATTCTGATTTTGCGTAAAGAATCACCTTGAAGGGGCAGTAAATTGTCAGAAAAATGGAGTAGCCGCAAAAGAAGTAAATATCCATCCTGTGACATTATTTGTGCAAATGCTGGGGTTAATCGGAGCCATTCTTGTGACCAATAATCATTCAAGGATAATTTTTTTACCTTCGGCATCAGCAGGTTGATCGCAAAAAATCGATCGTAAAAAAATAGTTCTTTGTAGTCGGTATCTCTCCAACGCTTGAGACGGGATTTATTTTTAGTCGCATCTTGAGTATTGACAAATATGAAATACTTATTTGTTTGATTTGTTATTTCTGTCACTATGTTTTCGGAGAAAAAACAATTCGAAGCAATCTAACTCAGTGGAAGTAGCGTTTACCTTCGTGGGGCCAAAATGTGCATTATCAAAATCGTGAACTTTTGGAATAAAGGTTTCTGCATCTTTCCATTTGTCCTTGTTTTTTTGCCAATGTTCGTTTTTTCTTTTCTGGCACAGCGACAAACTGGTCATCATCAGTATTATCGGAATCATCGGTAGCAATGATATTATCGTCTGCCTCACTAACAATGTTGTCTTCATCTGATGTTATCATTTCATCCAGAAATTCCTCTTCACTGTCACTTCTCATTAATATTTCCACTAATTCAGAGACACTTAAAAAAAAAATTTATCCATCGTCACCGCAAAATTATAATATATCTTTATATCTACTAATTTATTATAAATATTATAGCAATGTTTTCAATTTCTGTTCAATTATAATTTACATACCATATATTTATATCTGAATGTAGTCGTACTGAATATAAGACACTATCTATCTGAATTGTGCGGAACGACACCATATGAATGCTGCTGCAACGTTCACCAACGCGTAGCAACGTGCTCGTAGGTACTTGAGTTACATATAAACACAGCGTAAATACTCGTGTGGAGCAGGGATCAATTTAAAAACAAGGTACGAGTTAACTCGCTCGGAGCGTGGCCCATACGCTCCGAGCGATATACGCTTGGAGCGTGGCCCATACGCTCCGAGCGATATACGCTTTTATTTTACGGTTGGAGCAGCGAAAGGGTTAATGTATTAAGAAATGGTAAGACTAAAATGTTCCAAAATGTTCAAATACATGTGCTGGTTTAAATTTCCATCTATAAAATATATGGGCCAATGATCCAATCAAAAAAAATTTCACACCATACATTAACTTTTCTGTAACGTTGACCTCGTTTGTTTATTATGAAATTAGGATTCTCGTAAGCCCAATGACGACTATTTTGTGAAGATGTATCGGTTTGTGCAAAATGTACATTCATCGGTAAAAAAATAAATCTATGAAATCTTTAGTTTTCACGGAAATGTTCACCTATCCATAAACAAAACGTCTCTCTTCATCAACAGGTTCAAGTGTATGCCGCATCTTTCGCTTAAATGGTTTAATGTTTTCCTTAAATTTGTGTAATACCCTTTTGCTTAAATCCAGTGTCACTTCCTTAGAAGATAATTTCGGGTTGTCTAAAACTGACCGTAATACTAATAATTTAGAAATGTTTTCATTGCTAAGAATGTAAAATGCAAATAAATAAAAATCTGTTATTATTTTATTATTAAAAATTCGAATTATTATTTCAAAATTTGTATTCAGCTGTACGTTAGTTTATAAACAACTTTGTTTTATAAAACTTTTGTAAAAAATAATAAATAATGTACTTATCCCTTGAAGAATTTTCATACTTTCTTAATTTATTAACACCCTGTAGATTTGATCTAAAATTTTCTTATCGTTCATTTTCTCAACAAGCAGCATTTTTTATAAAGAATGACTTTTGGTCGTACAATTAAAAATAAAGATTTTCGCCCTATTGGGTACCTCAATCCGCGGACACACTGGTTGGTAGGTAGCTATGTAGAATTATTATAAAAAATTCGAATTTTTATTACAAAATTTGTATTCAGACTCTACGTTAGTTTATAAACAACTTTGTTTCACATATGTTTTGTAAAAAATAATAAATAATATAACTTATGCCTTGAAGCATTTTCAAACTTTCCTAATTTATTAACACCCTGTACATTTGATCTAAAATTTTCTTATCGCCGATGCTCTACAAGCAGAACTTTTTATAAAGAATGACAATCGAAAATTTTACGATTTTTGTCGTATTGGATACCTCCATCCGCGGACACACTATATAAGGTTGAGAATGGTGATTTCAGTTCAATTCAGTTCTACAACAGTCTTATATTGATATAACATCAAATCAATTGCTATTGATATATCAAGCGCTATTTTTTTGCTGCGGGGCCTCCCGATGAATAAGTCAGTGCGTTAAAGTTATATGATCATAATGAACTACTTGAAAAAATGATTTAAAACCAATATTTTGACCTTTCATCGCTTTTGTAACATCCATGCATACTCCACTGCAATTTTTACATTCTAACACTTTTAACAGTTTAACTTTTTAACAGTTTTTTTTTTAATTCGTCAACTTTACATTTTTATTGTCTTGACGATGAAAATGTTTATGATTCATAAGTCAAAACTTTGCCTAGAGCATTGTTTGAATCAGTAATTTTGATGCGTTGCCAGGAGATGCACTTTATTTGATATTTTTAAATCCCTAGTGGAATAAAAATTTTAATTGATAGTTTCATTAAACCACTGCTTCAATTATACGTATCTAAAGAATTGAACATGACACTGACAATTGGAATTGAGTAAAAATATTTTTAGTATAAAATAAATATGTATACAATTTGTTTATTTGCATATACTTTGTTTTCGAAGTTTCAATGGTGAAACTTATCTCCAACAAACAAACTTTTTATAAACTACGTGGACGGATTGAATGTAGTTAAATTTGCAAAACCGTTTAATTTCGGTTCACAATAACGAATATTTCTTGATACGATATTTCTTGGGTGAGAACGTAAATAACGAAAACGAAATTTTCCGTTTTCGTTGTGATCAGAAACGACCGAAATATTTTTCGTTTCTAGTCCCTGGTTATAAGTATCAAAGAAATGGTTTAAGTTTAAAATAACTATAAAACAGAAAGAGCATAACTTTCCATTTTTTAATGGTTTTTCAACCTTGAAAAAAACATAGAAATCTAAAGAAGTGGACCAGATTTTTTATGTCCCTTAAAATCTAAGCCTATTTATCACAATCTGTATTGTGCCATCTTATCTACAATGATATATTGAATCTATACAATTGTAATTGTATAAGAATGTATAGATTATATGTATAATAATATAATAATCCTGTATTGACATAAATGTAAATACACGACAGTTCGTAAGAGATTATATGTATTGTTCTATAGAATTGTAGATAAGATGTTATAGATTATACAGGGCTTCTTCAACTTTTTTCATTCACGACCCCATTTATGATTTTGATTTCTCGCAACACAAGAAATATAAAATAAAGATAAATACATGCAGAAAGATGGATATCAAAGAGGTCAAAGTTTAAGAAGATTATTGTTATTAAAGGACGAAATCGGAATATTATTAATCGAACAAAAATATGTTCTGCTACTATGAAATGGACTGCATTTTCATAGTATCAGTTCTGATATCATGATCTGATATGAAGTGCTACCTTTTTTCAAAATGACCTTCCCTACACAAGCTGTGTTACCTATCAGATATTTTTTAGAAATTTTTCTCGGATATAAAATCTTCGATATTGGAAAACATTTCGAACGAAATTATTTTCTACATTACATTTCCAAATGTTGATCTTTTTAATAAAACTTTCAATTTTATTATTCGAAGTAAATATATTACAATTTTTTCCTTGAAGAGACAACTTGAGATCATTTTCATTTTGAAAAGAAAGCAACAAGATCACATTTTTGTTCGATTAATAATATTTCGATTTCGTCCTTTAATAACAATAACATTCTTAAACTTTGGCCTCTTGATAACCATCTTACTTCTGCAAGTAATAATACCATGCATACTCCACTCATATATTGGTATAGTGGGAATTCGTATCCTTGCGCTTAAATTTTGTTGTTATCTACATATGTTATCTACTACTATGGATATTGACAAATTAATTAGTTGTGTTTATAATAGACCAACCCTGTGGGATAAACATTCACAAAATTACAATAATCACAGTGGTAACACTGTTGCAGTGTATAAGCACTTACTCGGCAGGGTAGTTCTGTCCGCCATCGGCCGACAAAATCGGTTTCGGTGTACGCGAGCCGTTACAGAGATTTGAAAATACGAGACTTACGCGGCCTCCCGATGAATAAGACAGTGCTTAAAAATTATATGATCATAATGAACAGCTTGAAAAAATGATTTAAAACCAATATTTTGACCTGTCATCGCTGCATACTCCACTGCAATTTTTACATTCTAACCCTTCAGTTTTTTTTTCAATTCGTCAACTTTACAATATATGTCTTTTTCCGCCATTTTTAAACTCACAAATGTAATTAAATATGTATTTTTTTTTAATTCGCGACCCCAAGATTTCGCTAAGCGACCCCATTTAGTACAAGTTGATTTAGTACAATTTTTTTGGAGAAAACTTTAATTTATACTTCTATAAAATGTAATTCACAGATTGATGCCTTAACAGCAATATTTGTTGCAGAAGTTTCTCTTTATAGTTCTTATATGCTAGTATGATCTGATTTGTACAACTTTGGTTCATATCTGGTATATATATGGTAAAAGTACAAAATCGGCAAATGTAAACATTTACCGGTATATGTTTACTTCTACCAAGTTAATGTGAGTGTTAATTGGAGATCAGCATATATCTACTTTTACCGGTGAAAGTACACATTTTCCAATGTATATATCTGTAAAAGTTAAGTAATAAAAAATTAAATAATAAACAGAAAAAAAATATACTTGTATATTAAGGTAAAAGGTGCTATAAGGTGTTTTTAAAAACCTTTATACATTAAATGTATTTTTTGTATATGCAAATTTTGCCAACACCATTCGGTATATGTACACATTTGCCGGAAATAGTAAATGTAAGTTGAACTTACATTTACCAACCAAGTATGTACATATGTGTACATATGCCGGTAAATGTGTACATTTTCCAAACTACGTACTTTTACCGTAACATATATACTTATTCATATTTTGAGTAAATATGGGTGTTCATATTTTATATAAGTTTAATACATACTCTGAATTGAAAAAATCACTATGTTTTTATCACTATTTGTTGTAATATTATATAACTTGTGAAGTTATATAACTACACACTTTACATGACACAAGTATCACAAATAGTAATTAATGCCTAGCAAGCTAGATTGCTTTATGTGTATGCCAGATCAAAAGTTGTCACGGGCAGTATTGCCAGTATTATTTTTTGAGGTCGTTTTTCTTTTTGGATTACTTTTCCAATAGAAGACTTGAATCTACACCAGAGAGCAAGAAGAAAGCAGGGATTGTACCAATCTACCTGATGTAGAAAATTATTGCACCATTTACTACCAATTTTAAGCCAATTATTAATATTATCCAAATTATTATGATATTTTAAATAACTTTACTTTCATTATTGTTTAGAACATGATTTTCGATCCGTGGAACCACAGAGGAGAGTTACTTTTAAGAGCCGAGGAGGGATGCATAGGGATAATAAAAAGGATTGGTCAAATTCTTTGAAGGCCCATTTGGAGGATGAAGATGTTGATATGGGCAGTACTCAATCTGTGTCTAGATACAATACTAAAAAATACATGAAGGGTGGGAAGAGAGGAAATCGTGGATCACCAATACCCCAAAGGAATTTGAAGAGGAAACTGATTGAGGGACCAATTAGTTGGTACCGGATATTTGTAAGTATTAGAAATTACTAAATTTAAAAGGTTAAAATTATATTTACCAATAAATACTGCTTATAATAGAGGGTGACAAATTAAGAGTGTTCTGTTTGTCTTAATAAAAACAAAAAGGAAAAAAGCCGAGCAGGTTCTTTTAAGGATTAAACTTGCAGAGAAGAAAAAACTGCTAGAACAGAAGTACTTTGAATACTTTGCATGTTAGGAACAGAATTGAAGAAAATCCCAATCAATCCGTGCGACGTTTATCGCAGCAAGTAGGAATTTCACGTTGACGGTCATTTTCAAGTTGAAAATGACCGACAAACGTCGAAACTTAGGTCGTGATATGTGTAGAAATTTATATAACTGAATAACAAGTTGTATAACATTTTTACATAGTATAAGTGTGGTAAAAACATAGTGAATTTTTCAATTCAATGTAAGTATGAATTACCACGTAGTAAATGTTGCAACCATCCTATTCATGAAAGATTTACTCTTTTGGTCTTACAAATGGCAAAAAGCCAAAAACCACTTCTAATAGACAGAAACTCAGGTTTAGAATTCAGTCGGTGGATTTTGGGCAGGGGGATAACTATGTCAACAAAATTATTATAAGTGAAGCATATTTTCATTATATAGGGAGAATAACAAACAACATTTACTTTACTGGTCTGCTGAAAACCCTCAAGTTATAGAGCTGCATTCTCAAAAGGTAACTATGGTGTGGAATAAGCTCAGCTGGAGTATTAGGATCATATTTTTTTGAAGATGAAATAGAAGACGCAGTAGTTGTCAATAATGAACATTATGTAGAGATGCTACAAACGCTCTTAAACCTCCGTTAGTCGCGCGAATCTCAAAGATACTTGATCGAGATCAAATGCGGCTTGGAAGATTGAAGATAGATCGAGGGTGGGGTTACGCTTGAACCTATGCCTTTTCTGTTGCCTAAGTTTTTCTGTTAGTTAGCTCCAGGATCTAGAGGTGTTTGCAACAGCAACATCCACGCGTGTATCTCACAGATACATGTGAACATGGATCGTGTAAACTTTTCCAAATGCGCTACGTTGTATCGATTTTGAACTGTTTTAGGATATTTTTTAAGATATTATTCATAATGGGTTTAGAAAATGACAATATATCTGAGATATATCCGCGACGTTTTTTGTTTCAAAGCAAACAGTAATATCATAAAGCAAACAGTAATACAATACAGTAATTCGAAAGATTTTGTCTAATTGCAAAGGCTCCTTGAGGCTGATGATGAAGATATTGGAGATGGTTTTGACGATGATATTGATACGGATTCCTATGAGCGTGTAGAAGAGGAAGTAATGGAATATAGTGAACAGAGTGATTGATAACGATGCAAGTTCTACATCGGATGACGATACTGGTAATGACACTTATGTAACAACTAGAAAAGTAGCGGCAAAGTGATAGATAGTTGTTTGGAATAATGTTCCGTGTTCTGTACTGCGAAAAACATAGAAACATAGCATAGTAACAAAATTGCCGGTAACGCTCGTCAAGCTACAACGATGACTGCATGGAAATGTCATTTCAATGATTGTATTTTTGATTAAATAGTGCCTATATACGAATCAGTATATAGAAATAATACGGCCACAATTTAGCTGAACGAGAGATTCGCGTAAAACCGACATCGTAGAAATGAGAGCATTCATAGGTTTACTTTATCTAGCACGGCCTTAACCTTTAACTGGGGACATGGAGTCTCACAGGCGTCGCGTGTTTTGCAAATTCTTAGAATTGGCTACTTCCCGCCGCTTGCTGCGACCCAGTGTCTTAGTAGCTTTTCTTTTAGTAGTCAAGCGACAACAGAAGGAGACAGATGTTTCGTCGGTTGTATAACATGTGAGTAATACTTATCAAAAGATCGGACGTAGTCTATCAGGCTACATGTCCCTAGTTGCCATACACTATAACTACTTTTTCGAATTACTTTTTTATTTTTATTTGCTAGTGCAAAATGGCAGAAAAAGGTGGGAAACGTCAACGCCCGACCATTAGTTCAGTTGAGCCATCAAAAATAAAAATAATGCGGGTAGACAGTCCCTCATTTGAAGAGGAATTCAATTCCCTGTTGCTAGCTTCAGACCAATCTGATAGCGAAGGTGATTTTGAAGAATATGTTATATCTGAAAGCGAACTTTTACAGCATCATGAAAGTGATCAAGATGAAGATTCAGAGGAGAGTCAGATCACTCCAGAAGAAGTTGGCAGCGATAGTTCCGAAGATGAAGACAACGTACCTCTCACGGAATTACGGCGGTCAAATTTTTATTGCGGTAAAAATCGTTATAAATGGTCAAAGAGGCCTCACAATACTAGGGTACGTACACCTAAACATAATATAATTACTCGTGCTTGTGCCTCGAAATTGAGAGCTGAGGATCAAAAAAACCCTTTCAGCATCTGGAATAAACTATTTGATAAAGAAATGCTTCAACAAATTTTGACATGGACAAACAACAAAATCTCGAGTTACAGGATAAAGTTTGCGCGTCAGAATAAACCTGAACTGAAAAACATAGATATGACTGAGCTATAGGCTTTTGTGGGTCTTTTACTATATGTGAACGCTCAAGTTACTTATTTGCTAGGGATGGTACAGGTTGTGAGATGTTTAGATGCTGCATGTCAGAAAATAGATTTGTCGTTTTGCTACTGTGTCTGCGATTCGACAATCCAGATGATCGCGCCGAAAGGAAACAAAATGACAGCTTGGCAACTATATCCCTTATTTTCAACAAGTTTGTCAACAATTCTCAACAAATATACGAATTTAGCGAATGCGTCACCATAGATGAGATGTTGCAACCAAAGGAGGTGTTGACGAAGCTGATAGAAAATGCTCCATTTATTGCAGCAGCCGCCGAACGAGAAGATGGCCAATGGTAGTTTTTTACCGCATTCTGGATTTGAGCGGCATGAACGCTTATATACTGTATACCATGTATCAACCCAAGATTACAGAAAGAGGAGATTTTCTAAAGAGTTTAGCCCGCTCGCTAGTACTTCCCCATATCCAGAGACGTGTAGTTTGCAGTCAATTACCGAGAGAGTTACGGTTAGTGATAAAGCGAGTTCTGGGCGACGATATGGTCGAAGAAGATGTCCATAGTCACGAAATTCGCCAAGGCAAACGAAGAGCATGCAGGATTTGTTCACCTAAATTGCGCAGAATGACTGTGTACACGTGTGTCGAGTGTTGTAATCTCGTATGCTTGCAATGTTCTCGCCCCTTGTGCAAAAATTGCCAGTAATTTAGTCGTTGTCAGATTTTTTATTGTTCGTTTTCAGAAGTAACTATTATGTTTTTTGTTTCTTTCTAGATTAGATTTTAAGTAAAACGTGTTAAATTTATCGTATTACTTGTATTAGATTTACTAAAATGCCAAAATACGGATCTCATGTCAATTGAGGCTGAAAAGTACCACTAACTGTTAACTGTAGTTTTTTTAAAATATTTGATAATAAAAGCTGAATAAATTTACTTAATGTTTTTTATTACATACCAATGGTTAAATATCAACACAATTTTAAAACATCCAAATTAATTTTTATAACAAGAATTGACTTTGATAGTAGTAGCCTGTGAGACGTCATGTCACTTATAGTGTTATAAATATATCATGTCCCCAGTTAAAGGTTAACAAAGGTGGGCGGATAAATTTGGAAGATTTGTGGGACACCAATGGAAATGGCATTGAATTATTTCGATTAACGATGAGCTTGGTGCGTTTCCGATTCCTGTATCGTTGCATCAGATTCGATGATCACGAAACTAGAAACGAAAGGAAGAAAGTAGAACGACTGCTTTGCTCCTATAAGAGAAATTCGTGAGATGTTCGTTGATAATTGTGTAAAAAGTTATTCATTGACGAAAAACATGAAGCATTCCGTGGAAGATGTAATTTTGTTCAATACATACCTTTGAAGCCCGCCAAGTATGGTATTAAAATATTTGCACTTGCTGATGCTAAAAGGCATTACACCAGCAAAATCGAGATATACGCCAGAGCCCTGTACAGATGTCGTGGAACGGTTGGTTTCACCCATAAGCAACACAGAAAGAATTGCACAATGGATAATTGGTTTTGTGATTTGCCATTGATGGAAGAGCTGGCAAAAGAACATAAGCGGTCAGTAGTAGGGACACTGAGAAGGAACCAGTGGCAAATATCTGATTTCAAAACTCTAAAGCGACGTGATATTAAATCAAGTCCTTTTCGTTTTAGAAAAGAAGGGACACTATAAAAATAATTAACTCCAAGTTTATTTTATTCGCACGCCAATGCATGTTGAGCTGTTAGTTGTCAATGGCTACCATGTCAATTCACAATTGAACCCGTCATTTCACAGAGGTTGTTAAATAAAAAACAAACAAGCACTCTTTCGCACTGTACTCTTTTCGCATGGATATGTAAAACGCTTCAATTAATAAAATGTCGTAAAAAAGTGATATTTCAAAAAAGTGTGACTCGTGCCCTTTTCGAAATGATTGGTTCAATTGTGTTCTGATCTCTTTGTATCATTTAGATTTTTTGCGTTTTTCTCCATTTACTTGTTTGTATTTTATTACTATTGTTGCCATTTGGTGTATTTAATAGATATTCAATCAAACCATTAATAAATTACCAATTTTATATTCAAGTAACTATATTTGAATTTAGCGCTAAATTTTGTTTAACTAGATTGAACATTTGTCATAGTGTAAATCAGGTTTCCAGTTACTGCATTCTTTAAAAAAATGAACTATAGTATCATACATGTCAAAAAGAAAAAAAAATAATAATATACTTCTGGTGCTTAATATCTGATGCCAAAATCTAAACTAACTTAACCTAAAATAAAAAATGGTGAAGTATAGTTATTTTTTTGTATATAAATTTGTATATCTGTGAGATACAGCCTAACCATATTTCTGGCTGGAGCCACGGCTAACGGAAGGATGTCATCGTTCAATCTGATGGCTCTGTTGGAGCCACCACTCCAACCAATAAACAATATTTGGTATCAGCTAGATGGTGCAAGGCCCCATGTATCCACATAGCTGGGCACCGTTAATCAAATAGTTAACTTCGTTAATCGTTAATCCGCTACAAAAAAAGTTAGCTTCGTTAAAATGTGCAATTTACTAGGCCCTTTAAGTATTGATATGATGTGGAAAGAAAATAACTTTACTAATACGTTAATTTAAACTATATACACATATAAATTTACCTTTGCGTACTCCTTCATTACAGTCACATCTTGGTCATTGAAAGTTGGAATTTTTAGTTGAGTCATAATCCTGTGAAGAGCAGGCCTTTTTGTTTCCAATATACCGTTGAGAGGGACAATAGCATCATACAGAGACTTCCACCTCGTCATATTTGGAAGGACAAGTCGTCTGCCTAATACAGCATGAAAGCTATCTGCTGCTACTGAAGTACGTGATTGCTGATTCCAGAGAGTGCGTGCCTTGGCTAAGGCGTTTCTGTAGGGAGTCTTGAAAACAGTTATTTGTAGAGCAGCATCTGCGTCTTTGCTAGCGACCAAATTGAACATATGTGCAGCACATCTCATGTGAACTGGCAAAGTATTAATATTAAAGTTTTCTATTTCTAATATCTGTTCATTGATTTCATTGCACTGGAGACAATCAGGAGCATTCAGTATGTTTTCTACTGAAATAAATTCTAAGTCATCATCTTCTTCTGAGTTTGGATTTAAAAGGTTGTCAATATCGGAATCAGACTCCGACTCTAAATCACATGATGGCAACTCTTGAAATATGTCGATCTCCGAGCCGAATTGCACAAATGCCTTTACAAAGTTACTGCCATTATCTGTAGTCCTAAAATAAAATTAAACCAGTATATTAAAAAAAGTTTTTAACCCGTAAAACGAAAAAAAATGTTGATATGACGAAAAAATGTTGATAGTCTCGTCGAGATAAAAACACGCTTTAGACTACTTTATTGACCATTTTTATAAAAATTTAACCAGCTTTTTAAGCTACCCTACGTGAAAGCGTAACAAAGAACAAACTCACATTCACATTTCATTTGTAATGTTAAGTAAGGATTATATAACCGATCCACATCTCCGTACTCGTAGGCACATGGTTTCACTTGTATGTGTACGAAAATAAAGTAAAAAACGAAAACTAGACTTAACTGACCTTGTGATTCTTTTATCTATGTGAAATTCATAGTGAATATCTATCATTGCTTGGGCCAGGATATCGTATGTATGATGACCTTTTAGACGTATGCACGCTAATACTGCATGCATTCTGGATCTTGTGATAGGATCTAACCAGTGAACTGTCATGCCCAAATAACTTTTGTTGTGAGCTGACCAACAGTCAGCCATCGTTGCCACCCAATCAATTTTTCCAAGTAAACTGAAATTCAAAATTATAAAATAAATACATCACTTTTAAAAAAATGCTATAATAATAAATGAAAATTATATACTTACATATATGCACGCATACCATACTCACCTATTTTATGAACCCCTAATTATTTAAAAAAATTCCAAATAAAATGATACCTACGTATACGTAGGGCGATGTTTATCTGTTAAAAATAAATAGAAATAGAAAATAGGTACTTATTTTAGTTACTTATCTAATCAGGTGTTGGTTCAATTCAGTGTGTTCATCAGTAATGCGTCTACCCAAAGTTCTTCTTGAAATTGAATTTTTGCTCGGGTTTAACGTTTTTATCAACGCACCAAAAGACTTGCTTTCGACAACATGTAAAGGAATCATGTTAGAAACAAAAAAAAATACTATACATTTGTCCACTTTGGCTTGGGGTACACTGCTGCCAGTAGCTGCAAGCCGGAATGATTCCCCGATGCTCAGCTGTCAACCCTGTTGTATTCTTCTTTTAACTGGAGTTGGATTACTGCTACTTGTGCTATCATCATTAATATTGTCAGAATGAGTTGTTCTTTTTATCTTGCCCCGGTTAGAGCCCGCCTTAACAATCTCTTCAAACTGTACATATTGTGACTCATGTACCCTTCTTACATGTTTCAAATTATTCAGGCTTGATACATGAACTTTTATTTTGGTGTCTTTCGGGAAGCATCGCTTTCACGCAAAGTATTTGCTGGCCTGATCTGGATACAAATTCCACATACTCAGTCAAATGTGGCCATGGATTCTCGTCATCAGGACCACTGGAACCCGATTCCATGTCTTCCAACTTCCTTGATATGGTTTTAATTACTGCACTGCATAGTACACTTTTTCCATCTAACTGCACTCTTTTTTATCAACACGCAAATGATGACTGACAGTAATAATTATAATAAATAATAACAACAAACAAAACACTAAGTACCGGCGCGGCGCTAAGTAATGAAATGATCAAACGAAAGAAATCTCTTCGCAGTTTTCTCACTCACACGCGCCGGCAAAATATATCTAGTTTTGTTTTTGTCTCACTCGCTGCCACGCGCCGCCCGGCACTTGTCATTTCATACTTGTCTGAACCTGTTTTTCGCGCCGCGTTGCGATGCCGGCCGTGCGGTAAATAGTAGGTACCCATTGGATTAACGATTAACGGACTTCTGACTGATGTTAACGGAAGTTAACGTGTCCGTTAACATTTTTAAAAGTTAACTTAAAAGTTAATCCGTTAATCAAAATATTAACTTCGTTAATTAACGAGTTAACGCCCAGCTATGTGTATCCAACATGTCCATGGGAGTACTATGACAGTTTTTTCCTGGTCGTCTGATTTCCCAATCAGTTGTGGCCTCCTTGCTCCATAGATTTTATCTCAGTCATGTATTGAAGCAAGTGGAGGTCATCTAATCAATATGATTTTTAAGTAGTAATTGTTGATTTAGAATTAAGCTTTGAACTTGTTATTACTTTAAAACTTTACTTTTTAACTTTAGATTTTACTCTACAATCTTGAACAAAAAAAGTGTCAACTTCTTTCATTTTTTGATAATTGCAGTTTAAATCAGAACACTCTTAATTTGTCACCCTTTATAAAAAAATATTATTTTTTAAAAGATGTTTTTATTCTCTAGCTTCCTTATGGAAACAAATACGAAAAGGAATTTATACAAAAAATTCTTATCGATAACTTATCTTCTATGCCATTCATTCCAATTATGGTAAGTTAATTTACTTTTGCAAACACAAATAATATTTATCATTTCTTTTTTTTTTTTATTCTTGCAGTGGAGCACGAATGGAAATTCTGTAACTTTCTACATAGATGATTTTAAAACTGCTGAGAAACTGAACAATCTAGATAGGGAAATACAACTTCCTGATGGTTTTAAACTTATAATTAAAGTAACCAGTGGAACTCCAGTGGTGGATGTTAATATTAAACTAAAGGATAGAATGAAAGAAGCTATGAAAGAGAGATATAACCCTCAAACTAAAGCCTTAGATTTGACTCGATTTCATGTCCATCCAATCCTCCAAGATATCTTCTGTGCTTTGTCCAAAAATATTATTTGTGTCGCTGCTCTTGATATCATATCAGAAAATATTCCTGAATTAGAAGCATTAAATTTGAATAACAATAGCATTCAAATGTTGATACATATGAGAGACATTGGGGTAAAGTTGCCGAATTTGAAAATTTTGCATATTGGACACAACAAAGTAAGAACTTAAAACCATTTTAGTAGTACTTTTGATACCACCATTTTAATGTTTGTTTTAGTTGAAAGAAATAGCTCAGTTAACTCACTTAAAAGGTGTTCCTATAACAGAATTATACTTGGAAGGAAATCCTCTCTGCAATAGATACAAAGATCCAACAGTATATCTCAGGTAATTGGTCCAGGTTCTTGGGTAAGATAGTTTGGATTTGCATGATTTGATAGATATATGACCAAGGATATAATTGTGTCATGAAATGGATTTGTAATCACAAGAAATTTTACCAAAAGAAATACTGGGCTTTCATGAAGGTCTTGGGTAAGATGGTTTAGATTTGCATGGTTAGATGATGATAATGTCCAAAGTCCAAATGTGATATTGCAACTGAAAAACGGAATATTTTTTAATATTTTGCCACTGTATAAATAAATTCGAGAATAGGATATTGTGTAACTAGGGCATCAAGGTAAGTTGTCAATTAGCCTCGAGAGAAAAGAAGACAGAAGTGTGTGTGCGCTCATTCGCTCGAGAGACAATATTTAATTGACAATACCGCCCGTGTTGCAGATAGTATTTTTATTACTCTTGCGAGGGGACGTATCTTACAAGTTTGGGGTCCAGGGGCCATCCAAAAAAATAGAATAAAAAATGAGGAATTTGCTTTTTCAATTGCCTTCGGTGGTGTGGATTCGTTATAAGAACTCTCATCAGTCTCGGGTGTCACCATTTACACTCGTAGAGAGAGAATATATTTATTGTATACAAAGGGTTATCGACCACAAGGTCCTTCTGCCCATTTTACACTCATTTTAAAACGTTTTCTTTAAGTTTTACGTCACTTTCACGTCTCATTTTTTATATTGAGATTTTGATTGTGTTTATTTTATTTATTCAATCGTTTTTGGTAATGTAGCGATTTTTATTGAATATTTGCCTGCGTTACCGAAGTAATGTGTTAATAATTGAATTAACTTAAACAGCCATTTTTCGCACTAAAAAACGTGCGCCAAGATGTTACTTTTAACGCATGAGTAATAAAAATGTTTTTTAAATGCTAAAATTATTCATTCTCTCACCATCCTCTTAATTGGTTAAAATAAAGCTGTTATAAACTTTGATCAATCCCAAACGTACGTATGATGTATGGTACAAGTTATTTTTACACAATAGGTATTTTTAACCCAAACAATAACTTAATTGTTTACAATTTCTATAACATTTAATTTCTCAAAAATTTGTAATATTAAAAATATCAAAATTATGTATATGAAAATAATGATAGAAGAACCTGTATAGAGCACACATTAACATGTGTGCTTTATACAGGGTGTATCATAAATGTTCGGCAGAAATTCTAGGGCGTGTTCTAGTGCCCCAAATAAGAAAAAAAGGCCCTATAAAGATGTGTCTAAAAACGCTTCTTATATACAAAGGTTCTTCCCCGTATATACCGCCACTGGTTGGCTATCAAGACGAAATATGCACATACGGTAGTTCGGCAGCAGTAACGGGTACACACACAATTTGAATCAATTGCCATTAGTTGCGTCTCAGATATTAGCAAAAATTTAATGTGAGATCACCCCCTTGAACAGCTGTACCCCAGTTAGGAGGCGTTTTCGGACACATCTTTATATGGACTTTTTTTCTTATTTTGGGCTCTAGAACACGCCCAAGAATATCTTCCGGACATTTAAAACACCCTGTATTTATGTTTTTAATCAAAATCACTTTAAATACAAATTAAACTCCTGTTTTAACACCAATTAGCTTGACACTATTCAATTGGCTAAAAAACAATTACAAGGTTGATCAAACTGTTGTATAGGACTGTATATGAAACAGTTGTTTTATACTCACCAAACACACCTGTTCTGTACTTCGTCACATTACAATGCCTGAAATGGCACAAGTCATATTTTACATCACACAGGTGTTACATCTGTCTGTCTACTATACATTTTGGTTTAAATGTGCAAATTAGATCTGTGAAGGGAAACTGTATATAAAGGTCTTGGACAAGTTTCCTGCAAATAATTCTTATTGTTCCGTTATACAAATCTATTTTAAAATAATTCAAAACTGTTGCTTGATATAATAAAAATACCTTTTATTGGATGGATGGATGAATGTTAAAATTAATACTTAAATATTCCAATTTTAATCTTCCTTGAATCAATAGCTAGATTATGAAATTTTAATAAAATAAACTTATTAATTGTACATTTTCTTCAAATTTGTCAGTTATCTTGTTTTACAAATATTAACTTCCAATGTTCACCAACAACATATTTCTAGTTTTTGTTATCTTTTCTATGTGACAATTTGAATAAAAAAAAGATTTTTACTGAAAAATTTGAAACTCAAATTTATCATGTTTCATAATCTAGTTCTTTGATTTTGGATTTCAAGATTTTTTTGCCAAAAGCAAAGTTAACCCAAAATATATTCAATAAGTTGTCAATTTGTCACATTAACTTGAAAAAAATAAAATAAAAAATTCTAGAAAAATCTTGATTAGAGAGAAAGTAGAATGTTTTTTTTTTATCAGAGATTGAGATTACCATTTTCCAAATACTCTCAAAAAAGAAATGTTTTTAAAGAGTATATTTTGTTTGCAAATGGTAGTTTTGTATTATCCAACTATTTTAAAAAAAAAATTAAATCTGCATACAAAAACTATTTTTTTATTCACGTAATCTTATGGTCAAAAAAGGCCTGAAATATATTTTCTGACCAAAATTAATCTAAAAACATTTCTTATTAAAAAAAAACATCATCCTTCCTACAAAAAAAAAAAACCTCTTTACTT
Organism: Phosphuga atrata; assembly: GCA_944588485.1. Taxonomy (NCBI): domain Eukaryota; kingdom Metazoa; phylum Arthropoda; class Insecta; order Coleoptera; family Silphidae; genus Phosphuga; species Phosphuga atrata. The sequence goes on from OX155893.1 coordinate 37,690,509, forward strand.
CTGGGTACATTTCTCCAACAAGTTTTTACACGCATACTTTGGTTGTGATCCACAAACTCTGAGAAACTCTCAATACTACCATTTTGATATGCACTGCAAGAGTGGGCTATCAACAATGGGGCCCTGGCTGACATCTCAATGATATATAGCAGGCTGACATTCCTGTCATTAAGTCCTGTTAATTGTCATGATGTATATGGCATAACATGTCATGAACTTCTTGGGCTTGGAGTAGGACACACCAAATTGAAGATTAACTATCTTTACATGCGAAAAGCTGAGAATTGTCCCTTGGGAATACACAGGGAAAATGGGAACCAACACAATATGTTATTATTGGTCAGAAAAGGAATTTCTAAAGGATTTTTGAAATTGTGTTTTTTGTATGAGGATTTTTACATAAAAAAAAATAAAGAAAAAATATAAAGATCTAAGGCTTAACTACTGTTTGCATACAAAAATAGTGTAAATTATATAAATTGTGTCCAAATTTGAGCATGAAATTTAACAAAATACCTAGTTTATTTTTCTATTAAATTATTGATACACTATTCAGAAATTATAATTTTGTTTTTCAATTCTCTGTTATTATAACACTTTTTTTCTCTCTAATTAATGAACATTAATAGCTTTATTGCATCACAATTCAATCGAAAATTAATGTTATCAATTGACACTTTGAATGATTAGCTTTTTAACGCCATATTTTGCAATATGGGACAAACTGTTTAATTTTCTTTTTTTATATATACCTACCTTAAATATGGTTTTGTTTTGAATGTTATTTCATCTCTGACTATGTTTATGCATTTGTTGTGTCCTGTGAGTGGAGAATTCCAGGAGAACTGCTACAACACAAAACAATATGTTTTTTTGTCTACAGTGAGGTGCGCAAAAGATTACCCAAAGTCATCAAGCTGGTAAATATATATAAAAAATCTTAAAATGCCTCTCTCTAATTGTATATATTTTTTATTGTTAGGATGGTGTGGATTATCCTCCCCCAATTTCCTTTGATATTTCTGAAGAAGTGAAGGTGCCTACGTCTAAACAAACATATCTCTGTCATCCTGATGGACAAGCAATTGTCAGACAATTTCTAGAACAGTATATATTAATATTGGATTCAGATAGTCGACAGCCATTACTTCAAGCCTACCATGAACAAGCAGTTTTTTCAATGACGATGGCTTATCCATATGGTCAGAACCATAAAAACTCGTCAATGTTAAATTGGTACAATATCGATAACAGAAATTTGCTAAGGATTGTGGATAGTGAAAGAAGATTGAAACTGCTTAAACAAGGAAACTTACAAATTGTCACATTCTTGAAAGAAATGCCCGCAACAAAACATGATATACACAGTTTCACTGTTGATCTCAGTCTATTTACAGTAAGTATTTTTAGTTATTGCATTTAGTAGTATATATTTTTATTTTCATTTACTTTCAGCCTCAAATGATGTTAGTAAATGTGGGCGGAATCTTCAAAGAGATGAAATCTTCACACAAACATCACCCCCTTCGTCATTTCTTTAGGACATTTGTTATTGTTCCTGCTGGTAGTGGGTTCTGTATAGTCAACGAAGAATTACATATATCAAATGCCACAGATGAACAATTCAAAGTAAGTTTTGATTATTTAAAATTAGTTCATGTTGTGAACAATTTTATTTTGTTTTAGATGGCTTTCAAAACTCCAATACCAGAAGTTGTAGTAACTTCTGACACTGCTATTATTACTCCTGTACCTGATGATAATGTTAAACAGCAAATGATTCAAATTATGAGTGAACAGTCTGGAATGAATATAGAATGGTCTCAAAAGTAAGTCTAATAATTAAACAAAAATTTAACTTCAATCACAACTTCTTGTTATATGTACGGTTTTTTTTTGTGGCATAGGCTGATTGAGTAACATAGGCTGAAAAGTTTATCTGCTGCTTTTCTATTTATTTTTAGAAAAGCTTATTTGTTTCTATATAGATCTCTAACGTTGTTTGACAATAATTATTTTTAGGTGTTTGGAAGGAATGAATTGGGATTTCAACGCGGCAGCCCAAGTATTCACAGATGCAAAGAATAAGGGAACTATACCTCCAGAAGCGTTTGTGAAATAATTGAAAAGTTTTTTTTTTAATTGACATTAAATTTTTCACATATATTTTTAAATATTGCAAATGTATATCATTAACAATTAAATGTCAGTTGTGATATGTTTATTCAAAACATCTTTTAATGTTATAATATAACTTTATTAAAAAATATTCTTTTTTCTATTGTTAATAATCTAGGCTTATTTTATAGTGATATGAAATGTAAATTTAATTATATTTTAATAATATATTTTTTTTATTATATATTTATTTCTTTTTATTATTATTTGTTACAGGCCAACTAAGGACCACATCAAGATAACTATTTATTTCTTTTTTCCTTCCCCTTCCTCCAACTTTCTTTCATTTTCTCAGAATGAGCTTTTTTTCTCTCATCTGACCATTTTTGTTTTTCGGTTTGTTTTAGCTTCCTGAAAACCTCTGAATTCCTTGACTTCTGGTCTGAATTTGTCTCTGTTGAGCAAGGTCTGTTTAATATGCATTTCTTCTAAGTCCTTTTTTGTCTTGCCTCCCCATCCATTATCTTTGTCTGTTTTCTTGTTCTGAAAGATCATCTTTGACAATCTGTCCTCCTCCATTCTCTCTAGATGCCCATAGAGTGTAACACTTCTTTTCCTGATCTCGTCTCTTATTTTAGGGCAGTGTACTCATTCACTTCCTTATTTGATCTAAAAACCCAATTACCATCTTTGTTTTATTTTATTTATTTTAATTCATAGGATGCGTCAATAAAATAGTGCAGTTTTGATGGGCCGGTACATCCCGTGTTGTGGGCAGTGGTGTGATGGAGCGCGCTCGCGGGGACTCATTGCGCGAGCCCATTGTTAAATTTTGTATAAATTGGCGAGCACATTGTTAACTTTTTTATAAATTTGCGAGCCCAAGTTTTTTGAAAATTAACTTTTCACAGTTTCCCCTATCCGAATCTATAATAAAAACATAGACCAAGCTTTGATTTGACAAAATTTATATTTTGTGTTTATACTTTCACATAAACTAAGAATAATTATCGTTTCTATTAAATCAATTTGGGATTTCTTAAGATTTAGCTTTAATGATCGACGTCTTACAAGAATTCGGTTACATTTCAGAAGCCTTACAAAGTCGTAACATAAATATTGCTAAAGCAATTTCTTTAATTGTTCAATTTGTTAACATTTTCCCAGCACACCACTGGTTGTGCGATAGGTCTCCTTGTGTGCCGTTTTCAGTCGTTACTAAGGCTTGGTCCGGACAACATAGAGGCTTCGCCGTCCACACGTGTTTTGATAATGGGCGTTCTTTCGTCGCCACCCAGCGTGCGAGCTGGTGCACTTCAATCATACGCGTCGTGATACCGTCCCTCATCGTAATTTTATAGCGAGATGCGCACATTCGAAGAAACTGGTTCCATACTAAGACCTACGGATTTAGGAAGAGACAAAAGGACAAAGACACTTGAAAATGCAATGAAAGCATGCAATTGCATTAGACATTTTGATTGTTCGCTAAGAAAGATTTTGCATCAAGATTTATCATTCCACCCTTACAAGATTATGTTTGCCCCAGAATTGAAGACTATGAAAACCGCATGAATCGCAATGACCGCATGAATCGCAATCCCAAGAAATGTTCCCAATGGGATCCAAGCGAGGTCAACTTTTTCCGGTAGTAACGATCTCACACTTCCATCTCTATGGAGTGGTGAATAAACAATATTTTCGGTACTAGGGCGAAAATATTCCGAAGCAACTTCACGAGAAACCTCGTCACTCCCTAGAAGTGACCGTGTGGTGTGCAATTTCTAAATTTCGGCTGATTTTTTTGAGGAGAATGGACGGACCATTACCGTCACCGCTAAACCTTATGTTTCCATGTTGGAAAAATTAGACCTGAATTGGAACAACTAACGGGGAGAAATGACGATTTCAACAGGACTGTTCACTACGGCCCATACTGCTCAAATTTCAATGGAAAAACTGCTGGAATGGCCCGCAAGTTCACCTTATTTAAGCATTTGCGACTTCTTCCCGAAGTCAAATGTTTTTAAACGTCGGCCTGAAACCTTGAAAGTACTCAAGGATGGAATTCGGGAACAAATCGTCGCCATACCCATGGGGATGTGCCAAAATGCGGTCGAAAACTTTAGAAAACGACATCGTGAATGCATCGCTGCTGGGGGCCATTTTCTTAAAACGGCATGATGTACCGAATGAAATAAAATAAACCCCATCTGTCAGTTGTTTCGTTTGTTTTTAATGGCCCCTCAAAACTGCACTATATGTTTTGGCCCACCCTAACATTGCAAAATTAGTATATCTGGCCAACACACCCTGATTTTAACACGATTGAGGATTATGACCAAGCCAACTCCATTTTCCAGTTGTCTTCGGAATTTTTACAAGAGCTTGGAAAGCTAAAATGTAAAGTGGATGGTACACTGACAAACGATAATATATATTGGCTTCAAGGCACAATCGAGAAAATTTTGCTTTTAAAATGTTCCTTTCTGGCGAAGATATCCTTAGCCAAATTTGTTCCATGGTTGACGACGAAGCTTACGGTGATTTGAATGTTTCAACTAGGCGAACTGTAACAGCATCATCACTGGCGGTGGCGTTTCCTTCTGCCCATTTCGTACAAACATTAAGTGCGTCACCTTTGGTTTCTCGAACACCTTTGATCTCTTTCCACCGAACAATTTTGCTCATGAGCGGCCAACCCTGAACGCTTTCTTACATTTAATCTTTTCGGACTCACTCCACCTTGCCCCAGTGATCCCATACCTCATTCCTCCTCATCTCCTGCCTCTTCCTATCTCCTGCCTCTTCATTACCGCACCTGAATCTAGCGATCACTTTGCGGAACGTCGGATTTTCAGAGGAGTATTTTTTTATTCTCGGGGTTGTACGTCCCCTCTTATATCCCCTTTAACCCCACCTGCATTCTCCTACCATCATTTCTAAATTGTTCGCTCTCTTAATCATTCTCTCAACTTCCACACTCGACCAGCCTCCTCTTTCATCCAATTTCCTTCTCTCACTCCCCCTTTTAGTTTGCTTAGCATTACCCATACCTTCTTTTCTAGCTGCTTTAAACACTTTCTTCACGATTCTCTCATCTCCCAACCTTTCTTACTTCGCAAACCGAGCTGCATTCTGGTTGGGAATTTTAAAGGTATTGTTTCTTGCAGCACTATGTACCACGTTGTCGATTTTTTTCCGTTGCAACGACCATTTCAACATTTGTACTTGCATTCTCTCTATCTTTTCTTCATCTTTCATACCCCACACTTCTGTACCATACATTAAAATACTACTCACTCGCACCTTCCATATAACCATTTTGCCTTGAATTTTTCCTAGCATTCACTCTTCCATACAGCATATGTTAGCGATCTCTAATTCTTCATGATATTTCATCCTGCACTGGTCAACCTATAATCGTTGACCTGACTCCCTCCTCATAGCCGTTTCCCACCTCATTGCCAAGTATAGCTTTAAAATGGTGTTTCCATTGGCTTATAGGAATATCACTGAGGAATTGGTTTCTGACTTCTCGATGCTAGCTATTTGTATATATCCACCTCACTGCTCAACTGTGGTACCATTGAAATTTGTTGCTCTTCCCATTGTTTCTCCTTTTTCTTCCCTAGTTCTCATTTTTTTCGGAGGAAGGGAAAACCTTTTATAGTCAACCTCTAACTGGGTAGTGTAGGACTCCATTCTCATCTAGAGATAGTATAACCACTAAAACCACCTCCCCCTTAATTTCCCGCCCTATACAACTCGGCATTGCAATCATGCATCACTTCAAGTTGTGTGCTCCTGTTTTACATATTTACTTCGTTTATTTCCTTTTGCCATTCCCTCTCGTCTTTCTCCTTCTGTTGCATTATTTCCATGATTTTGCCGCCGACGTCATTCCGCCTGTCCTCGCTTTCCAGCATCAACTCGGTTAGCGCCCGGGGATCCAGTGCCCCGCACCTTAACTTCAAGCTTCGCCCTCTGTCCTGCCCACTTGTCGCAGGTGAACAACGTATTCTCGGCCGTCTCCGGTTCCATGTTGCAGTACAGGCAGATCTGCACGGTCATCTTGCCTATTCTTTTCCGGTAGCTCTGGAAACAGCCATGGCCCGTCAGCACCATTGTCAGGTGGTAGCTCAGCTGCCTATGATTCCTTTCCAGTCAGGGTTTAACGTCTGGTATCAGCCTGTAGGTCCATTTAGTCCTATCCTTTTCCTACGACTCTTGACACTTTTGTATAGTTATCCGCCTTTCTTCTCCTTTCATCGACCTTGCTTCATTCGCCTCCTTGCCGTGCGTGCGCTCCGCAATTCTTGCTTTCTCTTCTGACAGAAGCTCCATTGGGATCAGCCTTGCTAGTACCCGCACCGCATCTGTCCCGACCGTTCTATACGCGCAGACTACCCTTATGGCGATCTTCCTTTGAGCCCCTTTCAGGGCATCCCTATACCTCTGGACCTTTATGCAGCTGACCCACACCGGAGCCCCATACAGCACGACGTTATTCACAACAGATGCCAGCACTCTTATTTTCTGACGCCCCTCCGGTTCTCGGGAGTATCCTCAGGAGGTTGTTCACTCGGCTGTGTGCTTTAGCACTTGCCTCCTCTACATGCCTCCGTGAAGGTTAGCTTTTCGTCGAAAACTATTCCCTGGTATTTTACATACTTCTGCGGGCGTATAGTTTTTCCTCCCAGCACGAATTCCAGCGGGTCACATTTCTTCCTTCCAATTAACAGCACTGCTTCGGTTTTGTCCGGTGCTATTTCCAGGTACTTTGCGCTCATCCAGTCATGGATCGTGTCTAGTGCCGCGTTGGTTTTTTCTTCTAACTCCTCCTCTCGCTTTGCTTAGGGGCCAGATCGTCCCTCCCACCACTAGGGCCAGATCGTCCGCATAGGCGACGGCTTCCGCGCCGTCCGGTAGGGCCAGATTCAAGACTCCGTCGTACAGAAGGTTCCACAAAAGCGGTCCCAAAACGGACCCTTGGGGGACCCCAGCCGTTATTTCTATATCGTCCTGCCCCTCCAGCGACAGCCACCTGTCGCAGAAATAACTCATTGTCAGGTCCACCAGGTATTCGGGCATCTTCCTGCGTTCCAGCTCATCGACTATAATCCTCCACGGTGCCGAATTGAATGCATTTTTCAGGTCTATCGTCACGAGAGCGACAAGCTTCCTGGTTTTTCGAGATCTTCTTTTTTCCTCCGCCAGATTTAGAATGTGTCTTGCGGCCGTGACTGTGGACTTTCCCTTTCTAAACCCGTGTTGTCTTGCTGAGAGTGCCGCTTTCTCTATCAGTTCGATGGAGATCCTGTTTACCAGGATTCTCTCAAACAGTTTACCAAAATTGTACAGCATGCATATCGGTCGATAGGCGTCTGGACTTGTCGGAGGTTTATTGTGGGTTTCGAGATGAGCACCAGTCTTGCTGCTTTCCACCTTTTCGGGAACATTGCGTCTTTTAGCTCTTTGTTCAGCACGTGCCGCACGGTTTCGGGAAAGCGCTCGCACACGAACTTTAAGATTTCCGTTGGTAAACCGTCATGGCCCGGCGCTTTTTTGGTTTTTATTTTCGCCACTGCCTCTTCTAGTTCCTCAGGCGATATTTCCGGAGCGTCATATTGCCGCGCTCGCATCCATTCGTTTTTTTCGTGCGTCACAAAAGGCCCTTTTTTGAATTCTTGGTCCGCCGTAGCCTCGGTTTTTTAGCTTGTCCGTCAGGATTTTGTAATCAAGCCCCCAGACGTCCGCCTATCTACGTCTTAGCAGATTTCCTTCCACTTTGCTTCTTTGGCCAGCGCGATGAGTATCCGCAGCTTTTTCTTTTCGGCCTTATTATTAGGCCGAAAAAAGTATTCCATATTCTGATTTTTTCTCCCTCTCGACGCTCGCCTTCTTACCTTCGACGCAGGTTCTTCTATTATCCTATCCTATCCTTCTCCTATTTCGCTCGTCCACCAGTAGGTGCACCTGTTGGGCCTGTATCCTCCTTTCCTTGGAAGACACTTGTTGCACACGTTAGTCACCAGCTCGTCTGCATTGTTGGGCTTCTTCTTGGCCTCTCGCAAGGCTTCCACGAACTTTCTCTCGTCTAGCGGAGTCGTTCTCCATCCTTTGCTCTCTTTGCTGATGTACTGATCGGGGTTCCGTTGTCTCGTATTTCGTATATCAGGTATTTATGGTCGCTCAATATTTCTTCAGGAAGCACCTCCCACGACACGATCTTTCCCACAGTATTCACAATTCCAAAGGTTAAGTCAACAATGGTGCTACCGTTACCGCGGTTGCCTAGTTCTCTGGCCGCCTTTAACTGTTCCTTAACCCTTTGGCCACTGTCGGGACATATATGTCCCAGCCAAATAAAAAATATATATAGATGCCTTATTCTGTGTGCTATTACAACCAACGCTTGTCCCACTCGTGTTTATAATATTTTCGACTAGTTTCGTCTATACTCGTTAATATACGTTCTGCCGGCTAGCAAACGTAACATTTTATTTAAGTTTATGGGTGGTGTAGATCTGTCAGACCACCTAACCACCGTCTATGATTTCGACAGAAAATCTTCCAAGTGGTGGCGTAAGGTGTTTTACAAATTATTAATGACATCAGCAGTCAATGCATGTATTTTGTACAGCAAAATAAATCACAAAAAGGAGAAGACTCCACCATTCTTGGTAGACTTGGCTGAAGAGCTAATAAGTAAGGGAAGGGAAAGTGCAAAAATTAAGAGAAAACGTACAAGTGGGCGGCATCAAAGTCAGCAAGACATCTATACAATGTTGGGGATCATTTACCAGTCCAAGGAAAAACACGCAGGAGGTGCTTTAGTTGTGCCAAAAAGAAAATTGAACATCGTACGAAAACGATGTGCACCTCATGCGATCTCCCATTATGCGATAGCTGTTTTACACCATTCCATGTATAAAAATGTACCTTGTAACATTTAGAATAAAGTTTTTTCTTATTTTTCTATAATAGTTTGATTTTCTATAAAACACTGTTGGGACGTATATGTCCCGTTAGAAAACTGTTGGGACATATATGTCCCGCACTCAAATTTCAAATTTGCAGCATAGGAAAAATTTTAAATCAACATTACACATTTTAAACAAGCTATATAGCTGATTTCTATCGTCAAAGTTACAGAAATTTCATTTTTTAAAATTCGTCGTCAAAGGATTAAGCTGAAGAATACGCGTAATTCTCTTCTTTCCACTTTCTTACCACCTCTCTAGTTTTCTTTTTCATTATGCTAGACTATTTGTCGTACCAATTTATGGCATATTACATTACATTCAACTCCTTTGCTTGTAGGTTAATACGATTTGTTTGTATGTTTACACTTTTCACTAGTTCCATCAGGTGAAGCAGATCCATAACTTTTACCTCTTGAAGTCTGTCCAGCCTTTCTTGGTATAGCCCCTTTGTGCCCTGGTACCACACATAAACTTCTTTTACACCTTAAATCTCATCGTCTACTTCTACTCCTTCCTTCCAGCCAATTTTAAGTGGCAGATGATCTGAGTTTATCTTTTCTCCTACAATGAAACTGATTCACAACTGCATAATCTATTACTGATGCACCTCTTCCACCAATATATGTCAATTCTCCCTCTGTCATCCCTTACACATCCATTTAATAAGCTCCAGCTTCTATCCTTTATCTAATTTAAGCAAGTAGTATATCTACTAGAACTGAGTAAGAATTCTTTTTGTTAAAGGCAGTGGAGGACACACCTCTTGTGTTGAACTCCAGTCAATAAATACATTATATTCTATGTGTAAAGGACCATAAGGCAAATAAGTAATGTTGGAAATAATTTTTGGAAATTTTGATATAAGGAGACATTGAATCCTATTGCATTCTCATTTATTTACAAAACAAAAGTATGACTCAAATCCCTCCAATAGAAGATTTTACAGATAGAATCAATTATTAAAAACCAGTTTAGCTTTGTTGACAAGCTCGGACAGCAATAAGTTGCAACAAGATAAAGACTGGAGCAAAAATTTCAGAAAAATCTAGTGAAATATGTCCAGTCAATCTTTTACACAGTAAAAATTTAAACAAAAAGGTCATAAACAGAAAAGTCCCTGACCAACAGACTCTCAACAATGCAACTTTAAGTGTGTTTTCTAGCTGCATTCGTATGAACACAATTATACAAAAATAAGCATTAAGAGCATCACCGGCGAACAAAGGAAAAAAAATCATCCACCAATTATTATTAAAAACATCTGTAATAGGATTGTAGTTTATGGAAAAAGTTATTGTGAATAGTAATAAGGAAATCAAGTTGGTCCATATTTCAAAAACTGTTAGTCCCAGCCACTTCACAATCTCTTCTATTGTAAAAAACATTTTACAACATTTTCTTTTTCAACATTCGTATCCTTAAAGCGGAATTCTGCCTCCTCTGAATCTCATAATCAGCTTCATCTACCACTGGTTCCAAATCATCAATTAAATCTGTTGTTAACGTGTTTACATCGATCTCATAAGATAAATGTTTCTCAGCTAATTGTAGTCCTACTAATATTCCACGTTGGATTGCTGCTCCAAGGCAATAGATTATAATTTCCTCTATGTTGTTTGCTATTAATTTTGAACACTTTTCTTGGAGAGCCTGCAAGTTAGGGAGTTATAAATGGGGTATAAACATAACCTGGAATTTACTTTTATGTTTGATTTGGAACTGATGTAGATGACGTTTTCGGCAGTTTCAGGCTTCTGTGGGGGTCGTTTCTTTATTGTATGGTTTGGTCTTGGGGCCCTGGTTTGTTTCTTTTGGGGCTTTGATGAACTGCCTTCTGGGTTATTTTCTGCCATATTAAATATGAAGTTGGCTACATATATTATCATTTCCTAACTGTCAATTATGACAATAAATAACTTTCAGTGATGACATTTGTAATGATTTCAAAGCAACTCATGTTCTTGTCACTTCGTCTGCTATTTTTTGTCATTTTCAGACTGTAAATTATCATATTCAATAACTTTCAGCGATGAGATTTGTATTGGTGATGATTTAAAAAAATACATGTTTTTTGTCACTTCGTCATTTATTCAAAATTCAAATAAAAAACAATATGGGAAAACAGTACAGTGATTGGCCCTTTTTGAAATTGAACAATGAAAATAATAGATTGCATGCTTGTAAAAATGAATTTATGAATTATTATAGTGCTGGTAATTGTTAAAAACGATACCTCTCTATTTAAATAATAATTCCAGTCAAAAATTAAAATTTTTATATAAAATAAGAAGGTAAATATTTTATTCGTCAAAAAACATAGTTATCGGGCAAATAAATATAGTGATTGTCCAGTGGATTTATAGTAATTGAGCAATGCTTTATAATAAATAAAAATAATTAAAAAATATTTATTCCTTTTAATTTTGTTTATTATATTAATTCTTGCAATATGTCTGTCTAGTCCTGTATGTCTAGTCTTGTCTGACTAGTCTTGTATGTCTAGTCTTGTATGTTTAGTCTTGTTTGTCTGTCTTGTCTGTCTAGACTTGTCTGTCAAATCTTGTCTGTCTAGTTTTGTCTGTCTTGTCTGTCTAGTCTTGTCTGTCTTAGTCTTGTCTGTCTAGTATTGTTTGTCTGTCTAGAATTGTTTGTCTAGTCTTGTCTGTCTAGTCCTATCTGCAAGGGCGTGCCCAGCGAGGGGCAGGGCAGGGCAGCTGCACGAACCCACCCCGCCGCACAGAAATACCTATGACATTATTAAAACCTCACCCTGGCGTCTTCGGGTGCAAAGAGCACGGCAAAGATGTTCTAAAATTGTACAATAGATAAGATACTTCATTTCTTAATGCATAATTCATTTCATAATCCGCGAAACAAATGTGAGGTGCCCCCCCCCCCCTAGTTCTGATCCTGGGCACGCCCTTGCCTATCTGTCTAGTCTCGTCTATTTAATCTTGTCTGTCTAGTCTTTCCTGTTTAGTCTAGCCTGTTTAGTCTTGTCTCTGTACTTTTGTCTGTCTAGTCTTGTATTTTATAAATTCATACAATGTAAATATAAATCCACATTTTAATCAAAACAATGATTTTTAAACTTCCATAAGTAGCGCGAAAGTTCAATACATGAGTAGTCGCACAGGTGTCCCAGACCGTATAATAAATATTGAGCTATATTGGCCCATTTATATAAATCTAGCTCCGAATTTAAAAAACACTGTTCTCTTCTTTCCGCTTTCTAAACACCTCTCTAGTTTTCTTTTTATTTATTTTCTTCTTGAACATTTTCATTTAATTTTCTTGAACCAGAGAGTAGGTATATCTATTTATTATATCTACTCTCTGCTTGAACACATTTTATTAAATTGCGATAAAAAATTTTTAAAAAAAACCAAGAGAAATGTAAATTAAAAAATGTTTTTCAACAAAATAAAGACTCTTCTACAACCCCAAAAATAAAAAATAATTTCCTAACTAGTATTTCTCGGCACTCTTGCCAAATGGCAATTATATGCTCAAATCACATATTTTTTGCACTTATTTCAATTGTGCCATAATAAACCCGTGTTTTACGGGTTATTTTCGCGGCGCAGTAGACACATCTTCCCGGTACATTATTCATGGGCCATGTAGCCCAGTGGAGTTGTGGAGTAGGAACCGTTGTGTGTCAGTTTTAGAAAAAAAGGTGCATTTCTGCAAAACACCCCCCCGAAATATTTTCTAGGGCCCCGGGTGCCGGGCTAAGCGGGCAGCCTTGCTTCAGACCCATATCTACTTTGAAAGCGCTCGACTTACTATCTCTCACCCTATACAGCGTTTCTTTATACAGCTGCTCGATACAATCTCTCAATTTTCCAGATATCCTTTTTTTCCAAACATTCCCACAACATTTTCCTATTTACAGTGTCATATACAGCCTTTAAGTTCAGGAACTTACCCTTGGGACGTGTTAATTCTTGGTCGATTATATACCTCAGGGTTATTAAATGCTCAGTAGTTCCCCTTCCTTCTCTAAAACCTGCTTGCGTTTCTGGTAGCAACTTTTTTCCCACCACCAAACGTCTTTTTAACTATTTCGTAAACATTTTAGAGGATAAATCCATGAGCGTTATGTCCCTATAGTTTCTCATTTCGTCCTCTCGCCACTTGTGTAGACAGGTATCACTTCCCCCACCGTCCAGCTTGTTGGCACTCCAAATTCCTTCCGCCACATCTATTGAATTCATCTGCCACTCTCTCCAAACATTGCTCATTTGCCATCATCCAGTATCCCGTCTTGACCTGCCGCCTTTTCTTTAAGGATTTTGCCAGATTTACTATCCAATAACCTTTTTCACTATCCTATAACCGAGTTCTTGCCTATTGGTTCTTCTTGCTCTACCCCCTCCTACTAACTCTATGAAGTGCTGTTTCCAATCCTCTATCTCAAGATAGATAAAACCAGTTGTAAGATGTAATCATCACTGGTATTTGCACATCTCCTGTTTCTGCATCGATTTCATCAAAGTGCATACTAGAACCTAGCAGAACATCCTTTTTTTTTTGAAAATGTAAGAGACAAGAGTGTACTCTTTCGAAAAAGCGAACATGTTGGAATGTTCAGGTCAAAAACGTTCCGAAGGCAACTCTTTTTAGTTTTTTCTGACAGTTCCTAGCACTGTAAGCTTTTGATCACAGAAAAGTTTGCTCATAGCAGGTAGGGATGTGAACCAATTGTCGATCGTAATATTACGACCTGATCCAAAATGTCCCTAACAATGTCTCTTTAGGAGTAAATATTGATATAGACATTTTCTTTAAAAATTATTATTTAAACGGCTTATATTTAGATATTTGTCTCAGCTCGCTAGTACTGGCCCTCCGTCGCATGGCATTGGCAAAGTACGTGGAAGGGGAAGTTGCTGGGTCCTTGCTTTTCAAAATGATACGCAAGAAAATGTATGACCTGTCTCACACACCGGCCGCGACTACTTAACTAGAAGGTTAAGGAACAAATATTCTTGTCATAATATTGTCAAAGTATTTAAAAAATAAATTGTTAATAACATTAAAGATTTCTAATTTTTGTCACTTTCTTGCCAATTGTCAATTTTGACAGAAATTCGTTGTGCAATGTTGGCATTTGTAATGCTGATACTGATTTCAAGGCAACATTTCTTGTCGCTTCGTCATTTTATCAAAATTAAATTCCAAATTGACAAATACATTGTTTTTAAATTTGAGTTTTTAAAGAAACAAACAAATTCTTAATAATAATGTCTTCTTATTAATCCTCTTTACTTCCTTAGAAAGCGTTTGTATGAGGTCATCCTCTGATTCAGCAAGCCTTTGCGCCCAAAATATGTTTATCATTTTCAGTTCTTCCTGTCCTGAGCTACTGTTTGGCACTTTATTAAGCTGCTGTTTTTACCTAATCCACGTTCGCTGCGAATTAAACCAGTATGCGAAATCGTCAATTATAACTATGCCGTTTCAAATCACTTCAAATTAAAGGATATTACTCCAGTAACATCGGACCCCATCGGAATTAAACCCAGTAATCAATGAAAATGCATATTGGATATTTGTAAATCTTTATTGAACTTCTTTGTCTTCCACTCTCTCGATCTCCCATGACACATGCTTCTGCTCGAGTCTGCAATTTTTACTTTCCAAGCTAATAATTTAGTTCTGTTTTACAGATCCCCACAACTATACTTATTCCTTTTTAATAGAAAAATTGCAGTTTTTTCAATTGCATCTTCTAGACATCAGAGATAGCTTTCCCCAGAACATTACTGCCTTTGTCTTTATAAAGCGTGTAAGAGAACTGCTGGGGAAATCCACCATTCTAGTTATTCTGTTGCTAATTTAAGGCCTCATAAACTTCATGTTGAGTAAGATTCCTTCACAGTTTACTTGGCATGTGTTTCAAGTTGATTAATTCTATACACTCATCATCCACTCGTGCCTGTCCTAGACGGGATGCAAGGGCACATGTATCATTTAATATTGTCAAACTTTTGGAGTATTTTGTACTGTTTTTTTTTCTGAAAATGATTGGATGTTTCCTTTAAAAATTAGTTTTATTAACTGCTTTTAAAGAAATAAAAAAGAGGGCCATTGCCAAAAAATAAAGACAAAAATAAAAGATACAGAAAAATCACAGAGTTAAAAATAAATATAAACATATACATATATAACCAAGTACCTAAAAATAATATACAAAATAATAAAAATTATAAACATAATTAAACAATTCATACAAAATAATAGAAACAATAAAAAAAACACGAAGATAATCTTCAAAGGAAAATAAAATAGAACAAAAATAATAATAAAATACTGCAATAATTTCAAAAAATACAAAATCTATGTATATACATATATGTATGATATATATATTAGAAAAATATCATATATAAAACAAATTATATTTTAAGAGTTGGCATTTAAAAAATTGAACATCAATGTTTTTCACAAACTGATCATCAAATTTCAATCATACGTGTTATTATGATAAATGACACACATATGTTACATGTCAAATAATAATTTAAAAAATATAGATTTGTATGATAAATTTCATGTTTGTTATTAGATAAATAAATAAAATAGGTAGAAATGTTAAAACTTTTATAACATTTCTCATGAAATATGTAAGAGAAAATAATAACTTTTGCTTCTAGAAATTATAAAAGTTTAAACAATTATCATACATACAATTATATACATAGATATATTAAAATATATTAAATTTCTCCTAATAAATTTCATCTTATACTTTATAATATAATGAGTATGATTTGGAAGAGACGTTTCGAAAACAAAAAAATCTCTAAAAATTTGTAAAGTTTCCATCAAAAAAATTTGTTTTTTTGGCATTTTAGCTGCCAATTTTAGCTTCGTAAATAGATCGGCACATTTGGTGTTTCGTTGATAAAATTATTGTGCTTGAATATTTTTTCTATATACTCTTGTTTGTCAATGGCGTTTCATTTATTGCACTGGGACCCATTGGCTCTTGTTGTGTTCCGCATCTATAGCTGCCTTTACTTGGGTACACATATACGTTATGTTGACACCTGCTGGAATAACAGCTAAAAAAGAAATATTACATTTGCTAACAATAAAATTAACAACCGATATATCTTTGTAGCAGTTTTTAAACTATTAAGCTAAGTACACACGGTATAGGAAACTAGTACGTAAAACGTAAGTAGGTAAAACGTAAGAAGGGAAGTAGGTAAAAAGTAAGTAGGAAAAGATTCTTCGTTTTAGATCAACTACTCCTGCCATTTAATTTCCCATAAGCTGGCAGAAGCAAAACTGACTACGCCTACGCCTTATCATTAGTTCTGAACGTGGCCGAGCGAGTATGTGTAGACGGCGCAAGAATATCCATAATGTTTATTAGCTGATTAAACCTGTTTAATAGCTGATTAAACCTGTTTAGTAGCTGTTAAAACCTGATTATTGTCTAACTACCTGATTAAATCCTGTTAAACCTGATTACTGCATATTTAAACTTGATTAAAATTGTTTATCAGCTGATTAAACCTGTTTATTACCTCCAATGTTTAATTATTATTTCGACAAAATTTATTCAAAATGGAATCGATATTGTTGACTCAAACAAGTTTGTTTAAAACTTTGTCGAAATAATAATTGAACATTGAAGGAAATAAACAGATTTAATCAGGCAGTAATCAGGTTTAATCAGACAATAATCATGTAGTATTAAAGTTTTAACAGCTAGTAAACAGGTTTAATCAGATGATAATCAGGTTTAATCAGATGTTAAACAGGTTTAATCAGCTATGGATATCCTGGCGGTATCTACACATACTCGCTCGGCCACGTTCTACTGATAAGGCCTAGGCGTGGTCAATAAGCTTATGGGAAATTACATGGCAGGATCAGGTGATCTAGAACGAAGGATCTTTCACTACTAGCGTATAGTCCTGCTATATTTTGACTATAGCAGCGTATAGTTCAACTATACCAATAGTTTTGGACTATACGAAGCGGTCACACAGCTATAGTCAAACTTTAACAGGACTATGCGTTAGTTTTCTATACCGTGTTTACGTAGCTTTAAGCTATTATTAAATATGCTTTCACACATTTGTCAAATGGTTTTTCAATTGACTAATGTAAGGATCATATGTCAAATTGCATACATTTTGTCAACTATAAGAGCCTTTAAAGAGATTGTAACAAAAATTGTTGTTAATATATTATAGTCACAACCACTATTTTGTTAATGTGTGTCAAAATTTGCAATTTGTTCAAATTTCTTAATAGTATATTAAGGACGAGTTCAGAAAGCGCGATTTTACACCACGCATCCAAGTTTGGAAAACGACGAGAGTCGCGAGGAGTTTTCTAATGGACAAGTGCTGAAAAACGCCTTACGAACAAGTTTTTTATATTGAATTGAAAAATTCACGTTTGTCGGTCATTTTCAAGTCGGTCACTTGACGGTCACTTGAAAATGACCGTCAAACGTCGAAAGTTAAGTCGTGGTATGTGTAGAAATTTATAATACTGTGTATAACAAGTTGTATAACATTTTTACATAGTCTAAGTGTGGTAAAAACATAGTGAATTTTTCAATTCCGTGGTTCAATTACCACGTAGTAACTGTCGCAACCATCCTATTCATAAGAGTTTTTTATAGTTTTTTTTTTCTATTTTGCGCCCTTTTATGCAATTTCTAAATAAAATAATCGCCGATACGTATTGAGAAAATTGTATCGCACTCGGCGAGCCATAACCGCACGCATATGGGTGCTGTTATGAGTCCATTACAGACGCAAAATAGAAAAATAACTTTACAATTTAATGTTTGTCAATATGTTGTACGTCAAATTGTATTATTTATCAGTTGGAAAGTCATTTGACAAACAGTGACATATAATTTATAAAAAAGTAAAATATAAAAATCATAATATACAAAATTAATAAAAGTCATAAAAACACTAATTAAGGAGAAATATTATAATAATAGTGTTGAGGAACACTTTTGAGTATTTTCCTCTTTAAATACACATTGATTTACCTGTTATTTGATGTCTGTATTCTGCCTCCAACTTCTGACAATGCTCGTACATCTCCTTGGCCGCTTTTCCCGAAAGCTTGTCCAAGGAATACCTCGTGTCCTTAATCTCTTTAATCTGTTTCGTACTTTTGAACTTAATCAAAAGCACTATAGGATTTATCTGATGTCTATGCAACTTCTCCACCGACGATATTGATATATCTATCATACAATGCAACCTCTAAAAAACGAAAGTAGTCTTTAAAAAAGTCTTGGCTCAATAATCAATTTGTCAACAACTTAATAGATTGGTTGATATTAGCAGTGTGAATTTGTTCAGTTTTTCTAGACTAGTCTAGAGTTAAAATATAAAAAAATCAAATGTTGGTTCTTATCAAGTTCTTCTTGCTGGGTAATTTTTTTTTTTTTAAATAAGAATATTATATTGAATTTAATTGCACACTTCATTTAAATTATATTTATTGTCAATTGTCAAAACATTAAAAAACCTGCTGCTTTTTAACTTAAACTCGCAAAAATAACTTATTTAGAGCCTATGATTAAGGTGACTCCGAAACTTGTTAGGCAAGTAAATATAAATGTTATAAAATGCCTTTTAATAATATCCTATTCCCAATAACAAAGCAAATAATAAAAATTTAATTTCTTATATTTTTCTTCTAAGAAAGTGCAAATGATTTGTCTATAAACTTGCGATTTTGATGTGAACTTACCGAGCTGCAAACGGATCGTATGGCTGAAACGGTGGTGCATTCGAAATAGTTGCCTTTTCTGCGATAGTCGATGATCAGATTATCGGCCATTTCTTGATCCAATGCGGCTTGCGACGTATGCCTGGTCTCAGTTATTATCTTCCGGAATTTGTCCGGAAAATCGTTAACTAACTTATCCACTACGCACTCTGCTAACGGACCCAACACCAAGACAGGACGATACTCCGGATCTATGAACAAATATAATATAAACGAAACTATTAAACAGAATGTGCACTGAAGTCTTGCTGCCTCGAAATGTTTGTTGAAAAACGGGACAAAATTTGAAATTATGGGATAGCTTCAAGAAAAACGGGCTGGTCCAGTTAAAAATGGTATGTACGGTCAGCATGTAAGTAATGTAATCTTTAATTACATTGAATTGAAAAATTAACTATGTTTTTACCACACTTATAATATGTCAAAATGCTATATACTTGTGAATAATCAGTTATACAGATAGTGAATTTTTCAAGTCAAAGTAAGTATGAATTACCCCACAGTAACAGTGGCAACCTATTTATATCTTTAATTACTTACAATCTAATCTCTCTACTCTTTGATACGAACAGAGGGACAAATCTTCGTGGAGCGTTCCGTTGTCCGAGTACCAGCCGGACGAAACGCAGAAGCTTGCAAGTTCTTTGGAATCTCTGGATCCACTCCGTGGATGCTTTTTGCGGCGGAAGAAGCTTCTTCTGGCCGACATGGAACCTCTGCTCTCTAGGTCACCGCTGCTGCGTCGCAATAACAATTCTTCTTCCACTCTAAATTAATAGGAAAATAGAGAAATGCACAATAGGAAAATTGATTAGTGTATGTTGTCCTTGATTAAATTTATGAATAAACGCACGGAATGTATTCAGTCAGGATTTGTTTAAGTTTAGTTCACATATTATGTTAACAGTAGACTAATTAGAAGAGATAAATGATCATAATTTTAACAATCAGCTATTAACTAATATTTATAAAACTAGTACTAGTTGCTTACTGGTGCTAACTAATTAACCAAACAACCCCATATTTATAATTATATGTGAAATGTAATCTAGTCGTGTGTTCCTTAAAATTTAAAGATTAGATAAAATGCATTAAGAGTCTTGTCTTTAAATTTAGTTTATCTAATCTATGATGTATCTTTTTGTAAAAATAAATAAAATTGCTTGGCTAATTTTCAAATATAGGCTTCTAAAGGACTGTTCATGAATTGCTGACCGCCCAGGTGCAAAAGCAATATCGCTATACATATTTTCTATATTCGGAATTTGTTTACGCTTTTAAATTTGTTCTTTCGTTAACAGGTTCACTGCCAACTACGAGATAACTCACAGTCACCTACGAGATAACTCATAGTCACCTACGAGATAACTCATAGTCAACTACGAGATAACTGGTACCGTGGCAGTCGACGTGTTAACTAAATTCTCCTCCGAAAGAAACATTTTCGTTATTCGACTGCAATAAGTTTTGTTGGTGTTTCGCTTTTACACTAATCATATCATGTTCTGCATCCCCACGAAGAGCGGTGTCGGCCTATGACTATGTCTAGCCTATCTTGTCTTTGCCTGAGTTGTTTTAATTGAATAAATTTTTGTAATAATATCTTAACTAACTAAATTTACAGCATATCTACAATTTACAGCACATCTACAAATATTTGATAAACAAAACATCAACTGGACTAATTCTAATACAGCAACAATATTTTTCCACAAATTACCCATTATATCTCAATCTAACATACTTATTCTAAAAAAACTATTTCCATCACCAACCGCAACCAACACAATTTTCAATCTAATTTGAAAATCTGATTATTAGAACTCACTTGTATTTGCTAGGTATGATTCCACACTGTTGCCTATGCCCTTCACTGTCTAATTTCCAGGCTCTCCAATGTCCAGGCACTCCGTTAAACATGGTGTTGTCCACGTAAAGGACGTCGTCCTTATTGAAACAGAGTTGTAAGTTGTCTGTTAACTCGCTGCCGCTTCGGTCAAAGCCACAACGGACGTACAGACTGTCCCCAGGCTTATCCTTAATTTCATTATATCCTAGATTGAGGAAACAAATTAGTGGATAAAGTGGTAAAAAAAGAATAAATCTTGAAAATAACAATTAAGTAAGTAACTATAACACGAAGTAAGTTTAATCAATTAAAATAAAGTTCTCGTTTAATTTGTTTCTATTCTATTTTTATTTTTTCTAGAGTTAAACGAAATGTAGAAATACCGTCAAACCTGTTTTTATGCGGATTATTTTTATGCGAATTCGGAATAGCACGGTTTGAAGAATCCACTAATTTTAATTTTACTTCTTCTATGAAGGAAGGTATGAAAGAATCCACAATAAGGTGCATTTAAAAGAATGAAGCCACTATCAGAGAAGCGGTTATTACTGGCACAAAATTAAGTGCTAAATCGACAACATACACAAGAGATATCGTCAAAGAGAAAATGGAAAAGGCGTTGATACTACTTATAGAAGATTCTTTTCAGATAAAAATTACAATAAAAGGAAGTTTTTTGAAGCAAAAAGCTCTGAAGTTATAAGCAGATTAAACAAAACGGAAATAAGGAACTAACAGAGTCAAACAAAAAATACGTTTTTTCTGCAAATAATGGATGATGGTTTATGGGATTTTTAAGAAGAAATATCATCTGCAGATGAAGCCGTAGAAAATGCCGAGTAGATCATACGTGGGCAAATCTGTATAAGTTGGGGGATTTAAAGCAGCTAAGGATTATGTGACCATACTATTTTGCAGCAATGCTTCAGGTGACTGTTTATTAAAACCATTGCTAATTAATCGAGCTCTAAAGCCAAGACCAATGAAAGGCATAAATATGGAAACATTATCAGTTCAGTGGAAATCCAACGAGAAGGCCTGGATGACAAAACACATGTTTACTGAATGGTTCAATGATCGTTTTATCCCAGATGTTCGACGTTATTTGGTAAAACATCAGGAATTCAAAGCTTTATTGATTTTAGGAAACGCACCTGGCTATCTCTTGCTGGATAACCCTAATGTGAAGTTTTGTTTTCTACCATCTAATACGTCTGCATTGTTACAACCACAAGACCAAGGCATTATTGCTACCTTTAAAAGTCATTATGCAAAGAATTCATTTCAATACATTCTGAATGAACTTGATGGAGATGCAGAACTGAATATCATTGCTGCATGGAAGAAGTTTTCTATAATGGACTGTGTCAAATGTATTAAACTGGCAACATCAATGTTGAAACAATCAACCCTGAATGCATGTTGGAAGCCTATTTGGACAGCATGTCTTAAGAGCCAAGAACCAACTCCACAACATGACAATGTGTATTGTGATATCATTTCTGTTTTGATATTCATTCCTTTGAGGATGATGAAATAATAGACATTATTCTTGTACCTTCTGATCACGTAGAAGCAATTAGTGATGACGAAGAGAATCCCCTCAAATGAAAATAATATCAAAAGGCATTCAACTAGCCAGTGAATTACAAAATTATTTTCTGACACATGATCCTCTTGTCAAGAGGGCTACCCAATTCAGTCGTTAAATGACAACATGCATGTCCGGTTACCAAGAATTGATCAATGGCTTAAATAAGAAGCAGAGACAACCACTCATAACAGAATTCTTGAGAAATCAGAATGAAAATGCTGGAATCAAGAAATTTGATTGAAGAAAATACCACTCAAAAGGAGAATGATGAAACTGCCACTGATGGAAGTGATATTATAGTTACAAAAAAAAAGATTAGGAGTCATATTTGAAAGTCACAGTGATTGAACTGTTATTCTAATTAATTGCATCAGATTTAGTTATTTTGTTACTGAAAGTTCCCTTTTATTTCCTGCATATTTTCTCTTTTTATGTTTTATCAAATATTTTATTATTTTATTTATCTTTATGTTTTATTAAATCTTAATATTTTATTAAATTTTCATACTTCAAGCAATAAAAATAAAATAACATTAAAAATTCCAAACAAAATGAACTGTTTATCGTACATTTTTTCGAACTCGGGAACTAATGTATCCATTTCCCATATACAGCACGTAATTTTTTATACGGATTCTCCTGGAACCAATCTATCGCATAAAAACAGGTTTGTCTGTATACTGAAAAAACATGTACATACTCAGAAAATAATTTGTGCCTATTTGATCCCTGTTCCTAATATGTCTACACATATTTATATATTTGCCGAAAGCGACACGGAGAGTGTAAATGATTTTTTCGGGCGAAAACGAGTGTAAATGATTTTTTCTGGCGAAAAACTAATTTTACGAGTGTTCCCGATTTTGAAGATGCAAGCGATATTAGCGATGGCAGCATCGAAAGTTCTATAATAGGAACTGTTCGAAAGCCTCCGAGAATCTTATCACCAAACAGCGATGACTCGGCATTTTTAGCTGATGTATGGAATTGGCAAGAACAAGAAAATATTCCGAACATAATCAAAGCTATTACATTGCGTAGACTTATAGCAACTCAAACCTCTCTTTCTGCTTTGAGGCAGGTACTTAGAAATGATTTCTTCGATATGATAGTTACTGAAACCAACAGATATGCGACTCAGATTACAAGTGAGAAACATTCTCAGGTGAATTCATATTGGTTTCCAAAAACTAGTGACGAATTGAAGGCTATTCGGTATTCTTATGTCGCAGGTGAAAAAATCCAAAATTGAAAATTACTGGTCAAAAAGAACAATTATCGAAACCCCAATTTATTAAAAAACTATCACTCGTAAACTTTTTTTTTTCTTTCTATAGCCCATTTTGTGGATTTACTCCATTTTTGTGGATAATAACACAATAAAAAAGAACAACAAAATATGTAAAGTGAAAAATGTAGTTGACTATCTAAACAACAAGTTTCAAGAATTATTGAACTTAAACTTTTTACCCAATAAAAATATGTTTATTGACGAATCCCTTATATAGAGGCCGTCTACATTATATACATTTATTGCAAGCAAACGAGCACGGTTTGGGATAAAATTTTATAAGTTGTGCGAATCTAACTCAGGGTATTGCAATACATTCAAGAGGAGAAATGATGGATACCGGAAAAATTAGAAGGAATAAAGAAAGGGAAGAAGTGATAAAACCGAAATGTGTTCCAAATTATAACTACGGAATGGGCGGCGTCGACAGGCAAGATCAACAACTTGCTTGCTTTCCACTAATGAGAAAATGCGTGAAAGGTTACAAGAAAATATTTTTCTACCTGTTGGATACAATGCCTATGTTTTACACTCGAAATTACCGAATACAACCAAACAGGCAAATGTCAATTTCCGTCTAGATATAGCAGAAGATATGTTATCAAATTTGCCTTTGCCAAATTATATAACACGTGGACGTCCATAGCAAAAGGACTGCCCATTTCGATTACAATAAAAAAGGGCACATTTGCCTGAGAATATACCCTCTACAAATAAAAAACAGCAGCCAGCAAAAAGGTCACTTATGCACCAACCATAATATACGAAGTAAAACCACTTGGCAATGTAAAAAATGCCAAATTCCACTACATTCGCCCGATTGTTTCGAAAAGTTAAAATATAATTATATAAATATATTATTATTTATATATAGTAGTAGTTTATGATACAAGTGTGTGAAGAAGGGCTATTGTGCATGAGTTGCTCGCCTTCGGCTCGTGCTTTAAGCGCAATGAGTGCACAAAAGCCTTTCACACACATGAGGCATACATTATTTTATCTACGAAGCATGTTAAAATACTGTTGCATCTATAAGAAAATAATTGTTTCTTACCGATAATATTGAAAACATTGTAATTTTGACAGACAACATACTTCAAATCACTGACGCAATAAGGTTAGAACGTTCAGCGCCTCCGTGGAAAAAATTGCTAACTAGTAAAAACGCACAATAACGGGAACACTATTTGGTCGTTGTCGATGAGTAGGTAAAGATTTTTCCATCTAGGCCCTCCACCTCCACTGATTTAGACCTTGACACGTCCTGTTTCGGAATCGGAAATGGGGTAGCCGGATGTGGGAAACCAGAAGTGGGAAACCGGAAACGGAAGTCGAAACCAGACCTCGCACCCAGCGTGAGGTTATATAGACCTCACACGTGGGACTACATAGACCTCACACCCAGCGTGGGTTTAAATAGACCTCGCACGTGAGGCTACATAGACCTCACACTCTCATCTGTGAAAAACCGGAAATGGGAAACCGGAACGGGAAGTGTCAAGGTCAATGGAGGTGAAGGGCCCAGAAGGAACCATCTTTCCCTACTTCGATGGAATCTAGATTAACCTAGATTAGATTATGGTTAGGTTATGTTATATTAGATCCAGATAAATCCAGACTGAGGCCGAGACTTCTTGATTCAAAATAAGAAAAATTAATTCAATTTTAATATACGTCAGAAAATTTAATTTGACTACGTCTATGTTTAGTAACGCGAACTGTTGCCATAGGAAGAACAAATAGAAATCGTTTAATAATGAAACTCCATTTGATTTTTCACTTTTACGCACGATTTTGATACTTTTACACACGATTATAATAATGGCATCCTTCACATACAATAATGTATTTATTAATGTGTTGAATTTGGTGTGTGAGTAGATAAAAGTTAATTATTATAATACTGTATTTACGACAACCAAAATTAGAATTTGAAACTAATTAGAATTTGATAATTATCAGAGACGGATTAAATGCCGACAGCGCTCTAGGCAAGCACCTCATCGGCGCTCCTCAGGTGATTATGAGGTATTATAAAATATACAGTGAAACCTTAGTATAACGACCCTCAATATAACGATTTAACAAATTCTTAGAAATTCGCTAGAACTGGCAGTAAGAGTTAATGGTTAGTAGGTAAAGTCAAGTAGACGGTCGCGCTACGGAAGCTCTATACAAACTATGATATTTTATTTAATGTAAGTAAGTAGGTAGGTTATTCTCCTATAAAAACTTCCGCGCGCGTCGGCGCGTTCCTTTGTAATCTCGTGCCCCTAGGTACGTGTGTAGCTTGCATCATGGATAGTCCGCCACTGGTGATTATTGAGAATAAACTGCTCAAAATAATCCATTCCAGAATCTATGAGAAACTAGATCGCGCGATAAGCGAGACACAATTCAATATTTGGCTTCAAGGCCATCGTATTTTACCGACTACGAGAAGACATTCGATAAAGTAAGACATTACAAACAGAAAAAAAATGCTGAAAGAAACAGGCATTAATGATTAAGATAGGCGCATAATAGAAAATCTTTATTTTCATCAGCCACCAAAGCAGTAGAAGGAGAACTCTCTGAGAAAATGGCAATTAGGAGAGCAGTATGACAGATGTGTGTTTTGTCCCCTTTAATATTCAACATCTACTCAATTCAGTCATCATGAAAAAAAGCCATAAATGAGGAAGAAACTAGAATTATAATTATCAGATAATAAAACGGAAAATAAAATTAGATAAAGATACGCAGACGACACAGTCTTCATGGCAGAAAACCTAGCAGATCTTCAGAAGATGATGGCAAAAGTAAATTTGGCCAGTCAGCAATACGCAATAAAATTAAACCTAAAGAAAATAAAGTTTATGTTAATATTAAAATCACAAAACGCAATACCACCATAACTAGTAGACAACGTCAACATTAGACAAGGTGCAGAAATATAAATATCTAGTGGTCAATGAAAAACCACTCAGTCAAGATTAACAGCTGGATAGAATACGCTTGAGCCACATTTGTCAAATTGAAATTCTTCATGAGCAGAGAAAGCATGAATGCTATGGTGCTACAGATTCCCTAACCTACTATGTGGGATAGAAGCACCTACACTCATAAAAGACCACATAAGTAAATTGGAAGTCTTTAATATGTGGTTATATCCCAGAAGTATGAGAATATCATGGAAAGATAAGATCACCAACGAAGACATCTTGAGAAGAATGGACAAGGAAAGGGAAGTCGCCACCACAGACAAAGCCAAAATATCTTGGCCACAGATAACTACTGTTACAGTTATTTATACAGGGAAAGATAATGGGCAGGAGCAGCATAGCCAGAAGAAGATTGACATGGCTTAGGAACCCGCGCAAGTGATTTGAATAATGAACATCCATTGAATTCTTTAGAGCTGCAGTAAACAAGACGAGGATCATGATCGTCGCCAATCTCCGTAGGGAGAAGGCACAATAACAAATATTTAGAAATACTTTCATTTACATTTTTCATTTCTTCAACTCTTGTTTCAAGACAACTTAAAACGAATAGATATCTCCTATTCATTTTAAGTTGTCTTGAAACAAGAGTTGAAGAAAAAATAAATTGTAAACGAATATATTTTTAAATATTTGTTACTGAATAATTCTAAAGCCAAAATAAGATGAACTAATAAAAAAGTTTTTGTTGTTTCAACAGGTAAAAAATTATAAACAGAGAAGATCAACCTAAGCATCTAGTCTTGAACAGTTTAATATGTCCAAGACAAAACCATTTAGTTAAAAAAAACACCTTGGGAATATTTATTTGAAAAAACAGGATCGAAACTCTGTTGCAATATTATTTATCAAAAATAATCTTTCAAAACGGATCAACGCTTATCAGAAAACGGAGAAAATTTTCTTGGCTGGAGAACGGGACAAGATAGAAAATAATACGGCAGCTTCAAAAAAACGAGATTATGCGTTCAAAATGTTTAGCCTAACCATTACTAAAAATAATACTTACTATCTATTCTGTAGTGTGCTAGAACGGTGACTTTATCAGCCGGTTTCGCCAATTCATAGGCAGCTTCTTCAGCGGTAGCATTCCGTAGATCGCTGACATTGTATTCCAGAATTTGATCGCCGGTCCGAAGTCCAGCGTGATAGGCCAACGAATCCGATTGGACGGAATGGATGAAAATGCCAACGGCATTTCCACCGACCAACGAAATGCCCAAGTTGGACGTCTTTAACGTCTCTATGTACAAATACCGCTGCTCGTCTTCGTTCCTGGCCAAACAAACAAACAAACCACATTCTAAACGCATGAAATATTATTAAGTCCTCTCACTGTCTGTCCTAACACTAAATTTTAGTTACAATAAATAAGAAACTGTGAACATAAAACCAAACAAAAAAATATATCAACCACAAGGATATAACTAAATGGATCCACTATAATGGATATAACTAAAAATAATTATTACACCTAACTATATTAAAGCTTTGTCATAAATTTAAATTACTACTAGCAGCAACTATTTACTAATAAATTCAATAATTCTACATTACATAAGCGAAATATAGTAATATATACCTAGCTAAATTGCATCCAAATTCAATTCCAAGTTTCAATAGCCAAACAAATTTGACATCTCAATGAATATATATCGTTAACTAACTACAAAATCTACCTATTTACATGCATCTATTACTGCTAAATAAATAACTAAGTACTACAACTATCTAATATTTTTAGAATTCATATTGATATTTTTACCTGCTGGCACTGCTTTGTCGTTGCAGATTGGAAGACGCTTGTTGGCTTCTGCTTAAGGTGTTCTGTCCCGCAAGAGCAGACAGTGGAAGACTAAGTGAAGCCGGATGCGATTTTCTTATCTCTTTTGGCGAGTTACACGGAGTTGGTTCACCGTCTCCATCCTCGTTCGAACTCGAATCCGAACAAGAACCCGAACCTTGCATTTCGTGGTACTCTAGAAAACAAAATTGTTAACTTTTTTTAGTCTAAATATGTCACTTTCAACAATTAGATTTAACTGCTTGATCACGTAGTCTATATCAGCGATCAAACTTGGAAGTACTCGCGTACTTACAAGTTTCTCAAAACTCTCAAAACCTTTCTGTTGCACAACCCAATACAAATTTAACGCGACCCCGTTGTGGAGTTGCGACCAATAGTTTTAGAAACGCTGATCTAGATGATGGTTTATTCTTGTCTTTATAGAATTATGAGTAAATGGTTTACACTTCAGAGATTAATATTATTAAAAAATTATATTAGTTCCAATCTTAATTATAGATTGAATGAAAAAATAAGCATAGAATCAAAATACTTACTGTCCGGACTATATTGCACCAACATAGTAATAGAATTTCCGCATTGCCTTAAAACATTCGCAGCCAAATTATACGTAGCATTTCGCATATTGATGCCGCAAACCTCCAACAGCTGATCACCAATTTGCAGACCAACGCGACTCGCCAAACTGTTCTCGTTGACAGTTGAGACGAAAATTCCCCCGCTATCAGCAATCTGAATCCCCAGGGGCTCGTTGGACTTATCAATATGAACCCTCCTCAACTCCCCAATAGGTTTCTGCCAACCGTACTCGGGCACACTATTTCTCTTAGTTCCAGGGCTTAGTACCTCAACATTAAAAGTGGGCATAGGACTTCCCCTCTCCGACGTTCGTTCAATGCTTCCTGTACTAACTTTACCCGCTGAATTCTTAGAAGTCACGCTGGGATTAGAAGGGATCCTAAACCTTTGGTTCTCCTTCTTCCTAGGAAAAGTCCCAACTTCAAACCCAGGATAGTTCAATTCACTATCCCTGTATGACAGGTTTGGGGGTAAAATTGGTCTTTTGTTTGGATAGGCGTCTGCTGAAGGACTATGCGAGTGGTAAGGATAGGGAGGTTCAAAGCAGAAGCTTTCTCTGGATTGACTGTTCGGGAAATTTAATGGTGAGGGGGTGGGGTGTGGATGCGGATGTGGGTGAAAAGGAAAGGGCATTCGAGGTTGTGGGCCGAAATGTTGCGAGTGGTTGCGGGTGTGGGAGGAGGGAACACTAGAAATTGGTATGTCGTGACAGATCAAGCTATCTCGTTCAGATTCTAAACTATATTTATTTCCACCTGAACAAAAAAAAAAATCGAGTAGTTTATACCTTTATTATTGTTTATAAGTTCTTACCTTTATTGTTCTTTTGTCGGAAGTAACTCATAATATCCTTCTCACTGATTATTGTAGACTTGGTTCCAGGAAAGTCCAAACTATCGTCGCTTTTCCGGTTAATACTCAGTCTAGGTCCAACGTCTCTAGGCCTATCGAAATCATTGATCTTGTTCCCTCTCAACTTTTCAAACGAATCATTAACGCCGCTAAATTCTTTAGGAAAATGTGACGAGTTATCCATGCTTTTGTAAACGGTGTGCCTGTTCAAATTCGGCGCCAGCGTTAAAGAAACCGGCGTCGAATTCCTATTCAAATTGCTGTTTCCACAGTAATATTCTGAATCGTTATTAGAATTTATTAGTAAACTTAGCGGTGCTCTTTGTTTCTTTCTCGCTACGCTTGTGCCGATCGTATTTTCTAAAATGTTCGTTGCTCTTGTTTTGGGCCAAGTTCCTCCATTTTTCTCTTGGATCGTCAATTCTTTCCCGTGTCTTTTATTACGTTTCATGGTGGTTGAATTGTCTCCGTGGTAACTGTCGATTACTAGGTCTAGTTCGGCAATGGCTTGTTCTTGTTCGAAGGTGTTTGAGCCAAGATCTAAAGGATTCGGCGAACTGTTCCGATATTTTTTCTTCTCTTCACATTTGTTTCTATCTTTTGAGTATCTTCGACCTCTCATCTAATAAAAATAAATACATTTAAAAATTATTACAATCAATTGTTTAATTACAAACCAAATCAAATTTCTCTTTGAACCAAGCTTCGCTTGATTTCTTCTCCGGATTATTCTTCGTCCGAAAATCTCCTCCCATGTTTGGAACGTAACGCCGATCGTAATCTCTGCCGTAATCCGCGTTGAAATCTTCGGTTTGCGAGCTGCGATTCTCTTTTTTGTACCATTGGACGGGCATGAAAACGTTCGTTGTACATTCGGGATCCAAGTAGCTCATCTTTAACGTCGTGATGGTTATCGCCTCCGACCTATCGTCTTTTAGCATCATCATAGCCTCGTGTATACTGTCATAATTGTCCATCGATTTATTATTTACCTAAATAATACCAATTTTTAATGAAAATAATTGTAGCGAAAATTTGAACAATAATGGTTTACTAGTCATAAATAGGGGACACTGAAGGAGCCTCCACATGATTCCCTCCACCGAAAAGCATTCAGGTGTCCCCTGGTAATGACAGAATATAATTTGACAAACAGTTGTAAAAATATAATTTGGAGATACCCGGGTATCGAACTAAAGGTATGTATTTCCACATTCAAAAACCTGGACATCTGATATCTACTGTATACGTGCGAAAATGTAAGATAATTAAAAAAATCTTATAAAAATAGTTCTGTACCTTGGTACAAAAAGAGCCATTGCCCACTTTTGGAATTTCAAGTTAAGGCTACTAGCATTGAACTTAGAATAATCAATTATGTAGTTATGGCAAATGTCCTGCTATATCAGAAGAAGGGGCAATTTTTTATTTAAACATGGAATTTTTTTTTATTTAAACAATTTAATTATGAGTTCAATGGTAGACTTAACTCGAAACCTTAAAACATGGACATTGGCCCTTTTACTACCAAGGTACAGAGTTATAGACAATTGCAATTATGGACATAAAAATAACTCTAAGTAATAAAAGTTATAATAAAACAAGAAAAAATAGTTCGAGATTTAGTCAAATTTTTCCAAATATCTATGTTTTTCATAATTAATTATACTTCATTATAATATTGTGGTTACTTACTCTTAATACTCGGTCGCCAACGACTAAGCTGCTATCGTTAGAAGCTAAACTTCCTTCACTAATTTTGCTAATATAGACTCCATATTCGAGCGAAAGTCCATGACTGCCGGCCGCTAGTTTAGCAGTGTGAACCCACCGCGCCACTTTAGCATTACTCTGGAAAGTGGTCGGAGTCCGCGGCGACCAATTAGGCGACTTCTTCCTTCTAATAACCACATGCACTACGGGCATACTTGAACGGACCGTTTCAATCACCAATCGTTTCGAGATGGACGTGCAATCTACGTTGTTCACTCTTGTTATGCAATCGTTGACTCTCAGTTTGCCTTCGGCTATTGAGCCTTTGTTAACAGAGGCGACATAAATGCCTGCGTCATTAGGGTAGTGCGGGTTGTCACGCCCACCTACCAGCTCAAAGCCCAAATCTGTGTCTTTTGATAGGCCGGATAAGTCTATTTCTAAGATTTCAGTCTCCCATTCCTATAATTAAAGAAAACGATTAAAAATTTGAGAATAAAAATATATATTAGAAAAAACAACGATTGGCAAAGACAGATTGAAATGAATGTCAAAATAGTATATTTTGCAACTAGGGCGGTAAGTTGTCAATTGGTCACGAGAGCGAAATTGGGCGCACGAATGAAGTGAGTGCGCACATTCGCACGAGGGGGCAATTGACAATACCACCCGTGTTGCAAATAATATTTTTTATTACTCATGCGAGGGGACGTAGCTTACAAGTTTGGGATCCGGAGGCCAGCAAAAAAATAGAATAAAAAATGAAGAATTTGCCTTTTCAATGGTCTCCGGTGGTGTGGATTCGTCATAAGAATTCTTATCAATCTCTGGTATCACCAAAGAATTTACTCATTTTAAAACGTTTTCTTTAACTTTTATTTTGTAATGAAAAAAAAATTTCTGTCACTTTCACGACATTTTTTAATATTGAGGTCTTGATTGTGTTTATTTGAATGTAACTTAGCGAGATTGAATATTTGCGTGCGTTACCCAAGTTATGTGGTAATTCAACAAAAAGTGGCATTTGTCGCAGTAAAAAACGTGCGCCAATATAGTACTTTTAACGCATGAGTAATAAAAATAAGATTTATCACACTAACAATAGGTAAGAAGTGTCAATCAATATCAACGTAATTACGAAAATCAACGTAGTTACGTAATTTTCCAAATTACGTAACTATCAAGTTATGACATTTTAAATGACAACAATACAATATGTCTCTAGACTATTGTCATTTGCAAATATTTTTTAAAGGTTTTAATGCGTTAATGAAAATTTAACTAGCTCATGCATAAATATGAGTATAATTAAATAAATAATAGATTATGTAAAAACAAAGTTACCTGTATGTCACTGTCAATAGCACTGTCATGTGAATGAGTATGTCCAATATTCCTAAACTGATTAATCTGAGCCTCCTTTTCCATATGAACCTCCAAAGCTTCTTTGAGCATTTTCACCTCTTTTACTAATTCGTTTCGTTGTTTCTTTATAGCATCCGACTCCCTCAAAGACTCAGCCAATTCCGAAACCGCCCTATCCCTCTCCTTTCGCATGTTATCACATAAAGTACGGATACTTTCTCTCTCTAATACTATTTTATCCCTTTCTGAAAACGCCCAATCACGACGACCTAACAAAAAAAACGATAAATATTTAAAATAACAATTATAAGAAAATGTCTATCTATATTTCCATCAACAAGAACAAATATTTAACGAATAAGAAGAAGTATTTTTAACCTTTTTCTTTCTAAGTAATGTGTAAACCTGTTTGTATGAAACAATTTGTTACCTTTTGAAACTTCTGCTTCTTGTATGGCCTCTGTTAATTCAGTCTGAGCTTTATCTAAGCTCTTTCTGAGACTTTCAAGTTCTTGATTGGCCTGATCAAGATTGTCCAGCCTTTGTCTCTGAGCGAAGCTCCGCGAATCCACTTGAACTTCCTTTCGGGCCGAGTTTTCTCCCAGATGGTTCAAACTGTCCAGGCGACTCTTCATGAGATCCCGATGCTCCTCCTTGCCAGCTCCGTAATCTCCGAACTTTTCTCGCAAATCGTTGCACTCCTTCAACGCCTTGTCCCGATCGTGCAGCGCGCTGGCGATTTCCCTGCGGAGAGATTCCATTTGGTAATTGAGACTCTGTTTCTCTTCGAGCAACTCCTTGTTCTCGGTTTCTATTAATTTATTCTTTTTGTAAGCTTGAGTCAAATCGTCGGACAATTTTTCCATTTCCTTGTGAACAGTATCCCTAATACAAAAAACAATAATTATTGTTACGAAGAAATTTGTTTTTTTAAACAAATATTACAACAAATGCTATGAATCATTTCAAAATGTTATGAAACATGAATATTTTATTTGTGGTCGTCTATAACTTCGAAGTACCGTGTAATGAGTTTCATGAGTTTCTGTCGATCGTCACCAACAATTTAATATTTAAAGGATTTTTAGAGCCGACTGACCCTTTGTATTGTGACCCTAAAAAGAAATATTAATATTATCAAGGCCAAAGGAGTAGACTAGATTAACAGATTATAAGTTTTGAAATACAGTATAATCTTGATAATCCGACACATATGGGACCTGACAACCGCTGGATTATCAAATTTTACATATTTTATGTACAATTGTATTCCATAAAGAATAAATTATGTATCTATATAGCTAAATGGGTACACATAAAAAAATATGTATAAACTTAGAACAGATAGACGATTATTGAGTGGAGTTGGCTTGGTCAGAATCGTCAATCAAGTTTTCTTAGTTGAAAGCAGGGGGTGTTAGCCAGACTTTTTCCAAGAACACTCAACACTTTCCAAGATCTAGATAATGTTGGTTTTGACTTTATTTCTTCTGTGCGCAAGGTTTATATCCGGTACGGAGCAGCGTAAAGAAAAGACACGTGTTTCCCAGAGCGCCGGATTACTGAACGTGTCGGATTAACCAACCGCCGGGTTATCAAGATTATACTGTAGTAGATTGCAGGCGGAAATTATGGATCAAGAAAAACTGGGAGAAAATAGTGCAAATTAAAGATAAAAAAGAAAATGCTGCAAAAAGAGACACCCCGCTAAAGCGTGGTTTGATACCTAATGCAAAGAAGCTAAGGTAATATGTTTCCAGCATCGTAAAAACATATTAACACGAAGAAAACTGAATATGATGAGACCACGTTACAAAAGAAACTTCAAGGGGACGACTCAACCTTCGAAAATCCTAACGAAACCAAGATCTAGATCGAACCAAATAGCCTCTAATGACTGGGTAACCCACTTAAACAAACTACTTGAACCAACACGAAACCACACTTCGAAACGTGTCCAACAAAATCGAGGACAACCGTTGGTACAACCTGAAAATAACAAAGGAAAAGGTACTAGTTAATGGAACTCAAAACAAAGAAGGGGTCGTCCATTAATCACGTGATGTTTTTTAGCAACTTCTTTTCGACACGCTTAACTCCATCGCCTTTTCTTCAAAATGCTTAAAATTCTCTCGTTCAGCTACGAAAAACTTGCAAAGGGATTCGTAAAGATCGGCAACAGAGATCACATCTATGGTAAAAGCCTGCATTTGAATATTCACTTTGTTTATTCTTTCAAAAAAAAAACAAAAAAAAACACACACAACAACCATTACCGCCGTTTCCAGTTTTTCTAAATCTAAAAGTATTCCCTTCGCTTCGTTTCGCGTTACAAGTTTTTCGGTACAATCATCCTTGATTGATTCCAAAGTTTTAAGAACTTCGGCCAAGAAACTCTCAAACTTCTCTCTTCTCATTAACTTTTGCCAGCGTTGTGTCGAATTTATAAAAATCTTAGTCTTAGATATTCAACATGACTCGCTAAAAAACGATCGAATTCAGCTAATAGTTCCAAAATCATACAATAATTTCCGTTATTCAATCAATGAACTTTTCTTTTTTCCCTGTATAGCACACAACTATAATACATATAAGAAATTGCATGACTCAATCAACAGAGGCGGCTTTTTCGTTTGTATCGCCGCTGTAAATCTGTCTTTCTCAGACTCAATGCCACTACGCGGCGTATGCCCCTAACAGCTCGGCCACGTTGATCCTGCTTCGGACCAGCCACTACTAAGCAAATTGTAGAAAAAAATAATTTAATATATGTGATGAAACATATAACATGTCGAATTGTTTGTGTGGACCTAATAACATTTACATTAAGGTATATAAAAATGAATCTTTTTAATTTCTGTTAGACAAAAAAATGTTGCCCCGAAATTTGCCGCCCCTAAAATCTGCTGCCCTATGCTCCAGCCTGCTGGCAAATCCAGCACCGTCTCCTAGTTTAGACATTGTTTGAGAGAAAACATACGCGGCAACGATTTACGCATGTATTCGGCATCAAAATCACAGACTTCTACTGGGACTGTAAAAAAATAAATACACGTGATATTTCACTACACCCTCGCCCAAACCAACCCCGCCCCCATGATTTTTCCCAAACCAACCCCGCCCCCTCTCCCTTTCGAGCCCCACGTAATTAATGGACGATCCTGAAGGCAGCAGGGCTTGATCACATAACAAATGAACATATTATCATCTCCTTCCCACTCTTCTCAACTTGCTGGGTAGAAATTGTTAATAGAGCACTAAACAGCTGCGAATACCCGTCCTGGAAATCCTCAAAAATAAGTCCTACCTAACTATTAAGTACTATAAAGTGCATTGCCTCGCACTTTTGTCGACCCAATTCAAACTGCTGTCAAATATCATCAATAACCGCCCCAATGATCACTTAGAACATGTACTACCCCCAGAACAGTTCGGATTACGAAAAAACAAAAGCTGCAAAGAAGCAATTGGCGCTCACTCACGGATCACTCTATGCTGTATTTTTCGACTTCCATGAGGATTTCGAATGAGTGAACAGACAGATTTTGTACAGAAAACTAATCAAAGTGGCTGTCAAGGGGAAAACATTTAACCTTATATGTAACACCCCTGCCACGAATTTTATAAAAATCGACAACGGAAAGGAATTATCAACACAGGTTCCCCAAAACCAAGGAGCACTCTAGGGTAACACACTGAGTCCCACCCAGTTTCTGATCTACGTCTATGATCTACCAACCCACATCATAGTACCTGGGGTTTTCTGCCTAATGTACGCCGACGACCTGGTCATATATTCCAAGGATCTCCTACCAAGGCATTGCACTTTTGCCGACCCAATTCAAACTTCTGACTAATATCATTAACAACAGCATCAATGATCACTTAGAACAGGTACTGCCCCCAGAACAGTTCCGATTCCGAAAAAACAAAAGCTGGGAGGAAGCAATTGGCCAACTAACCTCCGAAATACAAACTGCCCTAACGCCCCTCCGCGGATCAACAACCCAGGCAAGCTTGAACCATCTAAGCCAGTGGTTCCCAAACTATTTTGGTCGTGGAACCCCCAAATTTGTTGCCAATGATTGTGGAACCCTAAATATTTTTTAAACGACTTTTCAAAATTTACTAAATTGAATAAATTTTCTTTAATTCAATAAATTTACTAATTTATTGAATTAAAGAAAACTCATTAAAAAAATTCATCATAAAAACTTTAATGTAAAGGATGCACCTGCTTCTTTGATTCAATGATTCTATTAAAATCAGGCGTTATGTATGATAACTGAATTCGCATATCTGGTGCAGCATCAACACCATTCAGATGGTGCAGCAATATATATATATATATATATATATATATATATATATATATATATATATATATATATATATATATATTTTGCTTATGTTTTAGTTAGATATTACGGTATTTCTTTTGATATTGCAACTTGCAACACTATACGATCTGAGTTATATGGTCGACCTGTACTTAAACAGCTATAAATGTTCCTTAACTGATAATCTCGTTGGAATTTTCAGTAACCTTATATAAAAATTTTAAATTAAATTTGGTGATCGATTGTAAACTTTCCGAAAAAAAAATGTAAATATATTAAATTAAACACCATTCTTATTTTTTTAAAGAAATAAAATTCGTCGCGCCGAACCCCCAGTTTTTATCGCGGAACCCCAGGGTTCCACGGAAGACACTTTGGGAACCATTGATCTAAGCACATGCCTCCTAAATGATAATGAAATTTAGAAAAGGTGGTTGGCTCCGAAAGTGCGACAAAGTTAATATAGGAGAGCACCAGCTGGAACTCGTCAACAGTTATGAATAAATGGGAGTAAACCTCCAGACAAAGCTAACCTTCTCCAAACACATTATAGAAAAATGTAAAAAAGCATCACAAACAATTGGATCCCTCAAGAATATACAAGCCCTAAGTGTAGCTACAGCAGAAAAATTATTTAACATGAAACTCTAGCGGGCGATAACCTATTGCTTCAAAACTATACGCCCATTTCTAACATCCAACCACCTGCTAGAGTTAGGAAAAATTAAGGCAAGATACCTTATATATGCAATGGGCCTTCCTAAAAACACTTCCATTTCATCAAATATAACTTATAAGGTTCTGCGAAAATGGAGGATATTCAAGAAGGTTTTGAAGGTGTACCACTCTCAACCAAGGACGCAAATAGGAAGGAAATAGAAGGGAGTTCTGGAGTTCACGGTTGCGAGATATACCGATGGCCCAGCGTTCCAAACACACGGATGGATCAAAAACAACGACACATATTAACTCGCACCATCTAGCACGGCTTTCACCACTATGCGTCAACCGACAATATCAAGCAGAGGAAGTCTGCATATGCCTGCAACTCGCCCGCTGAAACATATCACATTCTCTCCTGCAGGGAAAGAAGTAACCGGACATTGTGTCAATTCCTCATGGACATTTCCTGTTGATGAGTGCTCCAACATCCCCAATTAGCAACAATGATCTATCAAACCCACCATCTGACCATTTAAACCTTGACTATGTATAGTAATATGTCTGTTATCCTAGCTGTATTATTTGTTTTTGTAAAAACAAAAAAATATATAATAATCTCTCTCCGTCAGCCCGTGTTCGTCCACTTCTGGACATAGGTCTTTCCTATACTCTTCCATTCGTCTCTGTCCTGTGCTTTTTGGTGCCAGTCTTTTCTGACGGTTTTCTTGATGTCATCGATCCATCGTATTTGGGGCAAACTCTCTTTGTTTGCCATTGTCGCAATGGGTAGCCATTGCGCAATTTATCTGTCCAGCGTTCATGTGTTCGTCTTCATTGCCACTTTAGTTATGCGACTCTTTGTATTAGGTCTTTTTCGCCTGTTCTTTTCCTGACTTCTTCGTTAGTGATTTTGTCTCTTAGCGTTATGCCGAGCATGGTTCTTTCCATAGCCCTCTGCATCACTCTCAATTTGTTTGCAGTTGTTTTTGTTAGGGCGGTTGTCTCTAGCCCGTAGGTGATAACAGGAAGTATACATGTATCGAAAACCTTTCTCTTAAGATTTATGGGTGCGATGTTGTTTTTAGTATGTATCCTAGTTTCGTCTTGATATTTCCTTTGTTCGGTTCTCCTTCCCCAACATTATTATGTTGATCATTCTGTAGCATTTTCAATCACGATATTATTTATGAGTACGAGTGGGTTCGCGGGACACGTTATTTTCGTTCATTATGTGTTTAACCCTATCGTCTCCGATGCCCGGTTGAGTTCTTTCAGCATTTCAGTGAGTTGGTCTAGGTCTTCTTATACCAGTGTGATGCCGTCTCCAAAACGTAGGTGGCTCAGGTATGCTTCGACAATTTTCTTTTGAAAGAGTCTTTTGAAAACACGTTCCTGGCACTTGTGAATAATTTGGAGAGATCGTGTCTCCCTGTCTTACTCCTCGTTCCACTTTGATGGTGTTGGTCAAGTCTCCTTCGTTAATTCTTACGTGTAGTAGGGCGTTTGGCGATATAATAAATAGTGCAAATTGGACTGGATGAAGCTTAGAAAGTCTGATATTGAACAGGAAAATGCTTAAAATTCTGGAGGGAATCCTTATGGAACATTGCAAACTCAAGAAGCACATCTCTAGGGTTGGAGGTCATTGCTGATTCGGAAAATGAAACTGCCATCGACATCCTCAAAAACTGCGGAAGGGCTACCACAGTAAGGGACACAAATCTAACAAAAATTAGCACTTTAAAACTTAATATTTCACAAACGGATCTCTTAATCGAAATCTTGTTTTCTAAAACCAGTAATATTTTTGAAAGACCTATCCTACAACACCCCACACCATGGGGTGGACGAAAAAAAAAAGAGTAGAGGTGCCCTAAAAAATTCTTATTTCAAGATTTTATTTTACCACTTTGTCGGCGTGACTAATCTGTATGTCCATGCAAAATTACAGCTTTATATTTCTAATAGTCTCTGAGTTAAACTGCGGACAGACGGACGGACGGACATATCGAAACGGACGGACATATCTATAAGTGTTCGTTGATGATAACAACGGAACCGTAAAAACCACCCAAGTGATCAAAAGAATGTTCATTTTTAAAATGCAAACGCCGCTGAATTATTACGTAAACACACTACACACAATTTTCCGCGATATTGAGGGTGTTATTTTTTTGAAAATGAAATTAACATAATATTTTAAATATTTGAATGGCATCACTTGTCATATCTTTTTAAATAATTAAATTCAAAGTTGTCAAATTATTATAAAAATAATAGTTCCAACGTACATATACATCCAACATTTTATTAAAAAGAAAATAATTAATAAATAGACCAAATTGTTTTTTATACCAAGTTGTACGTAGGACTTTGACATAATTGCCACGTTGATATTTTGGCACAATAAAACCAATAACACAAAGAAAATTGTCAAACATCGATTTATCAAACATTTAAAAATTGAAACCAACACTTGTCAACAATGACATTTGAATCTTCAGCAAACCACTTTGAAAATAACCGATTTTAAAAGTAATTTTAAAACAATATAACAGAAAAAAGAATCACTACATAACTGAATGTTCTTATAATTCAATTATTAACTCAATTTCTATACTTACCCCACCTTAAGTGCACATATTAATGTTAATTCTTTAAGTAAATATTTATCTCGTCAAATGTTTTTCACTAAATCTACGTCAAGGTAGAGAGAGCAAACTCTCAAAATATCTTATCTAAACTGATAAATTTTAATAATAATTTATTTATACGAAAATTTTACCTTTCGCTCATTATGAGATTATACTCCGTCATTGTAGCATTTCGCTCCTCCGTCAACCGTTGGACCTCTTTGTTGGCCTTCATCCGAAACGCCAACATTTGCTTCACTTCTTTCACGGCGTCTTCGTACTTTTGCTGCGCAATTTGCAAAGCCTCCCTAAATTTATTACAATCTCTCACTACCTTATCCCATTGACTATAGGCTTTCGTTAATTGTTGCTTCAGACTTGCCACTTCTCTCATCTAAATTAAAATAGTGCAATTTATTATACAGGGTTGGGCAATAGTATGAAATATAGATTTATTCTTCCACAAGACCACTTAGAGCATATACCAATAAGATAATACAGGTTTAACACGTTAATAGCCACGGTACGAGTTATTTGGTAGCTGGCATCATCACTAACACGATTATCCTGATTTTGTTACTAACTTGTTCCCTAACACGATTGCCTGAAAAATTGCGACGAAGCGTATTTTAATTTAAATGATGATGTAAATTCAACAAACAGGTCGATGTAGGCAAATGAAAATATACAAATTATTTGTAGTATAGCTTTCAGTGCACAGTCTATCCGGTAAATGGTATAATGTTAAACTTAGTCCAGGGTATATGGTGAGTACATACAGTGTAGAAATTTTAACGGGAATAAAATTCATTCAACTTCGACATAGGCGATTATTGCAAAAAATCCCAAAACACGTCACGTATTGTTTTTTCTTGCCCTCATTTCTAAGTATATGTTGTTTGTTTATTTGTTTCTGAAAGTGCCCACCCACCTCCGACCATTTTTTTTTTCAAATGGAAAGGTATGTCAAGTGACACCTCGTTTGAAAGATCTCTTCGCAAGGAATACAACACACTATTTATTTCTTGAATATTTTCAAAGCCCACGTCATAAAAAAAGAAAACCACTTTTATCGCTTTCGCTGCTATAGCAGTTCAATTGATTTGACGCCCAGGTGCTATGGACTGCTATAGTAGTTCAATTAATTTGGCGGCCATATCAGGGTCGCCCGGGCTTACCGCACTGTTAGCAGTGACGCCGTGGAGGTCATATCACGGATTCCTCCCGCGGACCTCCTTGTTATGGAGCGCGCGTCGGTGAGGGACGCAAGAACTTCTGGTGGGAACCGCGGAGAGGCAAGGAGGGCTGCTCGGGAGCAACTACTTTCCTGCTGGCAGGAGAGGTGGTCACGTGGCGGAAACGGCGCGTGGAGTCGTCGTCTCATCCCTGATTTAATTCGGTGGATGGGGCGAGGGCTGGATGAGGCGGGTTCGTACTTTCTCACACAGCTTCTTACCGGACACGGGTCCTTCCGAGCGTATCTCCATAGGATTGGGAAAGCCCCAGACGACAGGTGCATATCCTGTGGAGAGGGCGTGCGCGACGACGCGGAGCACACTCTCGTGGCGTGTCCGCGTTGGGCAAAGGAGCGACAGGCCCTGGCGTCGGCCCTGGAACGGGAAGTCACGGTCGAAGCCGTGGCGGGTGGCCTCGCCGGCGAGGTGGGGCGGGGCGTGTGGGCGGCCTTAAGCCGATTCGCGGCCACAGTCATGCGGGCTAAGGAGTTGCCTGTGTGGGAACAAGGGCGGTAGAGTTTTTTCTTGTTTTTTTTTGTTTGTCTGTTTTTGTTTTTTTTTTATTACTTGTGTTGTAATTGTTGCAATTGTAAATGCTATTGTATAGCATATTTTGCTTTACTTTTTTTTACTTTCGTGTAAATACTGTTGTATTTTTATTCGAAGGGTGGGCAGAGGCAGTAATGCCATCGCTGGCGGTCCCTCTGTCCTTCCGTTTTGAGTGGAGTCACTTTGGAAAATAAAAAAAAATAAAAAATTTGGCGGCCATATGCTATGGACTGGTATAGCAGTCTACCGATTTCATGAAGTCATTGTGGCTTTTTTAAACAAAGAGATTAATAAATATATACACTCTCATTGAAGCGTTTAGCGTTAGTCTTGTCTGTATCTAGTCTTGTTTTGTCTATGTTTATATACTTAAGATGTACAATTTAATATCTCCAATGTAAAATGTACAATTTAATATCTCCAATTTAATATCTACAATGCTAACTGAATTGGACTAGATGAATTAGATTCAGCATTCCATGGTCCACTTAATTAATATAAGTTAGTAGTATGATTCAAGTTCAATATGAAGTTGTTGCAACTTGAACTTGTCGCAATACGAAGCCGCAACATGAAGTTGTCGTAACATGAAGTTGTCGTAACATGAAGTTGTCGCAACATGAAGTTGTTTCAACGTGAATTTGAAGATGAAATGAGGATTCGAGGTGAAAAAAATCTCTTCTCGTAGCTGAAACTAGATAGATTGTTTCGATCAAGTCGCTTCAACATGAAGTTGTTGCAACATGAAGTTGTCGCAATACGAAGTCGCAAGATGAATTTGTCGTAACATCAAGTTGTCGCAACATGAAGTTGTTTCAACTTGATTTTGTTTCAGACAAGACAAGACTAGGGCAGACCAGGCTAGGATATACAAGACTAGGACCGACAAGGCAAGGACCTACAAGACTATGACAGACAACACTAGGACAGACAAGACTAGGACATACAAGACTAGGAGAGAAAAGACTAGGACATACAAGACTAGGACAGACAAGACTAGGACATACAAGACTAGGATTTACAAGACTAGGACAGACAAGACTAGG
Organism: Phosphuga atrata; assembly: GCA_944588485.1. Lineage (NCBI taxonomy): Eukaryota > Metazoa > Arthropoda > Insecta > Coleoptera > Silphidae > Phosphuga > Phosphuga atrata. The sequence continues at coordinate 37,733,905 of OX155893.1, forward strand.
AAAGACAAGACTGGGACATACAAGAATAAGGCAGACAAGAGTAGGACAAACAAGACTAGAGCAGACAAGTCAAGGACCGACAAGACTGGGACATACAAAACTAAGACATACAATATTAGGACAAAGAAAAATAGACTAGGAAATACGAACTAAGACAAACAAGACTAGGACAGACAAGACTAGGACATACAAGACTAGGGCATACAAGAGTAGTACAAATAAGATAAGTGGAACAAATAAGACTAGGACATAAAATACTAGACAGACAAGATTAGACAGACAAGACTAGACAGACAAGACTAGACAGATAAGGCTGGACAGACAAGGCTAGACAGACAATACTAGACGGACAAGACTAGACAGACAAGGCTAGACAGACAATACTAGACCGACAAGACTAGACAAATTATTTTGTCGTTTTCGTTAAATTTTGATAAAACAAAAGAGTTTTGCAAAGTGTTTCTAACTCAAATCAACAAAAAAAAAACGAAAACTACGAATAGAGATTTAGGTTTCTGAAAATCTTGCAATTTTTGCAAATAATTTTGTCGTTTTCGTCAAATTTTGACTTAAAATAAAAGTATTTCGCAAAGTTTGTCCACCCAAATCAACAAAAAATCAAAATTTGATTTGAATAAAAATTTTGGTTTTTGAAAATTTTATAAATAATAAATATTAGAAAATTATTTTGAAGTATTCGTCCAATTTTGACACAAAACAAAAGAATTTCACATGGTTTGTCCATTAAAATCAACGAAAAAAAAAAAAAAATTATGCTTCAATAGACATTTTGGTTTCTTAAGAATTTGCTTCGAATAGAGAATTTTGTTTCTAAAAATTTGGGCATATTTGCCTATTATTTTGATATTTTCGTCCAATTTTGACATAAAACAAAATAATTTTGCAAAGTTTGTCCACTTAAATCAACAAAAAAAAAACAACATTTGCTTCGAATAGAGAATTTGGTTTTTGAAAATTTTTCAATAGTTGCAAATAATACAAAGTTATAAAAGTATTTCACACAGGCTATAATGTAATGTTCAGAATATTGAGCACACAATCACATCAATTCAAAAAGTAATTCGCAGCGAAAGGGTTAAGTTGAACACGTTTCGGCGTAAAGTTGTATGTTTTTGACATGTGTTTTGATGCTTTGGAAACATGTTGCTTAGTTACTACAGATTATAATAGCAACCAAAGCAGCCACATTCGCTCGTCCAGTTCATATATTAAAGAAATAAATAGTGTGTTGTATTCCTTGCGAAAAGATCTTTCAAAGGAGGTGTTACTTGACATACCTTTCCATTTGAAAAAAAAGGACGGAGGTGGCTGGGCACTTCCGGCAACAGATAAACAAACAGTATATACATTAGATTAGGACAATAATAGTATATTGTGCAACTAGGACGGTAAGTTGTCAATTGTCTACGAGAGCGAAATTCACGACATCCACGAGTGCGTTCATTCGCTCGAGAGGGCAATTAACAATACCTCACGAGTTGCAGATAATATTTTTTATTACTCATGCGAGGGGACGTATTTTACAAGTTTGGAATCCAGGGGGTCATCCAAAAAATAGAATAAAAGATGAAGAATTTGCTTTTTCAATTGTCTCCGCTGGTGTGGATTCGTCATAAGAACTCTCATCAGTCTACGGTATCACCATAGAATATACAGTCATTTTAAAACGTTTTCTTTAATTTTATTTTGAAATGAAAAAAAAATTCTGGGACTTTCAAGTCACTTTTTTAATATTGAGGTTTTGATTGTGTCTATTTTATTTATTCAATTGTTTTTTTTAAATGTAACTTAGCGATTTTTATTGAATATTTGCGTGCGTTACCCAAGTTATGTGGTAATACCGCCAAAAACAGCCATTTGTCGCACTAAAAGACGGGCGGCACGATAGTACTTATCCCGCATGAATAATAAAAAAAACAATACGTAACATGTTTCGGGATATTTTTCAAAATTCGCCCATATCGAAATTACGAATTTTATTCCAGTTAAAGTTTCCACACTGTATATAAAAAAATATTTCTGTTTATTTGATATTATTTCTGAATATAATTAAAAATATTATAACTTACAGAATTATTCCTCTCTTGTCCCAATTCTTCACACTGTTTATTAACCCTGCCGCTTTCATCTTGGGCTAATTCCAACTTGGCAATAGTTTGAGTATGTGAGGTTAAGAGATCTTCGTATCTCTTTCTGAGCGAATCGTAGTCTTCCCTGACCGCCTCATTGTGTCTGGCCAACATAAACAAGGAGTCGGAGTTTCCGTTCTCGGTGAGCAAAACATCTTGCTGCCTGTGTATTTCGGAGAGTTCATTTCGGAGGGATTGGATGTCTTGCTCGAGCTTCTGGTTCTCGGAGAGGACGTCGCCGTATTTTGTTCTAAGCGAAGCCGAGTCTTGGGACGAAGCCTCCAGTTTTGTTATTGCGGCTCGGTGATGTGTTCGATAAAAATCTAATTCCTAAAAATAATTATAAGTACAAAATTTAAAAAGAATACGTTTTAGTAAAATTATGTTTATGGCGCAAATTTGCTTAGACGCTGATTGTAGTGATAGCAACTTTCATTTTATGTTTTGAAATAATAAAGGATTAGCTATTTCAATAACCCTGCTTTAATGACTTATTAAATTTATTGTATATATCAGGTTTTGTGTCTTTAATGTTGCAAGGTTATATTTCTCATACTGGTGTATGTAATTGTTAAATATTTACTGTTTTAGAAATGGTTTAGATCTAAATCAGGCCTGGGCAAATGGCGACCCGCGTCGACATTTTATGCGGCCCGCGAAGCATTTTATAAATTAGTTTAATTACAATAAATATCTACGTATAACAAACACAAAAATAAGTTGGTTTTGTGATTGTGTCCTACCAAAATCTTAGTAAATTCATTGAGAAAGGATTGACAAATTTATTTATTCATAGCAGCTACAATTAATGATCTAATACGTATTCCAACATAAACAAAGCTATATAAGAATTCCTATGACATGCTTATTATGTTTACCAGATCAGATGTTTACTTTATAATCTACCTGCCACTATTTTATAGACACAGCACATTTACGGGTGTTCTCTGAAAATATTTCGTTTTACAAACAGTAAAAAGTAAAATTATTCTGTCTAGACGAGTATAGTATATGCAAAGGTCGTGGTATACAAATAACTATAATAAAACTAAATATAATAAAACTAAAATAAAAATATGTTTAATGCGGCCCGCCGTCAAATTTTCATACGTAATGTGGTCCTTCTGTCAAACGATTTGCCCACCCCTGATCTAAATGTTGGAATTTTAGGAATAGGCTTCGTTTCAATAAGCATTACTCATTTTTTTTTCAACTGAAGATATCTAGATTCTGAACAATATTGCCAATATTTTGCAAAAAAAGAAAATTTCGGAATTACGATCGCTTGAAATTCTGACAAACTTTTTTTGTTTTGGATTTCTCTGTTGCTATTTTTATAATATCTTCTGCAAACGTTCTTTGAATTAAACATTCTTGATTTAATTCTGGGCCAACAAAATCTTTGCCAATAGCAAAGTTACAACCATTTGAAATTACACAATTTTTGTCCCATTTTTTAATCCCATTATATTATTATTTTTTCCCATTAACTATTACCGTATAATTTAAAATTACCTTCATGGCATGGTCACATCTTCTTCTTAAAGTATTGAGTTCGTTGTTTGCTTTATCGTATTGCTGTTTGAGAGCATCGTAGTCCCGTTCCCGAGGGCTGCCCGCGTTCATTGAAAAGTTTCTTGTTAACTGACCTTAAAAACAATTCAAATTTCAAGAACACTATTGCCAGTGAGAAAGAGTTTAATCCTTGGATTTTGCGTTAGTTAATATTTACCATTGCTGGTGTTTCCGTCACTGTTGGAGGCCATAATGAATCTACAAGAAAGAACAATAAATAAATTTAAAAAAAATGAATAGAAAGTGATGTGAAGAACAGAGCGATTTTGTAATGACGCGCGGAGATGTGCCAAGCATAAGCCAAAATGTTCCACACTAATAATTTCTTTACCAATTACACAAAAAGTGTTTTTATTTCAATATTTTGATTTATGTCGAATCACATTAATTAATTTTAAAGGCGCACCAATTAAGACGTATCTACAAACACCATGAATTTCAAAAATTATTTATAATATGCTTTATTTATTTAATCACGTAACTGCTAAAATCATTACACTACTTTGTACACAGTCAGTGATACAATATTTTTAATAAATTATGGCAATAATATCAATAAGATTATAATTATTCCAAAATAACGATTATAAACCTAATTTTCACAATGATTAATGCCGTAATACCAAGCCTGCAAGTCAAGACAAATTGGATAAGACAGATTGGATCTAGCTCAGTTATCTTATTTTACTATAACAAATTTTACAAATGTAACATATATAATCTTTATTGGTTTTAAAAACTTAAATTAATTAACTAAAAAATGAAGCTTAGCCTTATATATTTATTTTTATCCTGTCATGAATCTCTGATCTTGCTTGTCTAGCTTTGTTTTGTCTGCTTAGTATAGTCTAATAGTCTTATCTGGTCTATCTATTCATGCTTGTCTAGTTATATCTCTTTAGTCTAGTCCTTTCTGTTTAATTGTGTATGTAGTCTAGTCTGTTCAGTCTAGTCTTGTCTGCTTAATCTTGCATGGCTAATCTTGTCTCTCTAGTCTTATTTGTGTAGTCATGACAGTCTAACCTTGTCAGTCTAGTCTGGTCGGTCTATACTTGCCTGTCTAGTCTTGTCTGTCTACATTGTATCCCTCTACTCTTGTCCCGGGTTCGATTCGAAGTCAGGTCTGTCAAATCTTGTCTGTCTATACTCGCGCCGGCGAGAAAATGAAGCTGTACTGTGCCGAGGTATGATGGGCGAGGATCGCGCCGAGGTACCCGCAGGTAAGTTTGAGTTAAGAAATATGCGTTTTTCAAACATGTACAACTAAACACCGCGCAATCGAAATAATGTGGGGATATGCGCAGAAGAATGCTAAACTCGCCTAGACGAGATGCATTCTCTCGCCGGCCCGAGTATAGTCTTGTCTGTCTAGTCTTGTTTGTCTAGTCTTGTCTGTCTAGTCTTGTCTGTCTAGTCTTGTCTGTCTAGTCTGTCTAGTCTGTCTAGTCTTGTCTGTCTAGTCTTGTCTGTCTAGTCTTGTCTGTCTAGTCTTGTCTGTCTAGTCTTGTCTGTCTAGTCTTGTCTGTCTAGTCTTGTCTGTCTAGTCTTGTCTGTCTAGTCTTGTCTGTCTAGTCTTGTCTGTCTAGTCTTGTCTGTCTAGTCTTGTCTGTCTAGTCTTGTCTGTCTAGTCTTGTCTGTCTAGTCTTGTCTGTCTAGTCTTGTCTGTCTAGTCTTGTCTGTCTAGTCTTGTCTGTCTAGTCTTGTCTGTCTAGTCTTGTCTGTCTAGTCTTGTCTGTCTAGTCTTGTCTGTCTAGTCTTGTCTGTCTAGTCTTGTCTGTCTAGTCTTGTCTGTCTAGTCTTGTCTGTCTAGTCTTGTCTGTCTAGTCTTGTCTGTCTAGTCTTGTCTGTCTATCTAACTAAATGGATAAACTACTAGAGGACCTGATTAAATCAAGACTACAAAAAAATAACTCGATAGCAAACACTCCAACCACTTTAGCTTCAGAAGACGAGAATCTACACTGGATGGGATTAGTAAAGTTCTGGAGAAGGCCAATGAAATGAAACAAAAGGTAACCAAGAGCCGAGAGGTATACGCACTCATAACACTGGATATTAAAAACGCCTTCAACTCGGCACCCTGGAAAGGAATAATTGATGCACTGAGAGAAAAAAATATCAGCGAATACCCCCGGAACATTATAAAATCATATCTAACCGAGAGATACGTGGTGACGGAAACGGAAGCAAATAAAGACATCCAGTCGTCTACCTGGACAAATTTTGTGGAACGTATTCTACGATCAAATTTTGAAATTAAAAATGGAAAACGGTCTGACGACGATAACATACGCAGACGATCTTGCTCTAGTCGTGGCAGCAAGGAGTAGCGAAGACATAAAAGAAAAAGCAGAACACGCATAATCACAATAACAGAGCGTTGTAACGAAATAGGTATCAAACTGGCACCTAAAAAACCACGGAGGAAATCAGAATAAATGGGAAAACAATTAAATGCTCGCATTTATAAACTCGCTAAAATATTAGGGTCTCTACACAAAAATATCTGAACATATAAAGGCTACTAATACGAATACGAAAACCCCTTAATGTCCTCACAGGGATAATGCCGTTAATGGCCCCGCAATAAAAAAGCGAAAAATTCGTAGTCTCCTCATCATTCTCTATGAAGCTCCAGTCAGTGGCGGTTTCAAAGGGCCTCCTCCCCTAAGGCATAAAATTTTTTATGAATAGTCTTTCTTCCAAAGTTTTCTATTTCTTATGTTCTATATATGCGTTTTATTTTGTTATTCTCATATAGTATTTCTTGCTTATACTTATACATAATACATTTTTTGAAGTTGTTTGTTACTTATGACATAAAATACTCTTAAGTATTTATCTTATTTTTAATTACCCCCCGTTGGCTGAAAATACAAATGTAATGTAGCAAAATTAGAGAAAGTTAATAGAGGAATGAATGGCTATAAGAAAAACGGCAGAATAGATAAACGTTTCTACTCAGTCTATGCTATCTATCACCGGGATCCCTCCCATTAAATTACTTGTTGTCCAAGCGCTGCACAAGAAAGGAACGGCAAACACAAAGAAGGCCAGAAGACTTGATGGATTCGTGGCAGGACTCATGGGTGATGTATGAAGGCTGGACTAAAACCTTGATAACAAACGTGAGAGTATGGTGCGAGACCATGGGGTGACGTAGACCACTATATAACCCAAGGAATGACAGGAGATGGCTTCTTTGATAGATACGTGAACAAAACAGGAAAGAGGTAGAATACCGGGTGTTGGTATTGCCCTCAAAAAACAATGACGGGCCTGAAAACACTTTGTTTCACTGCCAGATGAGAGCCAGAGACAGCACGAGAAGGACACTGATGGTATTGTCTCAACAAAGAGCAACATCTCAGAAGTACTAACCTCCAGTGATGAGGGATGGACAATATCTAAAAAAATGTTAAGAAACATACTACATCGTATGTCACGCGAAGCAAGAGACATCTTAAGCAGTAACTACAGTAGATACAGTAGCTTAAACGCAAAAGCCCATCCTTGATGAAATGTCAAAAGGCAGTTAAAAGGAAAGAGGAAGACTTTTAGTGCTTGAGAGTACCACACTACCCAATTGCATAATGCATTTCCCCTCCTCAAAAGAAAAGTCTTGTCTGTCTCCGTATGATGAATGGCAGAGAAATTGATGGCCATCAGATAAAAGGCAATGGACGAGGCAGTTAATACCCAAAATAGTTTCGTGGATAGGCAGAAAACACGCCGAAATTGATTACCATCTAATCCAATTTCTTGCTGGGCATGGCTGCTATAAAGATTATTGACAGCAAATATGAAGAGCAACTGATAATTTGTGTGAATATTGCGTTGAATATTGGGGTGAGGTGGATACACCCACGCAATATTTGAATGCTATAGATCAGTGTTTCTCAAACTTATTTGTCTCATCGCCCACCTGCGATATGCTAAAGTTAATATCGCCCCCCAAATCTATCGTATTATATGTATATACGACACAATATGATTTTAAAACAACATATGTCATAAATATACATAGGAATATATATATATATATATATATATATATATATATATATATATGTTGTATTTGAGGTTTTCGCGGATAGATACCTGTGTTGTATTGTTTTCTCGGGGATTCCGCGTTGATGCTGAGGGTTGGCTCTGAAAAGAACCGGATTCTCGACGTTTCGGCGAACTAACATTCGCCATTCTCAAGAGATATATGCGTCCGTGCGGGTCAACCGTTAGACGCATACTCGTCTAACATACTCATCTAAGTATGCGTCTAACGGTTGACCCGCACGGACGCATATATCTCTTGAGAATGGCGAATGTTAGTTCGCCGAAACGTCGAGAATCCGGTTCTTTTCAGAGCCAACCCTCAGCATCAACGCGGAATCCCCGAGAAAACAATACAACACAGGTATCTATCCGCGAATACCTTTTAAGTCGTTATCATTCTGCAACTGGACTAATTCTTCTTCCAAAACCGGGCCTGCGTTTTCATAACTTGAAAATGGCGTTATTATCCAATCAAGAACTTCCAAATCAAATATTTGTGAATATTAGAATATGTTCATCATATATCATCAGATATTTCAGAAATACATTGTATAGCTCGTGATACCTACCGCCCCCAACATCGCCCCCCTGGCTACCTACCGCCCCCTATATTGCCCTCTGGCTACCTAGCGACCCCCAAAACGATATCGTCGCCCCCTGGGGGGCTATATCGCCCACTTTGAGAAACGCTGCTATAGATGGACGACAGAAAGGGAACTCCAAAAATCAAACATGGACAAAAGCTTCAAACCCAGAAATGTTATAGACTACATGTTAGAGAGCAAGGGAAACTGGGACAAGACACACAAACTTGTTAAATTTATCATCAGCACAAAAAAAGAAGACGAGAAAAAACAGCACAAAAAATATGAACTTTTTAGCAAATGTAGTGTACATTATATAATATTTTATTATAAACAGCACACCGATGTCATATGCTGTTTTGTGCTGGTGTGCTTGTCTGCCTTGTCTTGACTGTCTAGTCTTTTCTGTCTACTCTTGTCTATCCAGTTTTGTCTGTCTAGTCCAGCGATTTGAAAAAGAGGAGGTAGGTCAAACGCTACTTTTCGACGTTATTGAAGATTTAGTTCTCACTTTTAAAGGGTTTTACAAAATTCAAGTTTCTTTGTTGTTTTACATACTTTGGAAGTGGAGGGCAAAAAATGAAGGCCGAAGTCAAAAAAAAGTCCATACAAATTTCTGATGTATTATATAAGGAAATCCAATTAGAGGATGTGGAATATTATGCATAATATATTGAATGTTTCTTAGAACGTTCAGCGCCTCCGTGGCAAAAATTGCTAACTAGTAAAAATGCACAGTGATGGGAACACTATTTGGTCGTTGTTGATGTAATCTAACTAAACTTAGATTTAATCTAGATTAGGTTATGGTTAGATTAAGTTATGTCTATGTAAGAGCCAGACATATTCATTAATTCAATTTTAATATACATCAGAAAATTTATTTTCACTATGTCTATCTTTTTTGTTTAGTGCCGCGAGTTGTTGCCATAGTGAGAACAAACAAATCGTTTAATAATGAAACTCCATTTGATTTACATTGGACTTTTACGCACGATTTGGATACTTTTACACACGCATACAATAATGGCATCCTTCACATACAATAATTTACTTATTAATGTGGCATTTTGGCATGCGTAATTGCAGAAGAACTTTCTTTTTGATATATTTAAAATGCATACCTTTGTGGTTGAGAAACTTTAATAAGGAAATAACAAAAGTTCTAAAATCAATGCTTGAGTCACTTAAAAGTCTGTGTGGGTCACTGTCTGACCCGCGGGTCATAGGTTCGCCATCCCTGGTCTAGTCTGTCTGGTGTTGTCTAGTCTTGCATTTCTAATCTTGATTACATAGTCTTGTCTTGTCTGTCTAATTTTACTCGTCCATCCTTATCTGTCTATTCTTGTCAGTCTAATTTTGTCTGCTAGTCTGACTGTATACTTTAGTGTCTAGCTTCGTCTGCCTTGTCTATCTAGTTTTAAATGTCTAGTCCAATCTGCAAAAAAAGTTTTGTGATTGTCAATTTGGATGACATGTGGTTTAATCTAGACACTGCCATGTTATATAACTAATAGACTTCTTGTAAGAAAAGTGTAGTGAATTGATAATTTTAAGACATGCAACTGTTAATTGAGCACCAAGAAATTGTGATTCAACTGATTTGTATTTCCTTTTTTGGGGTTGTTTGAAATCAAATGTACCGATATGTACACAAACCATGAATAGTTAATGAATTAAAATAGAAATTACTGTGTTTGTGTAATTAGGCCTCATTTATGTGGCATAAGCATTGAAAATTAAGTTCATCGAATTCACTTCTACAAACTGAGATGGATTTAGATGGTATCTACACATTGAGATGTTTACTCTTCTTCTTCTTCTTTCGAATAGGCCTACTTTGGACCATGCTTGTTCAACTGTTCGGCTTTGACCTTTGCCCTGTATTGTCGCATCTTCTGCCGGTGTAACTCCTTTCTCTCTTCTGTCCAGGAGGTACCTTTCCTTCGAGGTTTTTCCTGAAATCCACGCACTTCCTTCAGGGTGCGTCTCACAGACCGTCTGTTTTTGAGATCTGTTATTCCCAGTTCTTTAATATCCTTATCAGTCTCTGTCAACCAAGTGCACAAAGCTTCTGGTTTTGCCAGAAGGTGAACAGACGGTTGGTTAGTCGGCTTGGAGGCAATCTTGCAACGTGGCCATAGAAAGCTATCCTTCTTTTCCTTGCACAGTCAGAGAGCATCTCAGTATGTTCGTAGAGCTCAGAGTTATGCCGTCTTCGGAATTCCCCATCTTCCTTTACCGGGCCTAGGATCTTCCTGAGGATTCTCCTCTCCCTGATTTCCAATTTCTCTACTAGACCCCTTCGTTTCAAGGAAAGACACTCCATGGCATACAGGGCTTCTGGACGTAAGACTGATATGTAGTGCTTAAATTTCAGGTTGCGTGACAGGCATTTCTTATTGTAAGTGTTCTTAGTCAGCCGATAGGCTAGTTCTAACTTGCTGACTCTCTTGGATAATGATGCTCTTTTAGATAAGTTGGGTTCAATCCATTCGCCGAGATACTTAAATTTCTCAGTCCTCTTGATGTTTCCCTGCCGGCGCGAGTGGTGGCGCTCGTGGCCTCATGTTAGAGCGCTAACTGACAGGTATAGAGGTCCGAGTTCTATCCCCAGCGCCGGCCGCATTTGTTCCAGAAGACAAATGTGTAAAATGGCTATTAGCGCAATTTACAATAACAACAGGTTTCTGGGCCTAAGTGTGAATGTGATAGAATACAATAGGCTACCAATAGGCCGACGTGTTCGAAGGGTCGGCAAACCCGGTATTCACATCGAACCAAACTTTAAAAAAAAAAAAAAAGTTTCCCTGTTCTATTAACATCTCTCTGTTTGCTTCTCTGATGTTGGTGAAGAATTCTGTTTTCTCCAGTTACACTTGAAGACCCACTTTGGTTTTCTGAGGCAGTTTACCTGCATTGTTGCCATCTCAAGAGAATCAGCAAACAGTCCATCGTTCTTACGTCCCAGGTAGATACCACTCTGAGCACCCAAATTGTTCAGTTCCTTGCGCCATTCTCCCATAACCTTTTCAAGAACACAGTTGAAGAGAAGTGGGGAAAGTCCATCTCCTTGTCTCACTCCAGTTTTTATTTCGAAGCTTTCTGAAATCTCACCTCTAAATTTAACCTTGGAATAGGTGTTGGTCAAAGTTCCTAGAATGAGTCTGCAGGTTTTGTTGTCTAGTGCTAGTTCCTGGAGTACTTTGTTAAGCATTTCTCTATGAATGGAATCGTAGGCCTTCCTAAAATCAACAAAGGTGACGACCACCTTGCAGTTTCTCATCTTGGAGAATGCAAGTACAGTTTTAATCGGGTCTTCCTGAAGCCCCCCTGGCATTCTCCCAGTTGACTATCCAACTGATTTTCTGCCCTTGTTTGTAACGCCTTCGAGAGAATCTTGTATGTTACCGGAACGAGAGAAATTTCATGGTAGTTGTTTGGATCAGTAAAGTCTCCCTTTTTGTGAAGCGGATGGATCAGAGCAGATTTTCAATCGGGTGGTAATTTCTCTGTTTCCCAGATGTCCTGGACGATCTCGGTTAGCTTGCTCACGGCATGGTTTTCCAGCACCTTTCCACAGTTCAGCAACGATAGAGTCCTCTCCAGCTGCCTTATTATTCTTAAGAAGTTGAATGATCTGGCCAACTTCTTCCAATGAAGGGGGAAGCAAGTTCGGGTTTGGTGTGGTTTGTTTATAGTCGAAGTCTTCGCTGGGTGGGTCACAGTTGAGTAGATTTTTATAGTACTGAGCCAAAAGGTGGCAGTTGTGCTTGTCGTTATAAGCCAGTTTGCCTTGTGAGTCTCTGAAGTGGAGGCTTGGTGGAGCGAATTTTCTGAGCGCCTGCTTAAAGGTTCCAAAGAAATCTCTGGAATTATTCGTTGGGTTCCTCGAATTATCTTGGCTGTAACCTTTCTTTGTGCCAAAAATTTATGCCAATTTTCCTTGGTCTTTTTAGAATTCCACTTCACCCAGGCTATCTGTCTTTGGGCTATTGCATTGTCACAGTCTTCAGTCCACAACAGATGCTTCCTTCTTGGCGAGAGTGGCGAGTTCATTGGTCTCCTTTAGTTGGTCGCAGTTGTTTAGGTCTGTGATGTTCAGTCTCTGACTTAGTTCTTGAGTCACTTGACGTCAAATCTTACCATTTTGGAGGTTCTGTGTAATCTAGTGTTTCTAGGCTGGAGTCTTATTTTGATCTTTGAGGTAGTGGTCTCTCCATCTAATGGAGTCCAGATTGGCGTTTCTTAGTACCTTCACGTTTTGTATTTCCTTTTGAGATTTTCGTGAAATGGCCACATGATCTATCTGGAATTCACCCAGGTGGGTATTAGGTGAAATCCAAGTCTTCTGCTTCCTTGGCAAGTGTTTGAAGGCTGTAGACTTCATGATCAACCCAAAAGTCCTACACAGATCCATCAATCGTTTTCCATTGCAGTTGGTTCGCTTATGCACCAGATAATTGCCCACTATGTTTCTGTATTTTTTCTCTCTTCCCAATTGAGCATTGAAGTCACCAAGCAGTATAACGGTGTGCCTCTCTGGAAGTTTAGAGATAATATCTTCTAAGTCTTCCCAGAATTTATCAGTTCTGTCTGGATTGCATGTGTTGTCCAGGTTGATTGGGGGCATGTACATTGACTATACTGTAGCCCTTGTTTGCACATTTGAGAGTGAGGATGGATACACGACTACTCGGGGAGGTAAAGTTGGTGACAAGGATGTACCCAGCGAGGGGCAGCTGCCCCCCCCCCTAGAACCCAGCCCTCCGGACAGAAATACCTATGGCATTATTAAAACCTCTCCCTGGCGTCTTCGGGTGCAAAGAGCACGGCGAAGCTGTTCTAAAATTGTACGATAGATGGATACTTCATTTCATAATGCATAATTCATTTCATAATCCGCGAAACGAATGTGAGCTGCCCCCCTCTAGTTCTGATCCTGGGTACGCCCTTGGTTGGTGACTGAATCCAGTATCCTGTAACTGATTATAAATCCTGTACCTAAGTGGGGTACGTTCTTCATTACCCGCTGACCCACTTTTTCTTTGAGGATTCTGTAGTTTATTGTTTATTCACAATATTTAACATAATGTAATGATTTATACATCAAAATAAAAAGAATATTGTTGCAGTTCCCTAAATATTTTTGTTGTATTTCATTTCAAAATCACATCACCCTTATTGAAATCCCCATATTTGTTTGAAGATATTTATTTCCTAATTACTATAGTTTTGATGTGAATTTATATTTCCACCTTCGAAGAAGCTGTTTTACTTATACAAAGTCTCTTCTTACACATTCATCAGTATATCGTCTATAACAAGATATATCTTAATCAAACTTTTCAAATATTCCTCAAATTGTGATTAAATCAATAAGCTCTACCAATTTTGTTGTTGTTTTGTTGAAGTTGCTTTGAAAGTAAACTCTTTGGGAAAGCAACCAAGAACTTTCACCCTTAACAACAAAGTTCACTAAATAAAAGAAGGTTCATTAAGCCCACTCAACTATTTCCATTTAATGATTATTTATAAACAATCGAAGACCACCACAACAGTCAGTGTCAATAATGTATTTTATAAATATTACTTCAATATCAATATAGTTTAGTAATTTCTGCATATATTTAGTTCAACTAGTCACAATAAACTGTCATCCACTTACAGTCTAAATAACTAAATGTCTTAAGTCAACTGATTTCAGTAAATATAGCTTTTGGATTTTCTTCTATTCACGTATCGTTTTCGTGGATTCAATTTGAGTTTTATTGCTACATATGTTACTCACCGAGAAGGTTATTATCACATAACAAAAATAATATATCAAAATAAATAACTAACTAACTGTTCCACCATCTTGACTTGTTGGAAATATTTGTAACATCTCAAGTTGGCAATAGTGGAATTCTTCTTGGATACAAAATCTGCAGGTATGCCAATACAATATTAACAAAATTTACTAAAAATAGATAATTATATATTTGAATATTAATATTTTTTTTTAATATTTAACAAATTAGGGAGGTCAAGATATGCACGGAAATCAAATATTATATGATTAGTATGTTATTTTAGACTTTAGAAATGTCTAAAGTCTATATCTCACAGCGGCCAACTCTTTACTAAGTATAAATTTATCTTTTCTAATGTAGACAAAACAGTAGAAGGATAAATTAAAACAGAAAAATGCTAGATTACACCAAAATAGATCTATTGCGTAAAGTATAAATATATGTCTCGTCTATTCCTATAATATTCATCAATATTTCTACATACTTGCTCAATTTTATGTTGTATTAGGAATGCTCTGAACTTGGCAACCAAATTTGCAAAAATATAATGTTTCATGAGAGTTCCTGATCGATATGAAATAGTACTTTGTACGAAATATCAATAGTTCTGCAGAATTTCGCAAAAAAAAAATTGGAAAATCCTAATAATAAGCGTAACAACCACTTTTGAGAAAAACCGTGCATTTTTGACGTATTTCTGTACCTCGACCATAGTTCTGGAGTTTTTGACCAATTTACAAAAAGTCCTGCAAAAATTGGATGATTGGAGGTGGGATTCAAGGATTTTCATCAAGAAAAACTTACTGGATACAGCAGGATTATGAGAGAAGAAGATAGGAAAAATGAACAGGATATTAAGAAGTTACTGAACGTTTTTTGTGAGTGTCTTACCGACGACGACCTTCGAGAATTGGCAGAACAAGGAATCCATCCAGAACTTGAATATTGTGAAGAAAATGAAGAATCTGGCTACATATTTCCTCAGTAAAAGTTTTTCTTTAGCATAACGGTGGCAATGAGGTCATTCCAGATAACAGCAATAGAACTACTGCCGGGTTTAACTCCGATAGACCTCGTCGTAGAGGGGACCGCCATATCGACTATTTTAAGGTTCAGAAAGGAAGGGATAAGCAGATGTAAAATAATCGGGTATAGAGATCGGAACAGCCCCGCTGCAAAGATACCCTGGCTGGAAGTATTTCCTTCGGGTAACCTAAAAAAATCACGAGAAAAATTTCCAAAAAATTCGTCAACAAAAAATGTTCATCATTTCGGTCAAAAAAATGTGCTTTTTCGGTTTTTTTCGATTTTCTCATGAACGGCAAACAGCTGTGCAAAAAATCTCTTGATAGGAGAATACGGAAACTGGGGACGGAGAGGCGGCGATAGCCGTAGAAATCCATATAACAAAAAATGTTGATTAATGTTAATGTTGATTAAATTTTGGATGAGTTTTGTTGGAAAACCATTCTCAGTAACAATTGAAATGAAGGTATTTATGATTGAATGAAATTTGAAAATATGACAAATATTTGCAGAGAGAATACAGATTTGCTTGTTGAAAAATTAAAATGGGAATGAGACATACTAAAACAATGAAATTCTAAAAATTGATAAAGCTCATACATTTCCATAGTGCATAATACTATCGCTATGTCGCCGCGTCAGTATCGCTGCTTTAGGACGCCAGAGCTGCTTTGCTCGGTGTTAAAATCTACGTAAAATCTAAATAAAATAAAGTCTACGTAGTTAAAATGCGCAAAAAAAATATTTGCTTAAAATCAATATTTTCCAAGCGAAAGGAAAATTTCAAAGTGTGTCTAAAAGTGTTTTCTCTGCTGGTTGTAAATATGTAAATTGCATTTCGCTAGCCGCTTCCGTTCGCGAGATGTGACTTGATGTATTTCGCAAAACCGAGCGAAATTTTGGAAAATTTGGCCCGCCGGGCGCAGAACTCGGAAACTAATTAATATTTTTAAGGAAACTTAGGTGTGCCTGTAAGGAAATAACCTCCTGAAAACGATGCCGCAATCGTAAACCGTAATTATCGGCAACCGTGATTGAAATATAGAGTTGTGAATTCGAAATTCTGGAAAATTTGAATTCAGAATTTCGCCATGAAAATTTGATTCTTTCCAAACAATTTACACATCGATTTGTTTGTCTTGTCGTCTAATTTCAGTGTGCCAAAAATTATTTCATTGGAATTTGTAGTTTCAGAGATATTGTCAAAAAACCGAAAACGCACTTTTTTCCTGTTCAAAACGAAAATTTGGCCTTTTTTTATTCTGCTGAAGGAATTGGATGCGCTGAACACGATTTTCCGGTTTATTTCGTACAAATGCTGAAAATACCCGAGATATTACCTATTTTACACATATTTTTGCCGTTTCCACTCACTTATTGCAACTTTTTCCTGCAGAATAATTTATCCCATTTCCTCACGTATCTTTCGAGACCAAATTTGTCGAAATCAGTTCAAAATTGACCGAGCGGTGAATTAAAATGTAAGCGGGTCGATGGCTGTTTCGATAGTATTTTTTAATTAAAAGCTTCCTAGGAATATGATATACAGACTGGCCTAAGAGGAGGTATACACAGTGGTGTGCTGGAGTGGGCTCGTGCGAGGCTATTAAATGTTGTATAAATTGGCGACCCAATTCTTAATTTTTTTATAAATTCGCGAGTCCTTACTTATTTTTTTTGTAATTCACTTTTCATAGTTTCCACTATGCCAATCTATGTATGTACAGTGCCAGCGTCAAATCAATCGGAAATGCGAGATGGTGTACAGCGAAAACATATATAAAACTTGTTTATTTGTAACTTTATAAACTTTTATAACTTTTAAATTCACGACTTTCCTAGATCTCTACTCGAGCGCCGAAATTTCTTAAAAAAAATTTCAATTCTTGCGATAGTGAACGGAAAGAGCTAGCGAAATATTTTGCATATTTCCATATCTGCAATCAGCAGCAAAAATGCTTTCAAAAACGTTTTTAAATTTTGCTGTGACTCAAAAAATAACGATTTTGAAAAAATCTATTTTCTCGCATTTCGTCGTCGAAATCGAAAAAAAACGAAAAAGGTTTTTTTCGATTTTTTATAAAACGGCAAAGAGCAGCAAAATCATTTTGGGTACACAGAAACTACACGACAAGACGAACAAGTCGATTTATAATTTGTCCGGAAATATTCAATAATTCGTTAATAAATTTCAAACTGAAATTTACCAGATTCTCGATTTGCTAAATAGATATCTCGGAAACGGTTGCAGATAATTAAAAACGGATTGCGGCATAGTTTTCAAAAGGTCATTTTCCTATGGATAGACTAAGATTGTCCCCGGGAAATTCACGACTTTCCGAGATCTCCACTAGAGCGCCGAAATTTTATAAAAATTTCTTTAATTTTTGCAGGCGAAAGTGAACCGAAAGAGCTAGCGAAATATAATTTGCATGTCTGTAATCAGCAGAAAAAATGCTTTCAAAAACGTTTTACTGTGACAAAAAATAACGATTTTGAAAAAATCGATTTTCTCGCATTTCGTCGTTTCCGCGGTCTAGACTTTCCGAGTCGATGGTATTTCTTAACTGAAAGCTTCCCAGGGAATATTATATACGTTCTCCGACTAATTTTGGGACGCTGAATCGATTGGTGAAGACTAGAAGTCTCTGTGGTAAGCGGTTCAAAAGTTATGACAGCGTCAAATCAGTAGGAAATGTGTGTGTACAGGGGAAAAATATATAAAATTTGTTTATTTGTAACTTTAGAGCGAAATAAACTGGAAAACCGTTTCCAGCACTTAGATTTCCTTCGTGTAACCAAAAAAAATCACGAAAAAAATTTGCAAAAAAAATTTTGACAAAAAAATTCCATCATTTCGTTCGAAAAATACACGCTTTCTTGGTTTTTTCGATTTTTTCGAAAACGGTAAAGAGCAGCGAAATCATTTTGGGCACACAGAAACTACACGACAAGACGAACAAGTCGATGTGTAAATTGTCCGGAAATATTCAATAATTCATCGAGAAATTTCAAATTGAAATTTACCCGAGCGGTTCAAAAGTTATGACAGCATCAAATCAGTAGGAAATGTGTGATTGTGTACAACGCAAAAAAAAAATGTTTATTTGTAACTTAAGAGAGTAATAAACTGGAAAACTTTTTCGAAAACGATAAAGAGCAGCGAAATCATTTTGGGCACACAGAAACTATCCGACAAGACGAACAAGTCGATGTGTAAATTGTGCGGAAAGATTCAATAATTCATCGAGAAATTTCAAATTGAAATTTACCCGATTCTAGATTTGACAATCCGATATCTCAGAAACGGTTGCAGATAATCAAAAACGGATTGCGGCATAGTTTTCAGAAGGTTATTTTCCTATTAACACGCACAGATTTTCACCGGGAAATTCAATACTTTACAAGATCTCTACACAAGCGACGAAATTTCATCAAAAAATCCTCAATTTTAGCAGGCGATAGTGAACGAAAGGTGCTAGCGAAATATAATTTGCATATTTGTAATCAGCAGCAACAATGCTTTCAGAAACGTTTTTTTAATTTTCCTATAACTCAAAAAATAACGATTTTGACAAAATAGATTTTCTCGCATTTCGGCGTTTCCGCGGAATCGACTTCCCGTGGCGATGATATTTCTTAATCAAAAGCTTCCCGATGAATATTATATACGTTTCCAGACTAATTTTGGGACGCTGAATCGATTGGTAGAAAGACTAGAAGTATCTGTGGTCAGCCGTTCAAAGGTTAGGTTAGTTTATGACAGCGTGATATCTGCCGGAAATGCGAGATGGTGTATGACTTTTGTAGATAGGAATGGTGTGTGGCTTTTGTGGATGGTGTTCATACTCATACCGCAAAAGGTTTCCGGACCTATAAAGGGATTACTGGATCTCTTGTTTGCTAGGTGATCGGCTACTTCGTTTCCATCTATACCAGTATGTCCTGGTACCCAGAATAGCACTTTTCTCTCTGTGGTATGCTGAGGATTTGTCGCTCTAGTCGGCTATACTACTACACATTACTGTGTAGTTACTCCAAATGTATAGTCTATTCGAAATGGTATTTGCATACCATTTCGTCTTTCGGTACTTCCAGCCAGGGGATCTTGGTAGCGAGGCTGTTCCGGTCTCTGCTCCGGATTACTTTACCTCTGCCTATTCCTTCCTTACTGAACTTTACAATTACCGATCTAGCGGCCCCCTCCACGACAATGTGCATCGGAGTCAGATCCAGCAGCAGCTCCATCGCTGCTGTCGGGCATGACTCCTTGCAGACACACGCCAGTCTTTGAATCTTCTCACGCTGCTTCTTCATAGAGACCAACTTGGTTCTACTTGCCCACGCAATTTTCCAGTAAGTGATCCCAGGTCTCACTATGGTGGTGTACATCCATCGCAGGGTATTGGGGTTACAACCCCACGTTTTCCCTGTCAGATTTCCTACAACCTCTTCAGCGTGCCTGTTTCATAGGAGTTTGCTATCTAGTGTTATACCCAGATATTTCTACCTTAAACGTCTACCTTAAACCTCTAAAGGTAGTTATCCGGGGGATTTACAACTATAATTAGACAGTAGTGATAAAATGAACGACAAGCAAACACGATTTCGAAATTGTCAAACTATAGCGTCATAGCATCTGCAGTATAAGGACATTTACATTATACACCCAGAACATCTTGTAACATCACCTCGCGTCAAATGAAATATCTACTGATGCTTGCGAATAACTTATTAAACAAGGAAACCGCAAACTAGTTTGGAAAAGGTGCTGAATCTTTTGACCGGTGGACAACTGCATTGTGTTGATGGTTCAAAAAGATCTTGAGCTTCATCCGAGCCCACTGTTGGAGATAACCATAGGTCGTCGTTGATCCACGTCCATCCATCGTCGTTGATCCACTGTTGGAGATAACCATAGGTCGTCGTTGATTCAGTTTTGGTCAGTATTACCCAGTCTTGTCAAGTATTATCCAGTTTTGTACAATCTTGTTAAGTCTTCTTCAGACTTGCCTTGTCTTGTAATATATAATATTTTATAGTATTTTCTAGATTTGTTTCTCCTGTCGTGCCTACTTTTTTCTAGCGTGCTATTTTATATAAATCATGTTTATTTAGATTTCTCCGTTTTACGTTTTTTGTCATTATCTATCCATTTATGTGGAATCATAAATCAACCTAGAAACTTTTAATTGCAGAATTAAGTCACAATTTGATTAACTTGACAGGACAGATAATAAAAAACAATCCTTTTATTCGTAGCATGCGAGAACTAAAGTTTAAACAGAAATTTGAAAGCGCGCAGCAATCAGTGCCATTAATCAAAAACAATTTCCGTGTAAAACAAAACACGATATTATCACCGCGCCTTATCGCCGGTTTCATCCCTCAAAAGGAAAGGAACAACACAAACTAAGCATTAATGGCAGTCTGGCGTCATGATTCACCTCTTGCTGATCATTTTGCTCATCCAAGAATCTGCCCAAAAACATTTAAACATTAAGGGGCCCGTGCATCAAGATCTTGCTACAACTTGTCTAATGAAAATTCTCGACAACAGTTTTAAACCCAGGAAATTAATAACGTTTTTGCAGGAACCTACTTTGGACAATCCTGGCTATGATATACAAAACAGACTTATTAAAGAAATGAACTTCCAATTGAATTGGACCTTTGAGCAGACTAATGGAATACGAAACAATTTCGAATCTTTTAGTGTTTGCCTCAACTGCAAAAACAACACAAAAAAGAAGGTTTATAAAAACTACTTCCAAACCCTCATGAAAACTGCATACTATGTTATCGTCTTAGAAAAAATGGAAACGCTGGTTTATCTCATGGAAAAAATCATCACTATGAAACCGTACAGAACGAGGGCTCTTTATTTAATTTATTATTATCCTTTAAAGAAAAGTTTCAGAAACATAGCCTTAGACATCTTCGAAATTATGTATAAATATAAACATTATAATGCATTGGTTGTGATACCCAGCAAGGCAGATAGATTTCATCTTTACGGTTACGATTTGTATTCTGAAAAAACAGAAATATGTGCAACAACACCTGAAATGGTTTTAATAAATTACTGTGATAATGGTACGTTTTTATCAAATAATTTTTCATTGAGAACAAAATACGACAATTTAAGAAACTGCACTGTTAATGCCATAGCCATGAGATTGCCTCCGTTTGTTATCAGTGAGTCTGAAGGTTTAGAAATCAATATTCTTCAAGCTTTAGGTGAAAAATTAAACATAACATTCAATATCACCATAAGTGATAGAGCAGGGGATTGGGGTACTAAACATAATGATTCTTGGGATGGTTTATTAAAGGATATAAAAGCGAGTCCTTTTCTTCTGGGCGTTGGTTGTATAAGTTTGAATCAAGATAGAATCGACGATTTTGATTCCACTTTAGATTATTTCGTTGAAAGGATGGTTTGGATTTTACCAGCAGCCATTCAAGTGCCTCAATGGAAAGTTATTATAGTTATATTCGAGGATGAGCTTTGGATTGGCATAATCTCAGTCTTTATCTCCTTTGGATTGATTTTCTTTGTAATGAGCTATAACCACCCTTACGAAATGCGTTTCATCAAAGATTTTGGGGCTTCTATGTTGTTATCTTTACAATCTATAATTGGAGCTCCCGCAACGAACCATCCAAAAACCAAGAGCATGAGAATTATGTTTATAAATCTAAATATTTTTGGAATGGTTGTTGGTTGCGTATATCAAAGTTGCTTAGTAGATGTGCTTACTAATTCCAGATACGAATACCAAATGCAAACCGAAGGAGAGATTTTGGATTCACACTATAAAATAGGTGGGATTCTAGCTTACCGTCAAAACTTCAACGAAACTTCTGACAATCACTCCAACGAGATTTTTCGTAAATACCAAGTAACAGATGAAGCTAATGATACAATGTATTACTGGTTAAGAAAAGTAGCTAAAGATAGAGACATAGTAACAGTATTGGGCAAATACTATGTAGATTACCTTATTTCAAAAGGTGATCCAGGAATTGTAAACCATGACGGGCGTCCAAAGGTTTTCATTGTTGAAGAAATTCTTTTACACTATCCCATAAGACTTATATTTCCTAAAAGTTTTCCTTTGCGCAATGTCTTCAATTCTATAATTTCTGGTCTCTTGCATTCTGGGTTAGTTAATAAGTGGTCACGCGAATATCTCTTTCTTAAGAAAGAAAAAAACAGTGACGACGACGATGAAGAGCATTATAGTGACCAAAAAGGAGTGAAAGTTATTTCGATTGATCATCTCCAAGGAGCCTTTTCAATGTTGATGATAGGCTGCGCAATTAGTGGAGTAGTTTTTCTTGGGGAAATAATGGTTAATAAGAATAAAAAACACTGGAAGCACGTTATACTAAAAGTTTGTGCAATGTTTCGAAGAAAGATGAATTTGGAAAACAATAAAAGTTCTACAAACGGAAAAGGTTCGAATGCGAGAGGTCGAGGGAGGAGAGTTGGAAATTTTGGAACATCTCAAAACATATATAAGAATAAAAATATTTTTCAGAGATTGTTTCTGAATGTGTCGAAGATCTGCGTAGGTTTTAAAAATAAATTTTCACGAGGTAATTCTGGGCCGGAAGTTATTGTTAGAACAAGGAGGAAAGTTTCCTCAAATGCAGTGGCCCAAGGAGAAACTTATGTGGTTCCCTCTAGGAGGATTACTTTGAACAGGACAGAGAAAGGAAAATTTGTAAAAAGAAGAAAGTAGTTTGTAAATTTTCAACATTTAAAAACCGAAATGTAAATAAATTTCTTGTCTTGTGTGTTTAGTTTATTTATACATTGCTTTGTATTGCTCCAAGGCGAAAAGACTTCAGGTTGATAGCCCTTTATACATTTGTATTTATTCATATGAAAAAATTCTTCTCATTGCTCTAATTATGAGATTCCTTAATTTAAGTTATTAAATTTTACTTATGATAACAATAATTTTTATAAAAGATTATACCTAAATGGGCTAATTTAAGTTTTATTCATTTACCTGATTTTTAATTTATTTTTCTTTACAATTCCGTTTTAATTTTGTGTGAATTAGAAGCTACATAGCTGTACAAATCTTTGGGTAAGGTTGCGTTGTGCAGTTCTTTAGCTAAATGATAATATCTTCTCCGAAGATGGTAAGCTGCTGCTTTAGGTTGTCTATTTCTTGTAAAAATCCCTTTTTTGTTACCACCCACCCTAGTGAATTCTGGAAAAGAAAATATAAACTTATTCATAGATATTGTCCTAATAATATTTAATATTATAGAGCTACAAACAGGTTGAAAATATTTATATATTCAAGCTACATTTCGTCTTAATAATTTTATGATTGTATGTTATAATTAGTATGGTCTCACCAATATTCAATTGTTATACAAAAGAAAAGAAAATTATTGTTATAGTGTGTGAATAAGGGCTTTTGTGCATGAGTTGCGAAGTTTAAAGCACGAACCGAAGGCGGGAACATTATTTGGTCGTTGTCGATCTAATCTAATTGTAAGTTAACCTAGATTTAATCGATATTAGGTTATGGTTAGGTTAAGTTATATTAGAGCTATATAAATCCAAGCTGAGAGATTTGATTCAAAATAAGAAAAATTAATTCAACTTTAATATACGCCAGAAAATTCATTTTCACTACGATTATGTTTTTTTTGTTTAGTAACGCGAGTTGTTGCCATAGTAACAACAAACAGAAATCGTTTAATAATGAAACTCCATTTGATTTACATTGGATTTTTAAGCACGGTTATAATATACAGTAATATTCATATACAGTAATTTACTTATTAATGTCATTTTCGTGTGTGAGTAGATAAAATACATTAATTTACTATTTCCTAGTATTACATTATCTCTATTGAAACAAAATATAAGGAGATAATTTTTCATTATTTAAGAGCCTAAAACTCTGTAGTTCTTACTTTGTGCAGTTTTAAAATCAGCAAAGTTCCAAATGAATTCTCCTACAAACCACCCCTGACTTCGAAGCTCGTCGAATGCTTTAAAATGTTTCGAAAGGACATCGACTTGATATTCTTCCGACCAA
The DNA here is from genome assembly GCA_944588485.1 of Phosphuga atrata. Lineage (NCBI taxonomy): Eukaryota > Metazoa > Arthropoda > Insecta > Coleoptera > Silphidae > Phosphuga > Phosphuga atrata. The sequence continues at coordinate 37,758,162 of OX155893.1, forward strand.
ATGAACGAAGGATACTGAAATTGAGGGTTTAAAATCTTATTTACGAGTAAATTGATTTTTTACCAAATGTAATCCTTCCATCGTGTCAGCTCCATATTCAGACATTATCATTGGTTTCTTGAACTTTTTCCTCCAATTCTGCGCTTCGTGGATTACTTGTTTCGTTATCATGCTCAACATACCATCATTGGCATACCATGAATTGTATCGATTAAAACTGATTATATCTAGATGTTCAGCCTGCGATAATTTTAAATTAAACCTTAACTGCGATTTTTTAACTTTTTTTTTTAATCGACAAATAAATATAAATTAAAAAAAAAATATATAAATTTAAATTTGGTTCAATTTTTTTTTTTTTCGAATTTCTATTGACCAGACATTTGAACCAAACCATTATTTTTGTAATTAATATCTTTAATACTTAAATACTTTAAATACTTAAAAAATACTTTAAATACTTAAAATTAATAAATGAGAGGGCAAATTAAGCGCAAAACGCGCAAAACGCAACACCATTGGTTAAAACAAAAGTGACGTAACATACTATATAAACAAGTCCGTATTTTTTACATTTGTATGTCATTGCAGTCTTTTGGTTAGAAAACAAACGTCAAAAACGTCAAGTTAAAAATGAAAACAGCTGTAGTAAATAATGGACTGAACTGTCAGTGGTAATTGAAGTCATGAACAGACCGCGCGAAAATGGCAGCGTTTAAACAGCTATTATCAATATATTTTTTAATATAGTTACAGCATTTTTAAGCAGAATTTATATTTTTTACTATGTTATAACGGTGCAAACAGTGAATTAAAAAAAAACATGCGTATTACCTATTACATACGTCAATTATATACGTCTTACCAATTGATCTTCAAAATATTGTCTATTCACGGATGCGGTAATTGGTCTGGTAGGGTCCAACTTCTTCGTGTGGTTTGCTACGGCCCTAAAGAAATACTATCAGTAACAATTATTGGTATTCTTAACATTTTACTCACGCAAAGTACGCATTTGTCTCCTTTTTCTGAGATCTTGGCTCATTTGCTATCGACCACGCCACAACACTAGGTCTATTTTTATCTCTTGCAATCAATTCAGTTAACGACTGCATATGATTTATTTGCAGTCTGGGCGAAACATGACTAATAAAATATGAAACAAAAACAAAAATATGAAAACTAGTTTGTGCAGTCTTATCTCTCTAGTCTTATCTGCACTGTCTTGTATGTCCTGTCTATAATTGTCTGGCCTCCTTGGTAGTGTAGTGGACAACATACCCGCCTGACAAGCGGGCGACCGGGGTTCGATTCCCGGCCGAGGAGGCATTTTCAGCCAGGGGCGTACTAACAGTCCGGGCTGCCCACATATCTGCGCAGTTTTGTCTGTCCAGTCTGGTCTATCCAGTCTTGTCTGTCCAGTTTTGTCTGCCCAGTTTTGTATGCCAAGTCTTGTCTGTCCAGTCTTGTCTGTCCAGTCTGTCCGTCCAGTTTGTCTATCCAGTGTTTTCTGTCCAGTCTCGTCTGTCCAGTCTTGTCTATCTAGTCTTGTTTGCCCAATCTTGTCTGTCCAGTCTCGTTTGTCAAGTTTATCTATCCAGCCTTGCCTGTCCAGTCTTGTCTGTGCTGTCTTGTCTGTCCAGTCTTGTCTGCCCAGTCTTGTCTGTCGAGTCTTGTCTGTTCACTCTTGTCTGCCCACTCGTGTCTGTCCAGTCTTGTCCGAACAGTTTTGTCTATGTAGTCTTGTCTGTCCAATTTTGTTTGTCCAGTCTTGTCTGCCCAGTCTTGTCTTGGCTTCCACCAGAAGCCATCAAAATAGCTGTCAAAAGATGTCCTGAATATATCCTAAATGTCATGAACAACATTTTGGCGGATGGAAACTTTCCGATTATCTGGAAGAGAGCGAGGCTAGTCCTACTTAGAAATGAGACAAGCCCATAGAAAACCCATCATCCTATCGACCATTGTGCCTGCTCAATGCTGCTGGGAAACTGCTTGAACAGTTAGTGCTACACAGGATAAAGATTGAGCTCAGTCAAGAGTAAAACAGCATAGATTCAAGGAAAGCAGGTCAACAGTCGACGCTATTATGCGAATCCTGGACGTGGTAGAGAAAGCCTCAGCTGCTACGAGGGCAACAAAATAGATTAGTGTGCTCATTACTTTAGACGTTAAGAATGCTTTCAATACAGCAGCATGGGAAGATATTATGAATGAGGTTAGTGAGAGAGGCTTCCCCCTATACCTGCTGAAACTACTGCGCAGTTATCTACATGACCGTAAGATCATAATCGAAGCAGACGGTGAAGTCGTGGAGCGAGAAGTGCACAGCGGTGTTCCACAGGGTTCAGTAATGGGTCCTACACTGTGGAACATCCTGTACGATGGAGTACTTAGGCTAAAGTTACCAGAAGGTGTTGAGATAATAGGCTTTGCTGATGATATAGCGCTGGTAGTAGGAAAAGACGAGGAGAGAGTTATGAAACATGCAAATAGGGCGATTGCACATATTAATAAATGGATGGAGAAAAAGCACTTAAGGCTGGCCCCTGATAAAACGGAAGGTGTTCTACTGACCGGAATGAGGCATATAGGGCCGATAGTATTTAAGGTCAGAGACGTAACTATAACGCCCAAGGAGGCAGTTAAATATCTGGTATGATTATTGATAAGAAACTATGTTTTACACCACATATCATGCGAGCAGCGACCGAAGCCCTCAAGGTAACAGCAACACTGGAAAAGATGATGCCCAATGTCGGCTGACCAAACAGTAGCAAGAGAAAGATTCTATGCTCAGTCGCTCACTCGGCAACGCTCTATGGTGCCCCGGTCTGGGCAAACGCACTCGAGAAAGAGACCATTAAAAATAAGCTGGTTACAGTGCAGAGAAAACTGGCACTACGTGCGTGCAGTGCTTGACAGTCTCAACGGATGCAGTGCTCGTGTTGGCAGGCATATCACCCGTAGAACTTCTGATAAAAGAAAGAAAAGAACTGTACAAAAAGCGGAATAGCGGGCAGAAGAGAGAACTTAGCAAAATAGCCAAACAACATCTTTTCTAGGAGTGGCAAAGCCACTGGAGATGCTGTACAAAGGGACAGTGGACTAAATTATTAATCCTACAAGTGGAAATGTGGGTAGAACGAAAATAAAGGGAGATGAACTACTATCTCACCCAAGCGTTCAGCGGGCATCGATGCTTCAGAGAGTACCTGCACTATATCGGCAGGGCCTCTGACAATTTGTGTGTCTACTGTGGACAAACGGACAGTGCAGCGCACACGGTCTTCGAATGTGAAAGATGGATTCCGGAGAGACGACTGGACAGCGAAGACAAAATCAAAACTGGGAGTAAAGACACTGTTGGGGGTCATGTTAAAGTCCAAAGACAACTGGAGAGCAACGGATGATATGATAAGAAGCATTATGAGCATGAAAGAGACAGACGAACGTGTCGGACAGAAAGCCAAGAACTAACCTAACTAAGAAAATGCCTGAACCCCTAAACACATGATGTGAAATGGGGTATGTAAGGCAACAAATGCGTGACATAACAAAGACAGCGGCATGCTAACGACAGGCGAAAAGCGGTACCTGGATGTTCGTGAATTCCAAGGGGGCCACTTGATAAGTTAACGCTAGTGCTTGCTACGTCTCCATAAAAAAGTCATGTCTATTGAGTATTGTCTGTCCAGTCGAATCTTGTCTGTCCAGTTTTGTATGTTCAGTCTTGTCTGTCCAGTTTGTTTGCCCAGTCTTGTCTGTCCAGTCTTGTCTCTTCAATCTTCTCTGTCCAGTCTTGTCTGTCGAGTTTTGTCTGTCGAGTCTTGTCTATCCAGTCTTGTCTGTCCATTTTTGTCTGTTCAGTCTTGTTTGTCCTGTTTTGTCTTGTCTGTCTTGTCTTGTCTGTATAGTCTTGTACATTCAGTCTTGTCTGCCCAGTCTTGTATGATGAGTCTTGTCTGTAGAGTCCTGCCCGTGTAGTCTTGTCTGTCTAGTTTTGTCTGTCCTGTCTTGTCTGTCCAGTCCTGTCTGTCAAGTCTTGTCAGTCCAGTCTTGTCTGTCCAGTTTTTGTATGTCGTGTCTTGTCTGTTCAGTCTTGTCTGTCCAGTCTTGTCTGTTCAGTCTTATCTGTCCAGTCTTGTCTGTCGAGTCGTGACTATTCAGTTTATCTGTCCAGTCTTGTCTACCCAGTCTTGCCTGTCCAGTCTTGTCTGTCTGGTCTTATCTTGTTTATCTATTCATGTCTGTCTAGTCTTGTCTGCTTAGTTTTGTCTGTCCAGTCTTGTTTGTGTAGTCTTGTCTGTCTAGTCTTGTTTGTCTAGTCTTGTCTGTTTACACTTGTCTGTCTAGTCTTGTCTGTCTAGCCTTGTTTGTCTAGTCTTGTCTGTCTAGTTTTGTCTGTCTAGAGGATAAATAATTTAACATACTCAATATTAACTGCAGGACACTCATCTATAATCATGATACCCAATCGATCGGCAACATCCATAATTTCCTCAGCGTAAGGATAATGCGACGTCCTGTAGGCGTTTCCGCCGACCCATTTGATCAGATTGTAATCCTTGATGACCGTCGGTAAATCTAATCCGCGTCCCCTGATGTCGGAATCTTCATGTCGGCCGAAGCCGTGCATGTAAATTGGCCTGCCATTGATTTGGAAACCCGATTCGTTCCACACGAGTTTTCTTACGCCGAACTGCAGGCGATACGTGTCCACCGTGTTTTCGTTCTCATCAAGCAATAATGTCTAAGTAAATAAAATATATAGATTGGTTTAAATATTGTAATCAATGTTTGTAGTTGAATATTTTTGAAGTATTAAAGACAGTTAATTTTTGTGGTGGTCGTTATTAATTTTATAACAATTATCGGTACATACGTATTAACGCCACCACCGCTATATATTGGATCGAGAGTTCGCGCTGCCGCGCGTATGTTGTCTTGATTTATCTGTCCGCTTCGCGGCGGGCAACCTAATCTAACCGGGGTTAAAAAATAAAGTTTTAAAAATGTGTAATTTTAAATAAAATGTTTTATTTTAAGATTTATCATAAAAATTTTAGATAAAATTGTAGGTTGGCGGCATTTAAAAATGGAGCGGTGATGGCGTTAATACGTAAGTACCCAATTATCTTAGGGCGATTAGAAACATCTTTAGGAGATTGAACGGAGAATTTATATTTATTGGGGGGATATTTGGGGTGATATGTGCAAAATGTTTCTGGCAATCCAAATCTGTCCAGTCTTGTCTGTCTAGACTTGTCTGTCGAGTCATGTCTGTCCACTCTTGTCTGTCCCCTCTTGTATGTCCAGTCTTGTCCGAATTGTTGAATTTTGATTACAGTGTACCGCCACCACTGGTTAATACTTGTTTTGACTAACCTGAAACGTATATAAATACCCTGGATTGCTGTCCATTAAATACGGCCACCATAAATTAGGATCATCTATTACTATAGTTCCTTTCATATTGGAATTAGAGGCGACAAATTCTCCATTTTGATCAAATACTTTTATGCCCAAATACACGTTTTTGTCACGTACTATATCAACTTCGTACTCAATTTCAGCTTAAAATACAATCAAATAATACTACGAAATACTAACAGACAATACACGATCAAAACAAGTATTTACAAATAATAGATTTTTTTAGAAACAATTTACCTGAGTTTTTACTAATTGATGTAGTTACTATTGTAATATCATTGATATAGTTTCGTGGAGTTGTATATAAAGTTACTGGGCGATGGATCCCTGCATAATTGAAAAAGTCAAAATCATAGGTTTGAATCCACATTTTTCCTTCATCCCTAAAACATTAAAAATTGGCAATTTTGCGTTATCAGTATTTCTAATATTCGCTTACTTTAATCTTATTACTTACGTGTCGACAAGGCTCATATTTCCTTGAGGTATAGTTGTCGGTAGCAGGGTATTATCACAAGCAACAGTCACAATATTCTCCTCTCCAAACTTCACAATATTTGTCACATCTGCTTCAAATGGTAGATGTCCAATTTGATGCGCCATAGCTATTTTACCATTAACCCACTAAAAATAAATCTCAACTAAATAAAAACTAGATAATTTGTGTATTAAATAAAAGTAAACTTACAACTTCAGCAGAATATAAAACCGAGGAAAATCTTAACCACACGCGTTTTCCCTTCCACGAATTCGACACGAAAAATTTTCTTTGGTACCAAACTAGACCCACATAGTCTCGGATACTTTTGTCGACCGAAATATCATTGTAACTGGATGGAACGGGCATTAACAAAGGTACAATATTTTTGAGCTGCCAAAAAAAATAAGATATAAAATTAATGCGAAGGTAATAAACTGGTCTCGTTGTGTGTCATTGCATTTTGTAAATTATCTAGTCCAACTTAAATTAGTTATGGATACATTGATAATCTCCTGAAGCAGCTATGTGACTTAGACTTGCCGAGCATCATCTAGTCCTGTGAAAATAGCAACCGAATTTGCAAAAATATAGTCGAATAAACTTGGTATATATGAAATAGTTCTAGAAAACTTACTGAGCATAACAACCACTTTTGAGAAAAACTGTCCATTTTTGACAAGTTTCTGCACGTCGGCCATAGTTCTGGAGTTTTTGACCAAGTTTGCGAAAAGTTCTGCAAAAATTGAGATTTCCCAAAAAAAATCCAATTTTGAAAATTGCAAAAACAGTTCTATTCTCGGATCTGAATAGCACCCTAAGAGTTCTATCAAAGATCCCATTAACCTTTTTATATCAAAACCTTAGTTCAAAAGATATTTGCAATAATATGGGACACATGGTTTCGAATGAGAATTAAAAAAAAAAGCGCAACAGTTCTGTTTGCAGCTCCAGGTAGTACTCTATTAGATTCTAGATATCTAGATTTCCATCGAAAATTCTTATAACATTTTTCTGTAAAGTTATAAATTGGAAATATATACGAAAAATTAGACTTCGCCGATGCGAGGAAGAGAAAAAGAAAAAAAAAACGCGCAACAGCTCTGTTTGCAGTTACCGGCAGAACTCTTATGCTAAGCGTACACCACAACCGATTTTGTCGGCCGATGGCGGACAGAACTACCCGGACGAGTAACTCGGACGTGTATGTGCTTGCACTGCAACAGTGCCACTTGTGCCGACAACCATAACCGTATGGAAAAATCTCGATTATAGTAATTTTTTGAATGTTTATCCCACAGGGTTGGTCTATTATACACACAACTAATTAATTTTTCAATATCCATAATCGTTTAGGTAGATAACAACAAAATTTAAACTATAAATACACTCAATTTGCACTGTAGACGCCGGCAGACTGGCGAGAAATCCCAACAAGTTCGGATCATCGTGTTGATCAGTTGTATCAGTCATCGGACGATGACAGTCGTATTTGTCTTTCTTTTACAAGTGCTTGATTCAATCGCCGTCGTCGCCCGAGCAAACTTCGGCCGATGACGGATTAGTTGTACGCGAGCCATTACAGTTCTATCGAATATCCATAACATGTTCATGTAAAGTTAAAACGTTGAAAGATATACAAAAATTTCAAGTTCACAAATAAAAAACATGGATAGATTGAACTCTAAGAGTTCTACCGGGAACTGCAAACAGAACTGTTCAGCGATTTTTTTATTTTCATTCGAAACAATGGATACCTTATTATTGCAAATATCTTTTGAACTAAGGTGTTGATAAAAATATGTCAAAGGAATCTTCGTTAGACGGTGTGCTCTTAGGGTGCTATTCAGATTCGCGAATAGAATTGTTTTTGCAATTTTCAAAATTAGGTTTTTTTTCAATTTTTGCAGAACTTTTTTGCAGAATAGGTCAAGAACTCCAGAACTATGGTCGAGATGCAGAAATTCTGCAGAACTATTGAAATTTCGCACAAAGTACTCTAGAACTATTTCATATCTATCAAGAACTCTGATGAAATATTATATTTTTGCAAATTCGGTTGCTAACTTCACAGGACTACATCATCTTGTCTGGTACTATGGATTGCAAAAGTGTAAACAAGTACAGAACTTTCTAATAGTATTTTTAATACTTTTATGGCGTGTCTTATCTTTCATCATCAACTATTTAGTCTTCTATATCTATAGTCTACTTTTTACTACACTAAATAATGTTACTTCATTATGCTACCCTTGTCTATAGATATATAAGTCTTGGGTGTTGTCTGTATAATTATTTTTTTCAAGAAAACGTCTATAGAAGTGGTTTTCAAACTTTTGTTTTGCGTATCATTCATGTGCATGTATAACTGAACTATATATATATATATATATATATATATATATATATATATATATATATATATATATATGCATCGGGTTACAACGTTATCCGTCTTTCGATTCCTAATCTCCAACCCTTTCGGTTTTTCCACGCCTCTTCCTCCAATCCTCTCGTCCGGATATCTCCGTCTATACCCTCTCTCTAGGTTTTCCGGGGTCTTCCTCTCCTACTTCCCTGCGGTGTCCAGTGTATTACTTTCTTCGGGAGTCGGTCTTGGTTCATTCTCTGTACATGACCGTACCATCTTAGTTGTCCAGTTCTTATTTCATCCACGATGTCGTGCTTTACTTCCATTATTTCCTTTAATTTCTGATCCTTTCCAATCTAGACTTTCCTGCCGCTCTTCTCCAGTAGTCCATCTCTGTGGCTTTTAGTGATTTCTCTGCTCTATCCTTTATAGGCCACACTTCACTACCGTAGGTTATTATATTTTTAATTATTGCATTGTAACCGAACTAAAACTGTTTAAACTTTTACACTTTTGCAATACATAGTACCAAACCAGATGATGTTTACTCTGCCTGCGGTCTCACTGGGTGGATTGACTAACTCATTGGGGCCGTAGCCGGTCCCAAGCCCGGGTAAAAGAGGAGAGTTAGGCATGGGGCTAACAACCCCATCCTGTGAAAAGCCAAATTGTTATGCACCTAACACATAAGCCTCGGAATAGGACGGAAACACGACGACGAACCCAACAACGAATAAGAAATCTGAATTTCGGAACGTGAAATGTATTAAGCTGGTATCGACCAGGAGCAGCCAAGAGAGCTATTTCACAGCTAGAAAAGTATGGAATGGATATTACGGCTATCCAGGAAATCAGGTGGCCAGATACGGGTAATGTAAAGATGGGTAAATCGATGGTATTTTACAGTGGCAACAAAGATGGCGTCCATCATTTCGGAACTGGCTTTATAATACAGGAATACCTATTGGATGCAGTAATGAACTTTGTACCCATTAATGAAAGAATATGTTAATTAGACTAAGAGGTCCATGGTACAACTACACACTAATATCGGTACACGCGCCAACGGAAGAGAAGGACGATGATGAGAAGGACACTTTCTATGACCAACTTACCAGAATTGTCGATTCGACCCCCAAGCAAGATATGATAGTGGTACTGGGCGACTTCAATGCAAAATTGGGTAGAGAAGACTGCTTAAGACCACATGTTGGACGACATAGCCTACACGATATAAGCAGCAACAACGGACTACGGGTAGAAAATCTAGCAGGACTCAACAATCTTATGGTCGAATCTACTATGTTCGAACACAGAGATATACATAAACAGACATGGCTATCCAACGATGTTGTCACAAGAAACCAAATAGATTACATCCTAATAGAGGCACGCAAATAACATCAGAAGTAAAAGAGGAGCTGAGGCGGACTCGGACCACTTTCTAGTATGTGTCAAAACAAGAATAAGGATCAAGAAACAAAAGTCAGGTCTAAAACAAGCAAATAAGACACCTAAATGAGACACGGAGAAACTTAAGGAAGAGGAAACCCTAGCTGACTACAAATCTAAGATTGCAACTCAAATGCGGGATATACCGGAAACGTGTAAGGATAACGCCAACACCATGTGGAATGCTATACAGACGATCATTCTGAAAACAATGGAAACAACTATTGAAAAGCACGAAAGAACAAAGAAAATTAACTGGTACGATACGGATTGTGAAGACATACATAACCAAAGACACCGAGCTAGAGCTCAAATGTTACAGGATCCTAAAAAAAAAACACAAAGGCAGGACATCATAGATAACTTTAACAATGCAAAATGTAGAGCAAGAAAACTCATTAGGGAAAAAAAAGAGAGTACATCAGATGAAAATAATACAAGATAAAGAAGATAATGGAAGACATAACAACAGCAGGGCATTCTTTAAAGAAACATCTCGAATGAAAATAGGCTTTAATCAGCAAACAAGTAATATAATACGGAAAGATAATCTTGAACTCATCACCGGCACTACAGGAATATTAAAAACATATAGTATATTTTCAGAAACTCCTCAATGTAACAAAGGACGACACAACAAATATACACCAACCGATACACACCACTAAATAGCAACCGAGAAACCAACTCTAGAAGAAGTGACGAAGGCCATACAACGCCCAAAAAATAATAAAGCGTCAGGAAATGATACTATCCCCTCTGAATGCCTAAAAATGAGAGGTCCAGCCTACAGTGAAACATTACCGGAAAGTTGGAAGCAGAGTGTTATTATACTCCTACATAAAAAAGGAAGCTATCCGATGTGCAAAAACTAAATAGGGATATCTCTCATCAACACCGCATATAAAGTGCTGGCAAACGTAATTCTAACTCGAATAACACCATACGCGGAAGAATCGATAGGTAACTATCAGTGCGGCTTTAGACCGGGCAGGTCAACGATGGATCAAATCTTCACTATCCGCCAAATACTCAAAAAACACTGGCAATTTGATAAAGACCTCCAGCAACTATTCATCGACTTCCAACAAGCCTATGATAGTGTGATAAGAGACCACGTATGGGCAGTCATGGCAGTATGTGGAATCCCAAAGAAAATAATCAATATTACAAAAGTGTCCATGGAGGGCAGCCGGTGCTGTGTTAAGGTTGGGAACAACATGTCAAAAAACTTTATGGTAGAAAACGGCCTGAAACAGGATGATAGTTTGTCTCCAATATTGTTCAATATCGTTTTAGTCGCAGTCATCAAACGGGCTAACATCGACGTTGAAGTGTTTCCAAACAGTGGACCAAACCTGATACTGGCATATGCAGATGATATAGACCTTGTCAGTAAAACAACCATTGAAACCAAAGGGTTGTTTGGAAAAATAGAAAAGTAGGCAGACATAGTAGGATTACGTATTAATGAATAATGACAAAACAAAATATATGTAGGGCAAAACGTAACCATTGGCACCTACAATTTCAAACGGGTCTCAGAAGTTAAATACCTCTGCGCAGTCATCACAGCAGACAACAATATGAATAAAGAAATGAAGACCCACATACAGAGCGGTAGGTAAGAGATGCTATTATGCACTAAGAGAACTGTTCCAATCGAGAATAATGTCGCGAGCCTCAAAACTAAAATTGTACCATGCTACTATAAGTCCGGTAGTCACATACGGATGTGAAGCGTGGACCCTAACTAAAGCAAACGAAGACAACCTGCGAAGGTTCGAGCAAAAAACACTTAAGTTAACACTTAGAAAAATATATGGACCAACCCAGGATCCGAGGTCAGGGCAATATCGAATAAGAACAAACGCGGAGTTAGAAAAATTGTACGAGGGAGATATTGTGAGAGAAGCAAAGTCACAAAGATTGAGATGGACAGGACACATATGCAGACCACCGGATGACAGAATGCTAAAATTAGCGTGGCAGGAGGCACTGACGAGCAGAAGACCACCGGGAAGACCTATAATGAGATGGATAGACAATGTTCTATCGCATATGGGCATCGAAAATGAACAGGAAGCAATGCTAGATAGAAGTCGTTGGAGGCAAATTGTGCTTGCAGCCAAGACCAACATAGGGTTGTAGTGCTACTTGAAGAAGAAGACCAGATGATGTAGTCCTGTGAAGTTGCCAACCGAATTTGCAAAAATATAATGTTTCATCAGAGTAATATTTCACCGAACTAAAAATATTTGCGGCCACTTACATATTCAACAAACTTATAGCAAAATAAGAAATACTACCATTCACAATATAAAATATATATACTTTCAATAAAATTCAGCGAATGTTTATTATATTTGAAGGCAAGTACGTAGCGTTTATTTGCGTACCACCTTTGGAGGCCTCGCGTACCACTGGTGGTACGCGTACCCAGTGGCGAATTTCTAAATAGGCTAACTAGGATGTAGCCTAAGGCGGCAAATTTTCATAAGCGGCAAATTTTCGTAGGCGGAAAATGTTTGTAAGCGGAAAATTTAAAAAATATACAAAATTTTCAAAACAGAATCTTGTTGCGGCAGCGAAAGCTGCCCGCCACTATAAACAGAGTATCCACATTAAATCAATCAAATTCCCAAAATTTCTTATCTCTTTACTCGAAACATAGCAGCGGCGTGCAGCATTTAATGAAAAAACTGGAGAGCACTCCGTGGTCAACAGTTGCGCTTTTCTTGGTCGCTGTACTCGCATTTGATAATTGTTTTAAATATATTAGGCGGCAATATAAATTAGCCTATAGGCGGCAAATTTGTAAATCCACCACTGCGCGTACCACAGTTTGAAAACCGTTGGTCTATATCAGTGGTGGTCAATAAGTCGATCGCGATCGACCGGTCGATCGCGAGACCAATTTTGGTCGATCGTCTATCACTCGCAATGTCTGGGGTGGAATTCCATATACCATGGACCGAAGCGACTGTAGAAGACAAAAATGTCTAGCAATAGTTTAATGCATTCTGGGATTTGCCAAGGTAATATTATTACATAAATTCCTAAAATTCTCGCAGCCTGACATATTCTTGTTTCGTATCTACATACCTATGCGAATCGGCATTTTCATACTTGAAGCTAACGAAGACTAAATAACGTTCTGTCCTGACTGATTCCCATACTGAAGACTCATTATTATTATCTTTGTCAGGATATACACCTAATTATGATTCCTTGGTTATAGACATGCAAACTCAGTCTTCCCATTAATGTTAAGGCAACAAAGTACATTCTAAATCTGTCTCTATCTGCAGGATTAATAATCTGCTACTGTGAATTAATAAATATTGTTAATAATTATCCATGTTCCTTTAATTCCTCCGGCCGTGAGTCTTTTGGCCCTTAAATAAAAATTGTTGTTGCTACTGATAAATTAGCAAAAAGTAAGTTGTATTATTCTTTCCTGATAAATTTTTCTGGACCAAAAACAAAAACGCGAAAATTAAATATTGAAATCAAATTATCAGTCAAACTGTTCATTTTTATAACAAATTTTTCACATTTACGAACAAATAGTACAACAAATAATATACATTGCAGTTGAAAAAAAATAATTCAATTGCATTTTAAATTAGTAAAAATCTATCTTGAAAAAGTGTAGGAAAATCAACAATTTCTTTAGGTATCGCATGTACGGAATGCAGCTATCACAAGTTGAGTCTGGTAATTTATTTTTTTCATGGGCCTATATCTCGAAAACTTAATAAGTGATTTAAAAAATAAAAAATAGTTTCAAACAAATATTTTATCTCGCTGGAATGCACCTTATACTGAAACACAGTTTATAAACATAGTATGCATTTCACACCCCCTTCTCCCCACTTAGACTACGCCTATGACAATAAGTCGACCGCGACACAATTTTAAGTTAAAAAAGTAGATCTCATATACAGAAAACTTGGCCACCCCTGGTCTATATCATTAATGTAGTCTTATTTAGTACCGTATTATAAAGTCTTACACCGAAATAATCAGTCCTTTTCAGAATTCTCAATTTTAGTACTACACGGACCAGATTTGTCTAGAATAGTTCCGTCTTGTCTAGTCTTTACTGTTCTACTACTGCTGCTCTACTGTTATTGTTATTACACAAGTCAGTTCAACATATGGTTTAGGTTGGTTTATATAGGCTGGTCTACATTTGTCTCAACATCCATTGTTCAGCCTTGTCCTGCCTTAATCAGTATTGTCTAGATTTGTGTAGATTTGTCTAGAATTATCTAGCCCTGCATCGTTTCTTTTTGACTAGACTACTCTTGTACAGCCTTGTTCTGTTTAGTACAGACTTGTCCAGTAATGTTAAGTATTAATTAATCCTATCTAGTTTGTCTTCCACGGCATTATCTAGTCGTAATCTACCTTGTCTAGACTTACTCAGTTCTATCCAGTCATGTACATGTACACGTTATGTCTTGATTCGTGTGTAATCTTGTCTAGTCTTGTCAAGTGTTAAAGTCGTCTTGACTCGACTTTTTTTTTTATTTTTATTTAACCTCTATAACCTTTTCTATGGCTAATATTGTCTATTTTCTGTTGTTAATCGTTTGTGTTTCCCTGATGTAGCAATTTGAATGTATCCAACTTACTTTATTGAAATCTTCTTTAAACCATTGATTATCAAGTATATTCCCAAGAGCGAAATCCCAAATTCCATCCAGAGAGAGAACTTCCCGAGTTTCCGACGGTTTTGGATACAAAATTCCGGCTTGAATTCCATGCAGTAAAATGGTAACAATAAAATATTTCGCGAAACTTGGATTGTTCCGTCTGGGAGTCGACATTGTTCTAATGTTATCGTCTATGCAGTTGAAATGTGAATACGCAAACGGCGACAGAATTTTTTATTGCTTGCAGTATGCGAGAGAGCTGCATTGACTGATGCAGTATAAGTATCTCGTAGTAGAGATTATTTCAATATCTCAAGAAAATATGTGTTTATCTTATCTGTTTTTAATATTTATTTTGGTCTTCCTACAAAAAAGAGATTAATGATTTTAACACTATTCTTGATTGATAATTTGTTATGAAATACATACATGTGAAATTTGATCTCTTTTGAAAATGGTGTTTATTATTTTGCTATCTTTTGAAAATGTTTGTTTATTATTTTGTTATATAGAAGATAATATAAATATTATTACTTCTGCCTATAACTATTTAGAAATAATTTAGTTCTTATTGTTTTTCCTTTTAATTTATGAAACGTAATAATAAATAAATATTAGACAAGACATGTCTTTGCACCCGAAGACGCCAGGGGGGGGATCAGCTGCCCCTCCCTGCCCCTCCTTGGATATGCCTTTGCAAAACTAGACAAGACTAGTAAAGCGCAAACAAGACCAGTCAAGACAGGCAAGGCCAGCAAAGACAAGATAAAACCAGACCAGACAATACTTGACAAGACCAAACAAGACTAGATAATACCAGGCATAACCAGACAAAACCAGACAAGAAAAGAAGGGACCAGACCTGGCCAGACAAGGCCAAATAAGACCAGACACTACCAGACAAGATCAGATAAGACCAGACAAGATAAGACAAGACCAATCAATACTTAACAAGACTTGACAATACCAGACAAGACCAGACAGTACCAGACATGACCAGACAAGATTAGACCAGACAAAAATAGATAAGGCCAGACAAGAACAAACAAGACGCTTTAGATTATAAATCTATGAATAGCGTTAGATTATGAATCTGGGGTCCCGGGTTCAATACGAGAGCGATATCCGACCGCAATTGTTCAAACAAAACAAATACGACAATATATATACCACATGATAACAATACGACAGAAACATTTAGGAACCTAACAATGCTATGGAGCATGTAATCTTGGAACCATATCATAGGTAATGAAAAGGGAAGAAGCAACCTCGGACAACTTAGCACAAGCAGTGATGAGGGACAGTACTACTATACATTTACTGGTTTAAAATTTTAATAGAAATACCATTAGGAACCAATGGAGCCTATTGAGGATATCTTGGAGAGAGCGTGTTGTATCCGCGGTATCGACAGAGGACATATTGAATGAATATGAAGGTCTAGTTAGTCGAGTACATTTATACTATTCCGGTATGTAGTAAATACTTTTTCAGGGGCTTTTCATTTTCTTTCTTCCGCTAGTTCCTTTTCTCCTTGC
This sequence comes from Phosphuga atrata, assembly GCA_944588485.1. NCBI lineage: Eukaryota > Metazoa > Arthropoda > Insecta > Coleoptera > Silphidae > Phosphuga > Phosphuga atrata. Next base: position 37,774,104 of record OX155893.1, read on the forward strand.
AAAAGATGGTCTGTTGTATAGCATCTTCTGTATAATAGCTATAACAAAGTTTACCCCCATCATAAAGCTGTGATTAGGGGAAAAAGTAATCTTCCAAACCTATCATTAGAAATGACAAATGTGGCAAGATACTCTCTGAGCTAATACTGTAAAGGGGGGAAGCAACTGCCGTATTTCGCACACACCTTCCTCTCTGTAAAAGAACAACATCCAATGGGAATGAACATCGAAAATGTGAAAAATACAATAGACATGGCCGCAGTGTTTGAAGGGCTGAAATAACCCGATATCCACTTATTTTTATTTTTTTTTTTGAGAAAAAAAACAATAAGAGGAGACAAGACCTAGACAACCAAACAGTACCAAGCAAGACCATACAATACTTACATATACAAGATTAGGCAAGACCAGACAGGACCAGACAAGAACTAGTAAGATCAGACAGGTCCAGACAGGACCGAACAAGACCAGATAACACCAGACCAGACCCGATCAGACAAACTAGACAAGACAGGAGAAGACCAAACAAGTCTAAACAAGACGAGACAAGACTAGTTCGATATTGGTTCTTTAGTAAATGAAAATAAACAATGATATTATATAAAATAAAATGATTACAAATACATGTATTCTATATTCTTATATTTATAATTTATTAGGAGTATTATATTATATATAATTTAATAATATGGCCCTCGTTTTGTGTAAAGTCGAAGTGACCTGACAAATTGTGAGCTATCTAGATATAGTTCTATAAATTGTTGAATATGTTGCCTAAGTTTTAATTCAACTGTTGCATTAATTCTGAATTCGAATTTTCGTCTAGCTGATGAAAGATGGAGTTATTATATAAAAAAAATGTATAACAAAATTAACGAGTTTTTCATCCGAAAAAAAAAATTAATTTCATAAAAAATTTTGTTTTTTAATTTTTTTTGCCACTTTTGTGACAACTTTTTTGAAAACTTATTTTAATTAGTTTTAAGGTTAATTACTACCAACTTGGCAGACAGAACATCATACTAGATAACAAGGTTTCTTATAAGAAAATTAATTCACCACAATTTTTATTTCACAATTCACAGTCACAATTAAATATTTTCTTCAATTTTACCTAGTTTGTAAATTATTTTCGAATTTTTCGATACAAATATAAAACAAAAACTTGCCGTTGTTCAAGGTTGATTATTTGTCTAGTCATTTTAGTCAAAAAAGGGGATCAATCTCGGAATCTAACGAAAGAAGTTGAATTTTTGTATAGACCTTTATTTTAATATTACAAATGTTGTCCCAAAAGTCACATATGCCAACAAGTGAGCGTCCTTGGATATTCAAGGTCAAAGGTCGCAAAAATCAGTTTTTTTGAAAATATCTCGTTTTCTATGCCTCCTATCGTATTTGCATTTATTATGAAAGTTGTAGAGAATAAAATTCTCTACAAATTTCATATGAAATTACTTTTTAAATAACAACTAATAACAATTTAATACCTTATACTAATATTTCTTTTAAATCAAGTAGTCATCAAATATTACTTATCTTTGACATAAAAATAATTAATAATGTAGTAATAATGAAGTAAATTATTCTAAATATATTTTAATGCTATTCTAATTCAACCCCATGAATGGGGTTGGGAACTACAAAATGAAACCCTAACGCCGGTAACAACACTTTTACCACCTGCACCAGATGAACTGCTCACTTCAATATTCAGCAAACTGCAAGAATGGTTGTGGTTCGCATTGTGGATGCCATAAGTTAGGGATGCAATGTTCTTTAGCTTGTGGTCAATGCAATGTAAAAAACGGTATAATACCTCGGAATTCAGGACTTCTCTTTAAGGTACGTATGGCTGAGCGCACTACACTCTGCGTTCTCTATCTCAAAAACAGTTCGACGTAACAAAGGTTTCCGATGAAATTTGTAGAGAAATTTATTCTCTACAACTTTTATAATAAATGAAAATACGATAGGAGGCAGAAAAAACGAGATATTCTCGAAACTGATTTTTGCGACCCTTGACCTTGAATATCGAACGCTAGGACGCTAACATATTGGCATATGTGACTTTTGTAAATAAAGGTCTATACAAAAATTCAGGTTCTTCCGGATTCCGGAGTGATATATGCTAAAATGACTGGGCTATATTATCAGACTAAAATCACAGAAAATCACTAGATAAAAAGGTTTTTCTACTGATATATGTAAAAATGGCATTTCTCTACTAGTTTTATTTGAAACATTTTTCAAACTTTCACTTTGTTTCCGTGTTATTTGGGAATTTTTGGGTCAAGAATCTTGTTTCATCTGTGAAGGTTGATTATTACTAGGGCAACCAAAAAAATGCAAATGCATATTAGTGGGGGGTTAAGTGGAAGAACGGTGACTACTGAACTTCGCCTCCTTCCAATGAATGGGAAAATAATTGTTTGTGAATTATTAGGAGTGTTATGACCTCATAGGTGTATATTGTAGATCATTGGTAAATTAAAGCCTTTTAAATTTTCCCATTCTACTTATAAAAGAATGGACAAGCCAGAAATGTGTTTCTGACTAAACTATGAATTTAGAGCCCTATTCGTAAGGGCATATTTTTTCATATTTCACCAATAAGAGCATAAATTGCATATTGGCTGTGATAAGACATATTTCGAAATAACTGTATATTTTTAGTGCATATTATGCTTAATTTGGTTAATACATTTATATTCATTGATATGATTTTTGACGGAAATCTCAAGGCGCGTATTAAATACGGCAGTGCAAGACAACGCAAATCATAGCACTATTGCAAGACTGATGATTCAATAAAAATTCTGGGTGAAAGTTTCAATCGAGATTCGATTTTACTCTTTATATCAGATACCGCTCAGTAGGGAAAGATGTCACGTCCGAGATCCTCCTCCTCCTCAAACCTCCTCTGACCTTGACCCCTAACCTAACCTTGACCTTGACCCCTAACCTGACCTTGGAACTTCCGGTTTCGACTTCCGGTTTCCGGTTTCGACTTCCGGTTTCCGGTTTCGACTTCCGGTCGCCATTTTCGGAACTTCCAGATGCGCGGGAAAATTCAAAATATAGACGCGAGGCGGGGAAATTCAAAATTAGACCCTGTTGAGACAAATAGGTGTGCAGTTGGTTGCATACATCAACGTGACTAAATACATGAGACTAGACAGACGAGGCTAGATCCATGGGACTAAATACATGAGACTAGATAGACGAGGCTAGATACATGGGGCTAGATACATGAAACTAGATACATGGAGCCAGACAGATGAAGCTAAATACATGAGACTAGACAGACGGGGCTAGATACATGAGACTAGATAGACGGGGCTCGATACATGAGGCTAGACTAGACGGACTAGACTAAACCATTTTAAACCATTTGATGAGTAAAATGAAATCTGGTGTCAGAACGGCTCTAGCATGTGCCTTAAGCGAGATACCGCCCGACCGCCTTCCCCACAGTTGATGACGTCATCCGCCGCGGCAGATATTGCTAAACTAATTACCTCGATGCTGATTGGCTGATTAACGAATAAATAATTACAGTTGACCTTTTCCCTCAATTTATATGTAATGGACAAGACTGGACAGACAAGACTAGACAGACAAGACTAGACGAGACTAGTTAGATGAAGCTAGACAGATGGGGGCTAAATACATGAGATTAGACAGACCAAGCTAAATACATGAAACTAGATTAGACTGAACTAAAATATATAAGGGATTGTTTAATTTAAATAAAATATATTTTCGATTGTTTTTCTTATAATTGTTAATAATGTTTATATTATTACTTTCGTTTTGTTTCACGTTTTATTTTGATTTACGGCTTGTTGATTAAACGCAACCGGATGTTTGTCAGTCATAACACCAGGCAAGAATAGAGGGACTAGACTAGACAGACTAGATTAGACAGACAGACAAGCGGAGAAAATTCAAAATGAGTTGCGGATGGGTACCGGACAATCCTGTATGCATGCATAATTGATTGCAAACATATTACGGATTGATTCAAATGAGATTATTGGTTTTAGGCCGGACAAGATCGGACAATACCGAACAAGGTCGAACAAGAACGGACAAGACTATACAGACCTTATATTTATCCGAATAATTTCCTATGAGTAAGCGAAATTTCTTATACTTGTCTGTGAATCAGATCGTATTAATGTTTTTCGTTTATATAAATACCAAAGAGTTCAATTCTGGCATCCACTTTTCATCTACTTGCATCCACTTTTCATTTACTTGCATCCACTTTTCATCTACTTGCATCCACTTTTCATCACGCCAAACAGGGTGTGAGGTCTATGTGACCCCACGCTAAACAGGGTGTGAGGTCTATGTAACCACACGCTAAACTCCGTCCACTTTCCGTCCACCCCATCCACTTTCCGTCCCCTTTTCATTCTTTCAGCTTTAATCTCATTGGGTTAGTTGGGTTAGCATTGGGTTAGGTTAGCATTAGGTTAGGTTACGAGATATTAGGAATGAAACGCACTTCATTGCCAACCTCCCGTAACCTAACCTAATGCTAACCTAACCCAATGCTAACCCAACTAACCCAATGAGATTAAAGCTGAAAGAATGAAAAGGGGACGGAAAGTGGAAGGGGTGGATGGAAAGTGGACGGAGTTTAGCGTGGGGTTACATAGACCTCACACCCTGTTTAGCGTGGGGTCACATAGACCTCACACCCTGTTTGGCGTGGGGTCACATAGACCTCACACCCTGTTTAGCGTGGGGTCACATAGACCTCACACCCTGTTTGGCGTGGGGTCACATAGACCTCACACCCTGTTTAGCGTGGGGTCACATAGACCTCACACCCTGTTTAGCGTGGGGTCACATAGACCTCACACCCTGTTTGGCGTGATGAAAAGTGGATGCAAGTAGATGAAAAGTGGATGCAAGTAAATGAAAAGTGGATGCAAGTAGATGAAAAGTGGATGCCAGAATTGAACTCTTTGGTATTTATATAAACGAAAAACATTAATACGATCTGATTCACAGACAAGTATAAGAAATTTCGCTTACTCATAGGAAATTATTCGGATAAATATAAGGTCTGTATAGTCTTGTCCGTTCTTGTTCGACCTTGTTCGGTATTGTCCGATCTTGTCCGGCCTAAAACCAATAATCTCATTTGAATCAATCCGTAATATGTTTGCAATCAATTATGCATGCATACAGGATTGTCCGGTACCCATCCGCAACTCATTTTGAATTTTCTCCGCTTGTCTGTCTGTCTAATCTAGTCTGTCTAGTCTAGTCCCTCTATTCTTGCCTGGTGTTATGACTGACAAACATCCGGTTGCGTTTAATCAACAAGCCGTAAATCAAAATAAAACGTGAAACAAAACGAAAGTAATAATATAAACATTATTAACAATTATAAGAAAAACAATCGAAAATATATTTTATTTAAATTAAACAATCCCTTATATATTTTAGTTCAGTCTAATCTAGTTTCATGTATTTAGCTTGGTCTGTCTAATCTCATGTATTTAGCCCCCATCTGTCTAGCTTCATCTAACTAGTCTCGTCTAGTCTTGTCTGTCTAGTCTTGTCTGTCTAGTCTTGTCTGTCCAGTCTTGTCCATTACATATAAATTGAGGGAAAAGGTCAACTGTAATTATTTATTCGTTAATCAGCCAATCAGCATCGAGGTAATTAGTTTAGCAATAGCTGCCTCGGCGGATGACGTCATCAACTGTGGGGTAGGCGGTCGGGCGGTATCTCGCTTAAGGCACATGCTAGAGCCGTTCTGACACCAGATTTCATTTTTCTCATCAAATGGTTTAAAATGGTTTAGTCTAGTCCGTCTAGTCTAGCCTCATGTATCTAGCCCCGTCTATCTAGTCTCATGTATCTAGCCCCGTCTGTCTAGTCTCATGTATTTAGCTTCATCTGTCTGGCTCCATGTATCTAGTTTCATGTATCTAGCCCCATGTATCCAGCCTCGTCTATCTAGTCTCATGTATTTAGTCCCATGGATCTAGCCTCGTCTGTCTAGTCTCATGTATTTAGTCACGTTGATGTATGCAACCAACTTCACACCTATTTGTCTCAACAGGGTCTAATTTTGAATTTCCCCGCCTCGCGTCTATATTTTGAATTTTCCCGCGCATCTGGAAGTTCTGAAAATGGCGACCGGAAGTCGAAACCGGAAACCGGAAGTCGAAACCGGAAGTCGAAACCGGAAACCGGAAGTCGAAACCGGAAGTTCCAAGGTCAGGTTAGGGGTCAAGGTCAAGGTTAGGTTAGGGGTCAAGGTCAGAGGAGGTTTGAGGAGGAGGAGGATCTCGGACGTGACATCTTTCCCTACTCCGCTCCATACATGGAAAAAGCAGCTCAGGCCATACAAACCAAAAACTTTTTAGCCGTGACCCATTTGACTTGCCTTGCACAGGGACTTCATGAGTTCGAATAGCCAATGAAAAAAGTATTTTTGAAATCAACGTCAAGGGTAACGATTTTTAATGATTTGGCAGCTGGCACTTCCTCCGCAACCAATAACTACTAGATGGGGAACATGGATTGATGCCACAGTGTAATATGCCACCAACTTCGAAATAATTGTGCAAGTGTTCAACTGGACGAAGAAGAGGCCGCATCAATTAGCAGCTACTAATTTCAAAAGAGCTACTAAATGACGGTGAAATAAAACGGTTTGATTTAATTTTCATTGCCTCAAATTATGGATTCCTTAGCCCATCAACAAATTCGTTTGAAACGTCTGGGCTACTGCTTCCTAATCATATTGAGGTAATAGAACATCCTCAGGATGTAATTAATGGCTTTAACGGTGAAGCAACTAACTAAACTTTGTGAAAAAAAACTTGTTATTTAAAAAAAATATTTTTTGCGCCTATAACTTCGGTTGATGTGGAACGAAGTTTTTCAATGTACAAAAATGTCCTACGGTCAAACAGGAATAGATTTCTTAGAGAACTAAAATGAGAAGTTTTTATTGTAATAAAAATTAAAAAATTTAAAATTTTTTAAAAATTTTAAATTTAAATTATTTTGAAGTTTAGCTGGATTTTTCTTTTGTATTTATGTTTTTGTACCTAGAATTTATCATTTTTTCATATATTTTATTTCAGATTTAAGAGCATATATTTTTTGAAATGCATATTTTTAATTTTATAGAGCATTTTTTTCATTTTTATAGAGCATATTTTCATTTTTATAGAGCATATTTTAAGCGCTTAAAGTAATTTTTAAGAGCATATTTTTGGTTTCCCTAATTATTACCCTTGAAAAACAATCACTAGATTCAGTAAGTTCAACGTGGTACTTACAAAACGCGGTTTGAATATGCCCACACGCCTCTCTGTGATGTGTGTTACTGAGCGTGCCACCTGATTCACAATAGTTTGGTCAATTTATTGATCTGTCCGTGATGGTGTTAAAACCCTCCACAAATAATGATTGCTGGAAGAAAATAGGCAATAGAATTTTTTTAGAAGGGACAGGGATTTTTTTCTTTTAAACAATCAAATCAAAAGACATACGGAAGGACATATAAGACCAAAATGATTGAAACTAAAATTGTAGGCAACTCCTAAGTACTAAGATCAAAACTCACAACTGGAAGACCAATAATATCTAAGCTCAAGAACAGGCAACAAATTGAAATATCGAACTTGTACAAATACCCCGGATCAAAAGTAGCCGATACAGAGCCGACGTCTCCAGGACAGAGTATTGGATGAAATAAGATCTGCTCTGAAGTAGATGAAAAACGGAAACTTCCAGGAAGAAGACCGCATCACAGCCGAGATGATAAAGCTGGGGTAATTTTCAAAGAATGGTGCAACGCGGAAGTCATAATTCTGTTTAAAAAAAGTGATACAACAAATATAGAAAATAATCGCCCCATAAGTCTACTGTCACAACTTTACAAAATATACACAAAAATCATCTGTAACCGTCTAAGGAAAAAAATAGTCTTCTATCACTGCACTCTAATAGAGAATGGAGAAAGCCAGTGAATACAATGTCCCCATGCACCTAGCGTTTATTGACTTCCATAAAGCCGTTGACTCGGTAGAGACGTGATCAATCCTGAAATCACTACGGAACGCTAGAATGGATTCTAGATATGCTACCATCATCAAAAATATCTATAGAAATGCGACGCTCCATGTTAAATTCGAAGCAGAACCAAATACCAACAAAATAAATATAGGGAGAGGAGTATGTCAAGGGGATACGATCTCCCCGAAAGTATTTATACTGAGCTTAGAAGACGTCTTCAAGAATCTTCACAGGAGGGCAAAACAGGAAGCAAAAAGGTATAAAAATTCATGGGACTTACCACCTCCGCTTCGCGGACGACAGTCTTAATTTCGAAAGACCCAATCGAGTTAGAAGAGATGCTGCAACAACTAAATCAAGCATCCAGCGAGATTGGGTTAAAAATGAACATAGGAAAACAAAGATCATGAGTCCAGATTCTGCCCATATTGTGCTCGTTAAGGTAACTATCGAATGTGTGAACCACTACAACTACCTCGGCCATGTGATCAAGTTGGGAGAGGAGAACCAAACGGCTTAAGTGACCAGACGGCCAGACGGTTTGGTCTTACATGGGCTGCGTTTGGCAAACTAAAGTACATCCCGGGAAGTACAAATGTACTAATAAACCTAAAATTGAAAGTTTACAACTCCTGCATATTGCCAGTAGCTACATACGGTTTAGAAACTACGAGCTTGGCAAAGAAGAGGTCCGATAGAGGTAACGCAAAGGGCCATGCAGCGCTCAATGATAATGATTTCATTAAGAGCCAAAGTTAGAAATGAAATTATCAGAGGAAGATCGAGAGTATCCGACGTTATTAAACGCATTGGGTGCGGCATTGGGTCGGACACGTTGTAAGACTATGCAACAACAGGTGGACTCCCACAATTATCCAGTGGCGACTTAAAGAAACAAGGAGCAGAGGTTGTGCACAAAGAGGGTGGTTGAAGGACATACAGCTGGTAAAGACTTGCATCGCAAAGCCCAAAATCGCCGGATGTGTAAGACTTACGAAGAAGCTTATGTCCAGGAGTGGACGATGGAAAGCTGATTCAGAAGAAGAAGAGAAGGAAGAAGATACCCGAAGCAGTGGTAAACGAGAATTTCGGACCTTCTGTGATGCCAAGCTAAGACATAAAACGCGGAGAGGGCTTCCCCGATATGGTTGAAGATAAAATTCTTGATCTAATACATGACAACATACAACAGATTTAAATGCGGAGGACGTGGAGCATTTAAAAGATGATTCAAATCCAAAAGAAAGTGAAAGTGAAAATTCTGAAGATTCCGACTGTGATGAGTCCGTTATAGAATGTAACTTTGATGTTAGCAATAGGCTTGGATTTAGCAAGACGGTTAGAAAGTTGCTACGGATAATGATCATATCACAATTTGATATTAGTTCTATATAATGATTTTGAAAAAAAGTGCAGTTTATGCAGTCACCGTTAAATTGAAATATTTCATATTTCATTGTTGCTTAATAACAAAACCAACCATTTGAAACCGAGCCTCCGTATTCGTATATAATTTAAAGTCACATATACCTAACGCGTTTTTGTATAATGCTGCATTTTCGCGGAACTTAACAACCGCGTTATACGAGATCTTACCGTAGTAAGTTTTCTTATAGCAAATTTTATCACCTACAGTTTTTATAGATTAAGCTTTATCTGAAACATTTTTTAAAATTTAGTTCAGTTTTCGAATTATTTGCGACTTTTGAGAGAAGAAAAATTTTAATCTGAAGCTAATTGTAAGACTGTTACAAAGTTTATTTATTATCACATTGACGGGCAAAAATCATTCAATAACAAGGTTTCTTATAGAAAATTTAATTCGCCTCGAGTTTTTCCGAAACATTTTTAAAAATTATGCCTAGTTTCCGAGTTATTTAATAAAAAGCTTATTTAATACAATTTAGCATTTTTAAGACATTTTTTTAATCATTACTATAAGGCAGTGTTCTTCAACCGGTGTTCCATGGAACCCTAGGGTTCCATTAAAACATTCAGGGGTTCCGCGAATCAATGCTAAAAAAATATGTTTACGACGATTGTGTGTGTCGATTGAAGTTTCAAATTATTCATTTGCTCAGTCGCTTATATTGGACGAGGACGACGCACGTTGCTCTTATAAATAATTTAAAATATCTGGTGTAGTAAATTTATTGTTAAATTCTTACAAAGGCAAACGGTAGTAAGTTAATTAATTTATAATAAATTGAGTTGAGATCCCAAAATCCTTTAGAAATATAATGCAGAATTGGCTTCAAACTGGGAAATTGGAATCAAAATCCAAAGAACAAGCTTCTTGCTCTATTGAAAATTCCACCAGATTTCAACCAACATTGGAGCTCACGGATAATATTGAAGGAAAAAATAAATCAGGATCTACTAGCCGAAAAATACGAAAGTATGATGAAGATTCTTTGAATTTTTTGATTTACATGGATTGGTGATAAAAATGAGCCAAATGGGTTTTGTGTGGTATGTGAGCAAGTGGTCAACCACAGCAGTTTAAATCCTGCAAAGTTAAAGCCCCTTTTGGAAAATAAACATCCGACTTTAAAAGGTAAAAGCGAATATTTCAAAAGAAAATGTCGAAACTACAGCAGAAAAATAATGCATTTGAAAGGTATGTTCGTGATGATAATAAAAATGTTCTTATTTAGTTAGTTTGTTCGTAGCTAAAGAAGGCGTAGCTCATATGACTGCAGAAAAATTAATTAAACCTTGTAAAAAAGATTTAATCAAGTGCAAGATCGGTGAAAAAATTGCAAGCAAAATTGACCTCGTCCCATTGTCTGATACGACGATTTCACGACGAATTAAAGATATGTCAGATTATTGCGAAGTGGAACTAGTAAGTCGTTTGAAAAATGCTAAAGATGGATTTACTCTGCAAATGGACGAATCTACAGATGTGGCAATTTTCAGGAAGATATGCTTTTTTGCAAAGCTGTGCCAACTCAAACAACAGGTGAAGAAATATTTGATTTACTTAATGCATATTTTGAAAACAATCAATTTCTTGGAATTTATGTCATCATATATGCACTGATGAAGCCAAAGCTATGGTTGGTATTATAAAGGCCGTAATATCACGTATAGAGAAACTAGTTCCAGACATCAAAGCCAGCCATTGCTGTCTTCATCGATATGCTCCCGCTGGTACGGATACCAAAAGCATTGCGCGAAGTTCTCAAACCGTTAAGGCCGTTAAGGTGGTTAATTTAATCAAATCCAGACCCTTAAATACCAGGGTATTTGCCCTATTGTGCGATGATCTGAGAGCTTACATAAAAATCTCCTTCTTCATACTGAAGTAAGATGGTTATCCAGGGGAAAGGTTCTGACCAGACTCTGGGATTTGCTTGATGAAATTCGAATCTTTTTATCTGAACGTGAATTTTCTGGGAAATTTAATGACACTAATTGGCTTCAAAATCTAGCCTACCTTGCAGATATATTTTTGTACGTGAACGAAGTTATCTTTCATTAGTAGGATCAAATACTACAGTTTTTAAGGTCGATATCAAGGTAAACTCGATCAAATCGAAAATCAAGCTTCGGGAGGAATGCATCACCAAAAATAATACAGAATGTTTTGCTAATTGAAATGATTTCCTGGCAAGCAATAATATCCCATTCGACCAGAATTAAAAAAATCACATTTTGGAACATTTAACGGGATTGCAAAAGAAATTTTTCGAATATTTCCCCCCCATTTGCAATAATTTAAGTTGGATCAAAAATCCTTTTAATGAGTGTTGTGATGTGGATACCTTGCCAATTAAGTAGAGAGAGCAATTTTTGGAACGATCGATGCAGATATTGATAAATTATGCAGTCATAAACAAGCACAACGAAGTCATTAATTTTTTAAATATTTTTTTCTTTTGATTATGAAGTTGTAATAAATTTCTATGTATTATAGTAGAAATATTTTATATTTCATACGGAATTTATAATTTCGTTTGAATAAATGCAAAATTATTTATGAGACTTATACAAGTTTTATAACAAATGCAGTGACTAATATAGTTCATAACATGTAATGCGATTCCCCCCCTTAAACAAAGTTCTACTAAAGAGAGGGTTCCATAAAAAAAAATTCTCAAAAAGGGTTCCGCGGTGACAAAGGTTGAAGAGCACTGCAATAAGGTATCGGTTGATGATTTTTTTTAAATTCTTCCTCTTCTGATGCCGTCTTCTCATTGAAGGTTGACGACCACCTTTCGGAATGCGTCTCTGCCTCTTGCCATATGGAACAGTTCTTCAACATTCATTCATGTCCACTCCCTTATATTACGGAGCCAGGATTGTTTCTTTCTTCCTATTCCCTTCTTCCCCTCTATTCTTTTATAATAGTTTCCTTTCATGTCCGATGCGCCTTAGTACTTCTTCGTTCGTTATTCTATGTGTCCAGGGTATCTTTAGCCTGCGCCTATATATCCACATCTCGAACGCTTCAAGCTTTTTGATAGTTTGGGCTTTTAAGGTCCAAGGTTCCACCCCGTACAGTAACACTGACCAAACATAACACTCCATGAACCCTAGTCTAATTCGCAGGCACAAACTTCTATTTTTGAACATTGAAGAGTATGCAATAAATGTCTTCGAGATATTTCTATCCTGATCTTGATTTCTTCATCTGGATCTAGTAAGTCATTATTAATGACTGTTCCAAGATATTTGTATTTTTGAACCCGCTCTACTTGCTTTCCATTAAGTGTGATAACAGGGTAAATATTCGGGTTTTTACTTATTACCAAGAATTTGTTTTTTTCTATATTAATGGTCCTACTTCTTCGCACGCTTGGTTAACTCTCTCTAATAGTGTTTGTAGCTCTTCTCCACTTTCCGCCATTATTGCAGTATCGTCCGCGAAACTAAGATTATTAATTAGTGCCACTCTTCTCTCCTCCAGCGCCATTTGAAACACAAACTGGGAGGACAAATTGAGAGCACAGTTTGTACTCTCTGTGTTTATAATTGCTGTAAAGTAATTCTAACAAAAAAAACCTTGTTTCTTGAATATTTACTCCTCTTTCTTAAATATGTAGTAAACATATACTAACATAAACTATCAAATTAGGGTTTAATTTGCAGTAATTTTATTTTTACGTAAAGATTTTTTGGATCAAATTAGGACGTGGGGAATAAACTTTCTTACGTAGGGAATATGTATTACTAATGAAAATATAAGTAAGCGAAAACGTTTCACTTTAATAATTAATATTAATTAACTTTAATAATTACAGTTTGGCCTTTACACCATACCTGAGCAACAATAAGAATTTGAAATGTGAAGTGAAATGAATGCTGCTACTGTAAGCGTTACTTTTATAGAAGATTCTAATTTATCGATTCTTCGCGGTTCTAAAGATTTAGACCATTCAATAACGAAAAGGATTGGGTTTACACTCTAATAAGATTATGTTTACTTCAAAACTGAAGAGAATATATTAATCCAAGACTATCGTACTCGTTGTATGCCGTCGTGCACAGAAAAGACAAGACCAAACAAGACATTGCTCAGAAAGCAAACACAACACCATAATTAAACACTGTTCATGTGCAGTTTAGATTGTTTCCCGAATGGAAATGATTTGATTACCAATTTAAACTAATCCCTCGTAATATTATGTTGAGCCAACAAAGTATGTCAAAGAGTTTGATTTTTATTAATATAATTTCGAAATTAATTATAATCATACGAAAATTTTGGCTGATAGCCAATTTTAATTAATGTCCCTGTTTTAAATTGGCCATGGCAAATGTTGATTAACCCAGTTCTATTTTTGCAAGTTGTAATAAGTCAGTTTGCTAAATCATGTACACATTAACTAAATTGCTATTTTAAAGGACAATTTTGCAATTACTTTATCAACGAAATTGATGGCCCACACGAAGAGACAAAACAAAACCAAAAATAAAAAATTATCACGCAAACAGAAAAATTATTAATAATAAAAGTAATAAAATATTGAAGAAAGATAGTATTCAATATAGCAAGCTTTGTTTCTATAGAGCAGTTGCGATTGACCACTGTAAATTAGCTAAAGGTAATTTATCAACTATAAAAAATAAATAAATTAGATAATTATATTGTTAAACTAGATGTTTGAAGATGTTTAATGAAATATATGCGTTTATTATGAAAATAATACAGCAAATATCAAGATTTATTTTTATAGCGTGCAATTATCGATGCGAACTTAATGTATTCTAATCGGACTGCAATTTGCGTTTCCCAGATTGCAGTTAATCTCGTAATGTTTTAGTAATTATATATAATTATTGTTTACATTGTGTACACGCAATTATTTAAATTACAAGAAAAAGAAAAGTACATATTTATGTAACTTAATCTCAATTATTATCTATAATTGCAAATAATATAAAAAAGAGTTTGTGAAAAAAATTATATATTTTATATGAAAATATTCATAAATAAGAAAATTCCTATTACTATACAGTACAAAATAGAAAAATAGAATGTACAAATTTTTTTTTTCTATTTTGAATCTGTGATAGACTCATAACAGCACTCATATGGGTGTGGTTATGGCTCGCCGAGTGCGATACAATTTTCTCAATATGTATCGGCGATTTTTTTATTTAGAAATGGCATAAAAGGAATACTATAAAAAAAATTAGAAATGGCATAAAAGGCATACTATAAAAAAACTCGTTCGTAAAGCGTTTTTCAGCACTTGTTCATTAGAAAACTCCTCGCTACGTGTGCTGTCAAACCTGGACGCGTGCTGTAAAATCGCGCTTACTGAACTCGTTCTTTAATATACTATTAAAAAAACCCATTTTAATTAAAATGCACTGAAAAGGAGAAAATATTTTCCGTGTTGATATTATTGACTAAATCCCAACCAACACGGAAAAATCATTTTCTCCTTTTTATTAGATTTTTATAAAAAAGCGGTTTTTAAAAAGTTTTTCTTATCATTTTATTATTTTTAACCCCCGAAACAAAAAGATGGTTTTTATAAGTTTGACGTGGCTGTGTGTCAGTCTGTCCGTCCGTCCTTTTATATGGCTGCTTGTGGAATCATAGTTCCTAAACGAATGGACCGATTTTGATGCGTTTTTTTATATTTGACGTAATCGAGGAGGTTCTTAGCTATAATTTATGAATATCTGTTTATGCGTTTCCTACTTGACAAAATTAATCTGCAACCAATTTGACACAAATGTTTGTCTAGTTCCTTATATCCAAACTTGTGTTTGAAAGCTGACGTGATCAAGAAGGTTCTTAGCTATAGTTTAAGCAGATCTCTTCGGGCATTTGATGATCATCAGCTCATTTCCTACTTGACAAAACTTAATCTTTTTTTGTAAACAATCCCCACCAATCACGTATTTGCGACCGAGGTAACATTAATCACGTATTTACAAACAAATTATTAAAGAAAAGAAAAAAAATGGAATAATAAAATGAAATTAAAAATTTTAAGTAACCCCCGACACAAAAAGCCTCTAAAAAGTAAAAAACTAAAATTTCTCTATTGCCCTTAACTTCTTCTTAAACTTCTTCTTAAACTTAACTTCTTTAAAAGTACCTTAAGTACATTAATATTTTGATGAGAGTCGCCACGTCGGGGGACTGCTAAGTAAATCAAATAATAAAACCAGAATACAAATAAATAAAGAGAAGATTGATAATGATAGTAAGTATAGATTACACAAGGACCTACTATGTGTAAGCAACGTACGTAAGTAATAAAACAAAAATATCCATTCGTTTAGTTTTCAGTCTTGACTAATTTACTCAATATAAAATTCGTAAAATAGGCACAACCGTCAACGACGTCTGCTCTTACGTGTCTGCCCGTTCTCTTTGACGCCACCGTGCCGCATACCATATCAAAACTCTGCAGGAACTTAGTAGACATTGTAAGATAGATTGATACATCTAAGTTCATACGTACAATTTGAAACTAGTTGGTATTTTCTATTCGTTATACCTAGCTATACCACGCGGCGACGTTCATCAAAATATTAATAGGTACGTAGTTTGGGTAGTACGTGGAAGTCTCCAGCATACAAACCAAACAACATAGTGCGTAACCCGATAGACTTTATCTTTATCAACAGACGTTTTGGAACCTCTATCACCAGAGCCTGCACATACCCAGGAGCAGATGTACCCTCTGACCATGTCTTACTTTTGGCCTGCCTTAAAATTAGAATTGCAAAGCACAAAAAAGTAACCCCGCAAAGGAATATTGCCTACGAGCGACTAAAACTAAAACAGCTTAGTGATACTATAAGTAAAGAAATTGACCGGGGAATAGAAACAGTTAGTTACAGCAAAAATATAGGCAGACGAAGACCTAACCTATATATGGAAAGAGACCCAAAATATCGTAATGGACACAGTTACAAAAATAATAGGATGTAAGACACGAGAACACAAGTAGGCATGGATGACTGACGAAATTCTTTCATTGATGGATGAATGCAGGAAATTCAAAAACCAATCGAACAGCTACGAAAGGACAGCTACCAAAAGGTTCAAAAATTAATACAAGCAAAGATTAGAATAGGGAAAAATGAATGGCTGCAGCATGAATGTGAAACTATTGAGAAATTGCAGACCCTACTCGATAATTTCAATTTACAGAAAAAACTGAAAGAAACAGCATGAATATACCGAAAAAGAAACTTTTCTATAATAACAAATGAGAAAAACGCATGCGACATCAATGCGCGGAAAATAATATGAGAAAACTATATTAGAAATCTATTCTCAGATGAAAGAATGCTTAATCAAGATACGGAGGATGATACGGAGGAGCCTCAATAACTAAATCAGTAATAGAACGGGCCACCCGCACATTGAAAAACAACAAAACACTTGGTCCTGATGAGATACCAGCAGAGCTCATAAAACTACTCGATGATAGAGGCATAGCAGTTCTTCAGAAACTCTTCTACAAGATGTATGAAACCGGGCAGTAGCCCGATCAATGGCAATGATCAACCTTCATTCCCCTACCAAAAAAGAATAACGCAAGGAAATGCGAAGATCACAGGCTTATCAGACTTATAAGTCCGTCCTTAAAACTATTTCTTAAAATAATACATCAGAGAATATTTAGAAAGTGTGAACAAAACATCAGTGTCTCACAATTCGGATTTAAGCAAAGCCTGGGCACTCGAGAAGCACTAGTGGCAACATAAGTAATGATACAAAATGTTTATGCCGATGTTCCATAGACTTCGAAAAGGCCTATGACAGAGTACAGCACCATAAATTACTAACAATACTGAGACCAGATATCCGCTGCATCGAAAATCTCTATCTGAATCAATCTGCTCACATGAAGATCGATGGAGAACTAAGTAATAATGTTGGAAACTGCAGAGGAGTCTTATATGGGATGTGTTTTTCCGCCACTGCTGTTCAATTTGTACTCCGAGAATATCTTCCAGGAAGCACTTGATAATATTTAAAAGGGTATTATTAAGTCAATGGAACATGGATTAACAACTTTCGCTACGCGGACGACACGGTCTTGATTGCCGACAATATGTGCGACCTAAAACATCTTGTCAACGCAGTAGGAGAGCACAGTAATAGAATGGCCCTAAAAATAAACCCCATAAAACAAAATGATTGTTACTCGACAACAAGACATGTTAAGAAATGTGGGACCAGACGGATCATTAATTAAGCGGGTGAACAAATTTAAATACCTTGGAGTATAGCTCACTGAAGAATGGACATCTGACCTGGAAATAAGATGTCGTATAGAGAGCCGCCGCAACACATTCATGAAATTCAAATGCATTTTCACAGATACGCACTTTGACCTAAACCTAAAAATGAGATTCATAAAATGTAACATTTGGTCGGTTTAACTATATGGCATGGAGAGCTGGACATTGAAGGCGACAACAATGAATAAAATAGAGGCCTTCAAGGTGTGGGTATACCGCAGAGTGCTGAAAATCGAATGGACGGCTCGAGTAACAAACAAAAATGTCCTACGAAGAATATTGCTAATGCTAAAAAAAAACCGCATACCTAGGGCACATAATGCGAAATACGAAGTACCTACCAGCTCTTACAACTGATCATCGAAGAGAAGATAGAGGAAAGGAGGGGAATGGGAAGGAAGAACATGTCGCTGCATAACATAAGACAGTGACCGGCTTACGAACTGTGGAAAGCCTAATACATGCGGCCAGATACGGAATACAAATGAATCATGTGGTCGCCAACATTCGTTAGTGAATATGCATCAAAATATGCATCGCTATGCTTATGGGACATCTTGTAGCATTCACCACAGGTTAAATAACTGTCTATGAAAAATGGCCCAATAATCTGATCCTCAATTATGCCACACCACACATTAACACTCCAAGGACGCTGGAACACAATTTGCCGGAGCCACTTTGAATTTTCGATGGACGAATAGTGCATGTTATGCGTATTCAACTGTCCGTGGTTAGTAAAAGTTGATTCGTCAGCAAACAAAAAGTTGTAGAAAAAATTCGGATTCACAGAAACAAACAATTTGACCAGAATTGGCACCATTAACTTCTTGATGCAAGGAAATATGGTACAGATGAAATTTATGACGTTTTAACATTCTTAAAACTTGAAAATTCCGGAATAACTTTCAATTTGCCGACTTAATTGCAGATCATGAATTACAGCAGCCAGAACAGCAATTTCTGCTTATTAATTTGTTTTAGTCCTGCAACGTTTCCTTTTGCATGGATTGACACTCCCTGTTTCACGGAATAAATGAATAATTCGATCGAAACATCGACAGGTAGGATGATTTCTGTCAGGATAACGTTGTGCATAAAGTTATAAAGTTAATGCGCTTGCACAGAGTTTCTATAGGTCTCACCATAAAGGCCGATTCTCATCGGCCGTCGACGTCGCACGACATCGCCTGTCAAATAATGATTACATTAGTTTAAATGGGCACGTTCTCACTATGGCTATGTGACAGCTGCTACAAGTCGCTATGCCATGCGCTGTCGCTGGGATTATTTCGTAAGCATTCTTTTATGTTTTGTCGCTTGACGTCGCCTGACGATTGACCAGTTTGTTTTTGATTTTAATGACGGATTGTGTCAAAACGGCGTGTTTTTGAAAATGAGTGGAATGAACGACGAAAAAGCAGAGGAATTGATCGCTCTTGTGGCTGATTATATTATAACTGTATGAGTTACAGAATAACAATTACAGTAATCAACAAAGGAAAGATCTAATTTGGAAAAAAAATTCTTTAAAATTAGATGAGACACGTAAGTAGAGATTCTTGTAATTGTTTGAAGAGAGTATGGAATTCTCCTTCTACTAAACTTGTTCTTAAAATCTGATACACCCAAATGTTTTCTTTTCTTCTTCTTTTCTTTTAATTTCTCATTAACACATGGCGAAACGATAACACACGACGAAAAAATCATCGGAACTTGACACTTTGAAAATATAACTTATATTGAAATGTAGAGAAATTGCAGATTTGACACTTGCATATATGAGAATACCTAGTAGCGACGCGACAATTCGCAATACTTCATCGCGCGTCATCGCGTAGCTGAGTGTCGCGTATATGAGACTCGGCCTTTAATCAGAATCATTTCCACTTTCAATGCTTGACTGTGCAAAAGCATTTTCGATACGGTTTTTAGAAGTTTCCTTGGATTGAAAATCATTTTAAGGTCATGATATCATAGGTCGTTGGATTCGTCTGAATATCAGCTACAACGTTTTAATAAAAAAAAAACATTTTCCATTTGAAAACCCATTGTTGACCTTGACAAAAATGAATTTTTGACCACTGTATCAGCCCTTCAAATCCAATTACCAAATACAAATCAATTCAATTACCACTTTTTGGATATTATTTTGGTCACTCTAAGGCAAGCGGAGATATTTGGGATGATCACGTTAAATGATCCACTCCGCTCTGTAGATAGAATTACTTTTAATATGGAATACTTAATTAAAATAAAACTAACTGTATAAAGTATTTAAATATATAAAGCATTTCTGAGCTGTGTCATCCAGTTCTGAAGTATGAAGCATTTAAAGTTTCAAGCTCACAGCTTATCGGGAAGTTAGTTTAAAATCAGTTTATTAAAATTGTCCGGACAAAGTTGAGAACAGACAATGTGGAGAAAAGACAGACAAGAAAGTGAGCTAATAAAAAAAAGACAAAAAAAAAAAAAAAAAAAAAAAGGCAGACAAGAAAGTGAGCTAATAAAAACGTGGTAAAAATAAAACAGGACACTTAGAGACAAATAAATAATGACATAATGACATATACAGGACATATATAGTTCTGTGAAACATAATATGCAATTTTATTCTCAAAATCTCTAATTCAATACAAAATTAATAGTTCAAAACATGTCTTAAATTATTGAGGGAATTCAAGTGAAAACGGAAATAATATTGATTGTTTGACTTAAGTTGATATTGAAGTTTTCCATTGAAATAAAAAGAACACCAACCTAAAAAGAACCTTTAATTACCGATATCTGATAATTAATATAATTGTTAAAAACTGAAATTCCCGATTTCCGAAATTATCTATTAAATTTCCACAGTCTAGTCTTGTCTATTTAGTCCTGTATGTCTATTATATATAAATAAAGACCACAAAGACAACGTAATATTTAAAAACACATTATTTTTAGAAATTTTCATATTTATCTCGGATATTAAATTTAAGTGAGCGCGAGTGCAGTGACCGCCGGATGTGAGCGCACGCCCCCCGTGTTTCCGGCGGCCAAGTTTAAGAGCACTGGGTTAGTGCAATTACGCGCCGTTTGCCTCGCTATTCTCTATTGACCCGTGGGCAGTGCTCCTATCTCCACGTTACGTAATCACATGTTATTAAGGAGATTAGTGCAGCGCCGTTGCTCTATTCTACGTGCCTGTTATTATTAACTACACTCCAAACCGACCGACCGAATGATTAATACAAATTTAGATAATAAATTGAGATATTATACTTTCATTTGTTATTGTCTATTAGAGTCTGCATGATCCTTACTGTCTCGTCTAATCGTCTCTCTCTTTGTTATGTTTTGATTTTTTTTGTATGAATAAAATTAAACTATTGTTCGTCCGTATTATTCGTCATTCTTGTCCGTCAACACTTGTCTAATCTTGTTCGCACAGTCGATTTCGTCTAGTCTTCTTCGTATATACATTTCTTAGTCAAGCCTTGAACTGATCTTGCCCGTCTTGTATCCGTAAATCTTGTATGAATAGTTTTGTCTGGCAGCCATGCCTATCTAGCCTTATCTGGCCCGTCTTGTCTGCCTAGTCTTGTTTTTCTGGTCTTGTCTGTCTAATTTTGTCTTCCTACTCTTGTCCGTCCAGTCTTGTCTGTCTAATCTTGCCGGTCCAGTCTTGTCTGTTCAGTCTTGCCTGTCCAGTGTTCTGTCCAGTATTGTGTTTAAATCTTGGAACAAATTCATATGAAGAAAATAAAGCTTGCTGTAACTACAAGACGGTGATTGTCAAACATCCTCTTGGATTAGATTTTGAATTTTGTCCTCAAGCTGTGCATACAAAACGAAAACTTAAAAATACCCCATTGTTGCAATACCTTGCGCGCACTAAAAATACAAAAACCGTTTGGCGATAATGCTATAGTTTATGGTAGCTTGTAAAATTTTTACGTCCATTTTTACCCTCCGTGACACGAAACGACTCTCTGTAGCTCTCTTATATATATTTTTTTGCTTTTGGTTTATTGCGATTAGCTTTTATTGCGTTCGAGATAAGCTGTAATGACTTACAATAAACACATTAAAATTATATTTTGTTGTAAAAAGACAGACAGACAAAAGATATATTAAAAACAAATATCAAGTAAGAGTTAGTTTATTAACGAAATAAATAAAACATAATAGGTTGATATGAAAACCACCCAACCATATGCTAGCCAGCTATGGACATAAAATTGAAAAATATTAAAATTGAACCGGTTAAAAGGTTTAGATACCTAGGAACTGTTCTTAATGCCCAGTGGAAAGTACTAAACACCATATTCGAAGAACATTTTGTATAGGGTGTTCCAAAATTTGCTGATATTTTATTTTCTCAATAAAACCCAAATTTAATTTGTCCTTGCAAATGTCAAGTCTTTGCTTTATTGCATTATCTTTGCTTTATTTGAAAGCAAAGACACGAAAGTTATGTGTAAAACAAAACGTCTTACAAACACCCACCTCAGTCTTTTGATGATTTTTTTCATGATATAATTGTTCGGAGACTGAAGAGAGCTTCAATTGATATGGAAGGATTTTCATCAATATTTTCACCAGAATGCTAAGTTTTGGCGATTTGAGCAGATAGGACGTTGTAAAGCTAGATTGCATACCAACAATGGAGATAAATGGAAAAGAGAATACAAGGAAACGACCGTGCGGAAATTATGGTAGACAATCCGAATCATTAAATATTCCCAAGTTTAATAGCACTAATCCTAGATTCTATTCCTTGGCAGTAAATGCTGATCCTCCTATCAAAAATTTCGAAATTAAAATGTCATATGTGTTATTAGAGTGTGATTATTTCACAAAACGAAAACAAGTTACGAAACAAGTTGAGGTTTGGAAACGTCGGATGATGTCTAAACTTGACAAACAAATTTCCATTTTCTCACCTTGTTTCATTATAATAATAATTAAAATCTCATAACACACAATATGCACACAATTCTTCAAGCAATTTACGTTTATTGATTTTCTTCGAGGAAAACGAATGTGTACGTTACGTTTTCGTTCAAAGGTAACATCAACTAGGCTAAAATCACATAAAAAAATTTGAAACCATCAATTCTATAAACTTTTTTTCTATCTCCTAAATTTACTCGATCAGAAATTTCATGCTCAATTGCCAAAATGACCAAACCACTAAGACGATTTTGTGTAGTAATCGTACGTAAAAAATTCTTAATTTATTTTAACTTGCAAAAGTAAACAAGCAAAACTCGTGGTTTAGTTAGCAATATTCTTAAAGCCAAAAAGCAGAAGGTGTAGGGCAAAATTTAATTCTGTAATTAAGCTTAGTACAAGGCTTTACAAAGAAAATACGCTCACAATCAGTAATACTTTCACATTTGGCAGAAAGCGAACTGAAATTTCCTCCGCTAATTCAACTTCTGAAATTTCCTCTGCTAATTCAACCTGATTTATGTCAACGGAATGACCATTAGTTAAATACACTCTAAATTTTTACAGTGTTTTAGTTGCACAAAATTAGCCTCTACATCGATAGCAAGTTCTCATGCATCATTAATAGTTTTATCGAAGGACGAATTCGATCGAAAATAAAAAAAAATATATTTTGCAAATATCACTTTTAGAGGCCAGATGAAGTCTTTTGTTTGCATACTTGCTTATTGAATTAATGGAATTTAGTATTTTTTGCAAAATAACTATTGAATAATTTGGATTTCGTAATTGCTTAGCAAGGCGTCGTTAATCTCAAAAGCATAAAGACCGCATTAAACAAGTTTCTATTTAGTTATTTGTATACCATGACCGATGCATCTAGATCTGCCCAAACTCAATAATATTATTGCTTAGACTCACCTTCTGCTCGTGCTTTAAACTTCGCAACTCATGCACAAAAGCCCTTCTTCACACACTTGTATCAAAAACTACTATTTTGGACCATGTTTAAGAAATTAACGGAGATCACTCCACAAATAGCCCACGGTCAACTACTGCGCGACTATCAAACATTTTTTGACAGTAAAGATATAGAAAAAACAGTGGCTGCAAAGCTTTAATGAGAAGGATGAAGATAACCTGACAATGCGCATGCTATAATTTTCAAACCAATCGGAAATTTAAAAACTACCGTTGAGATTTTTAACGAACAACCCAGATCAACACCGAGATGGAAGCCTACGACACGGACAAAATTAGAAAAGCTACAGAGACGAATGAATTGGACATTGAGTGGCTAATGGATTTGGGCTTCATAGCTAATCACTACATTTATTTTCAGTGTGGAAATAATATGAAGCTAATCAAAATCAAGAGTATGGATGGCTACGAATGGAGATGTAGGAAAGATGCCGGAGTCGAGACATTATGTGTCCAGAAAAAAGGGATGCATAAGAAAGGGAAGTTGGTTTGAGAAAAGCAAGGTTTCCTTTCAATAAGTCATGCTTGTTACGCTTCAATCGATAGGAAAAGTAGCGACCAAATTTAAAGTAGCCACCAAAGCTAGTTCAGAGTCTAAAGTATCCATTAATGTAATTACAAACTGGAATTACTTCTGTCGAGAAGTGTGCACATAGATTGGTTTCGGAGAGAATGAGATGATTGGGGCACCTGCAACCATTGTCGAAATCGATGCGAGTAAATTTGGGAAGAGGAAGTACCATCGAGGGAAGCAAATGGTAGATGGGTTGTTTTTTGGAGGAATCGAGAGAAACACGGACAGTGTTTCATATAAGTGGTCCCAGAGCGGAACAAGGCCGTGCTGCTGAAATCATCAAGCCGTTCATTCAACCCGGAACAACAATTGTGTCGGGTTGTTGGAGGGCATAAAACTGTCTGGAAGATGAGGGCTTCCGTTACCTGACTGTTAACCATTCAATTGAGTTTAGGAATCCAACGACGATAGGATCTTGCGCGGGAGCCATGTTAATGTCTGTTAATTCTTCCGTGTATCATTCAAATTTTAGTATGTATATTATGATATCTTTTCAAATGTGATATGTCAAAAAAATAGAAACAATGCTAATCTTCTTGATCTGTCTTGATTCACAAAATTAGTATATGGTTTATACCTAAAAACAATCTACTTAAGGCCTAGGCCGCACAACGGCTAAACCGCCGCGGTTTTTAATCGCGTGATTGTGACTCAAGTAAGCTAATACAAGCGGCCTCACTTTTTTTCCACCACGGCGTTTTTTTCCCGCGACTGATTTTTCCCATAGTGTACTGTGTGTTTCTCGAGCGGTTTCGCGGTTATAGCGGTTACCACTCGCGGGAAAAAACCGTAGTGCGGCCTCGGCCTAACTATTAATTGTTACCATAATGTATAATTGGTGCGTACACAATTTTATTATGCTTTATCAACTTTATACAATTTTAAATTAATCGACACATTTAAATTTTCAACCCAATTTCAGTACGCATGCGTAATTCTTACAAATTTAACTGTTTTCTTATGACAGCTTTAAAGGTTTATTGTGCTTGCGAGAGTTTAATTTCTGAAGATGCCACCCGACGTGGGCTCTATGTACAATTTACCAATTAACGGCTTCCAAGGATATTTTTGCTATATCAATAATCATGGCTATATTGAAGAATAAATTCAGGGCTAAATAGGAGTTTGGGTAAAACTGGAATAAGAGACATGAAATAAATATATAGGCAACCCAATGTACGCATGCAAGACTCATAGGGGTATGGACAATAAATTTGAAGGGGGTATATAGAAATTGATTAAAATTGTTTAAACTATTGAAATTTTTTTCTTATTTCGGATCGACATTTTTAACTTAGGTTAGGTTAAAGGTTAGATTGGGTAATATTAGGACAGATAAATCCAGGCAATATATCGCGCGGTACCGCGACTTGTAGATCCAAAATAAGAAAAAATAATTCAAATAAAATAAATATGTAAAGGGACTTGCACGCCCTCCTTACATGCGCAATAATCCGATTTAACCAATTTTGATAATTTTGAGGTAGTCGGGTTTTTACCTGGTATAATTGTTGACAATCGTCTTCCACGATGTATTGGTAAGTCTAGAAAACTAAAATGAAGCGTCTACGTCGATTTGTTAAAGAAATATCTAAGTTTCTGTGATAAAAAAACTGACATTTTTCTAACCTAACAACTGATCTCTCTTCTTGACACTAACTTGTCTGATTACTCGATCGAAAATATTACAGTCGGCCCGCTGTTGCCAATTTTATTTTTTTACAGGGTTCATACTATTTTTTTCTGTGTTGCTTCAATTTAACTTTAGTAGGTAGGTAGGTATATCATAATTTCATTTACATTTGGTAAAATAAGATAACGATAACGTTTTGAAATAAAAATAAAATAACGTGGCAAGGTTAAATACTGCGAAGCGGCAGATAAATCAAGACTACATACGCACGACCTCTCCGCCCAAAATTAGATAATGTGTCAAGGACTGTTGGTTTACCTAGGTTAGATTGGGTTCCAAATCGCGAAGCAGATAAAGCAATATGCTTGCGCAGAAATCATAATATATTGAGATGTTTACCAAAATACGACGAGATAGCAAGTTAAAATAAAAAGATAAATTTGGCAACGCCGGATCCGCTGTTAATGCATTTTTTTTTTGTGACAAGTGACAGGAGAGAAATTAAGAATGTCAGGAAACATAATACGTTTAAAAATCATTTTTTTCATAAAAAAAACGAGATATTGTTTGAACGAATCGACAAATAAGCTTCGTTTTAGCTTTCTGTCCTTACTAATACTCCCTGGAAGACGATTATCAACAGTTATATCAGGGAAAAACTCGACAACCTCAAAATTCGGAACTGACCTTATTCTTGAATATATTGGCATATATTGGTAAGTACATTTATTTTATGAATTTTCACTTGTTATCACTACCGATGTAATAGCAAGAATAATGTCTATTTTGTGATAAAAGGTAATAAATAAGTAAATATGTACATGTTCAAACACAAGTTGAAAGAGCCCTCTGCTCGCGTGCTAATGACATTCTATTCAAGTATATATTCATGTTTAAGCAGCGTCTACTTACTACAAATTCAGTCGTGTGAAGTTGGCCCCCGATTTTTTTTAAATTGAAATTTTTTTAGAGTTCTGGCAAGATCTAGAATAGTTCTAGAGTTCTTGCTTGAAAATTGCAATACTTCCGAGGAATTTCGGGTAGAAATCGAGAAAAACAATTTGGGGGCCAACTTCACGCAGCCCCCTCTTTTTCAGGAAAAAGAATTTTGATGTAATATTACAGTTCTTTATATAGAGTTGTAGAGTTCTCAATCGATAATGCATATAGTTCCACTTTTTTGCAAATCTTTATACTTTTTGAAATATTAAAAAAAATCAGATAACGGTTTCCGATTGTACTAAAACAGATTTACAAAAATGCTTATTAAACATTTTTGTAAAATCAATATCTATAAATTTATTTATAAAAAACTTTCGACGAAGATAAAAAAATACAAGATTTCTGATAAGGGTTCCGAGTAGCCCCCCGTAGAGTTCTGAACAAATAACCTATACAATTTTTTTGTCAAACCAATATTAAAGAAGTTATAAGCAAAAACGAGGTGCAAAATTTTTGAAAATTACAGAATTCCAAACATTTTTTTTTTCCATGAGTTCTGTTAAGAGTTCTGGGTAGCCCCTCGAGAGTTCTGAATAAATCTCTTTTATAATTACCTCGTCCGACCAGTATTAAAGCTAAGTTTTTTGAACATTTGATTTTGAACAAAAAATGGAAACGGAAATATTTAAAAAAATTCTTTAATGTTCAAAAAACCTAGCGCCGCATCTCTGATTATAACTTCTTTGATATTGGTCGGATATGGAAATTATAAATTAGTTTTGTTCATAACTGTCGAGGGTCTACCCAGGACTCTTAATAGTCAATGGTCTTAATAGTTAATAATCAAGTCATGGAAAACTAAATTTATGAAATTTTGTAATTTAAAATTTTTGTAATAAAAAATTTAGCGCCTCGTTTTTTCTTATAACTTCTTTAATATTAGTTGGACAAAGAAATTGTATAGGTTATTTGTCCAGAACTCCCTGGGGGGCACTCACAAATCTTATCAAAACTCATGAAAAAATTAATATTTTTTTCATTTTTTTAATGTTCAAAAAACTTAACGCCGCATTTTTTGCTTATAACTTCTTTAATATTGGTCGGCTGTGGTAATTATAGGGGGCTACCCAGAACTCTTAACAGAACTCATGGAATTTTTTTTGTAATTCTGTAATTTTCAAAAATTTAGCGTCTCGTTTTTGCGTATAACTTCTTTAATATTGGTTTCACAAAGAAATTGTATTGGTTATTTGTTCAGAACTCTCAGGGGGCTACTCAGAACTCTTGTATTTTTTTTTATCTTCGAAAGTTTTTTACAAATAAATTTATAGATATTGATTTTACAAAAATGTCTAATAAGTATTTTTTGTTTATCTGTTGTAGTACAATCAGAATTTTGTTGATATTTCAAAAATTAACAAATTTTTGCAAAAAAAGGTGTAACTATATGCATTATGGATTGAGAACTCTAGAACCTTATATAAAAAACTGAAATATTACATCAGAACTTTTTTTCCTGAAAAAGTGGGGGCTGCGTGAAGTTTCTCGATTTCTGCACGAAATTTCCCGGAATTCTTTTTTTTTCAAGCAATTTTCAAGCAAGAACTCTAGAACTATTCGAAATCTTGCCAGAACTCGGGGGCCAACTTAAAGCGACTTACAAATTCTGCTTTAATTTGTCAAAACTGGTGTAAATATTTTTAGCTTAAATATTTGTCATTTTTTTTATTAATTTGATTAATTAAACCCTTTAGCCTTTAAGGGTTAAATATCAATACGGTGTTTTTACACCCGGGTGACATAATTTTGTGCCTGTATCTTTTTTCGTTTTTAACGCAGCGCCTTAAGATTCCGTGTATTCTCGTAAGTCGACAGCAGCCGTCAAACACAGGGGGAGAAAGATTGTGCGTGAGCGCCGGTCCCGAGATACATTCATTTTGTTCTATGTGATCTTACTTTGATTAAATATATTTTTTTAAATAAACAATATGCCGAATTAAAGGCTTATCTGTGATTATTAAAAAGTATAAAGACTGATTAAAAGAACATAATAGTTTTTTTTTGTTTTTAAGTTTTTCCACACCCCTTCAAAATTATCATAATTTTGAGAATCCCTTTTTCACTCGCAATTTAACTCACTAGAATAAATTTAATTATTTATTCAAATGATTCAATCCGGGTGTTTTTACACCCATTGTAGTCTTAGCAGTATTTCATTGTAGCCTTTAAGGGTTAATACACCAATATTTTTCTCACACTTACAGCCGAAATGGCGCACCTAAATTTTGGCGTCCCGGACAAATGTCGGGAACAACTACGCGGGTGTTGTTTTTCTGCGTTATGCAAAAGGAGAAAGTGTATTGTGTGTAAGTCTAAGTGAAATGTGTATTACTTACTTTCCGAATCACCATAACAAATCAAATTTTCCAAAAACTAGTTTCCAAAAACTAGTCACATATGTGGCTTATGTGTCATTTGTGAGTATCAGGTCCTCCTCTGTGCAAGTTTCACTCATATTAAGGCACACAGCCAGATGTTGGTGGTCTTTCGCCGCATTCACAATTGTCATCCTCTTTGCAACCCCATTTTTAGGTTGCTGTTACATCGCGCGACTCCCGTTCTTAGCCTGTTCAGTGTCCTCTATGTGGGGAAAGGTAGATGGTGTCTAGGGGTCATTATTTGCCTCGATCCGTGTGCGGATCCGTGGCAGCCACTTGCCATAGGTTTGTTCGGTGTGCTTCAGGCGTAATCTCCCAGGGGTGTTGTCGACCGAATAAAGCTCTTCCGAGACTTGAGTCTATGCGGTTGCAATTTGGTGCCCATATAAAGGATGCCTCTGGTCGGTTTCTTGTTTTTTTTCCCTCAGCCCCTGCGGCAACACACCTCCTGATTGTGGGTGGGGCAATACCAACTATTGAGTAGATTTCCTCCACCAGGGTCGGTTTCAGGCAGCCAGACACCATGCGCACCGTCTCGCTCAGTGCCACGTCAACGTGCGTGGTATGAGCGGAATTGAACCATACAAGCGCAGCATATTTCACGGTAGAAAAGCATAAAGCAAGAGCCTAAGTCCGGAGTGTATGAGGTTGTGCTCCCCATTTTGTGTTTGTTAGTTTTCGAATGATATTGTTTCTTGCGCGTACTTTCCCTTTGATCTCTTGACAGTGTTTTCGAAAACTCAGAGTTCGGTCCATGCGTATGCCTAGGTAATTTGGTGTTTTACAGATTTTGGGATAACTCTTCGACCTGCCAAGCCACACTTAGCTTCATGTGTGCTTCCTTGTTTCTAAGATGGAAAGCGCACACCTGTGTCTTAGTGAGATTAGCTTTGAGGCTTGGTTATATTTATAGTAGGCTGCTAGATCCTCCAGAGCGTGAGTTAATTTATCCTCTATGTGAGGGATCCCCAACCTTTTGCCATCATGAGCACATTCTAGAATGCCGGACGTGCGGTGGGCATCTTTTCAAGAAGTCGTCATCTGATACATTGGATTTAAGGAAATTGTCATTTTCAAGGTCAAAAATTTCTAGCCAGTTTTTCTGTCCTTACTTGAATAGGTTTTTTAAATTTTGGTTACGTTTACTTGCGGCAGGTAAACGCAAAACGGTGGGCGCGGTGAGCGCTACGGTGCCCACGGGCATAGGCTTGGGGACCACTGCTCTATGTCGTTGAAAGTTCTGCCATGAGCTGCTGTAGCCGTATCATAGGCATATATGAAACGCTTTATCATTCCATTTGTTGGTTTAACATTGGTGTAGATATTATAGAGGATTGGCGCCAGGACGCTGCCCTGGGGTCGGACGTTTATCTGAGTCCTCCACCGACTATTCCTGGACTGCAGTGTTACAACAAACCGTCGATTTTGTAGGAAACATTCTACCAACTTAGTCAGGCGAAAGTCCTTGTATTATGTCATAGAACTTTGATATCAGCCTCTGATGGTTCACGGTATCATAGGCAGCAGATAGATCTATGAAAGCGACTCGACACGATTTGCCTGGTCTGAAACCTGCCTGTTCTGATATGGTCTCCTTCTCGATAATGTCAGAAATTCGGTTTAGAACCATTCTTTCAAGAACCTTGAAAAGGTGTCACAGCAAAGAGACGGTTATAAAATTCCCAGGATCTGTTGGCTCTTTCCCTGGTTTCAGAAGTTTCACTTACGCCTTCCTCAAAATTTTTGGAATTTGCACTTTGGAGACGCAGTTATTCATCAATTGAGTGAGCCAGTCTATGGTTTGGGGCCCAAAATGTTTAATTTGCTGCTTTATTAAGGCCAGCTGCTTTATTTTCTTTCAGTTGATGAATTGTTCGTTTTATTTTATAGGTGCTGAAAATTTCATAGATCGTTAAGGACATCGTTTTCATTGTTACTGTCACGTTGGAGTTTGATTTTTCCCACTTTTGTTGACGATTTACCATTAAGTAAGAGGCGATGGGCTATCTGATCTGGTGTGACTTCAGACAAATCGGATGCTCGAACGGAGGGGTCGTTGTTGAGATTCTTTATTAACTTCCATGCAAGTCTTCTACTTTGTTTCATATCCAGACTTGTTATGAGCTTGCACCATCTTTCCGTTCTAGTCGCTGATGTCGCTTGCAGAACAACTCCTGCCTGGATGATTTCCTCAGAGAAGGGGTCTTGATTGTACATGTTTTGGTAGTTACGGAGGGCGACTTTAGCTTCACCGTCAAGACCTGCGTAATATTCTGTTCTGCAGCCTCTTGGTATGTGCTTTCTCGATATTCTCTTTACCAGGATGACCAGACTGGTCATACAATTTGGGGCTTTGTTCTAGTCGCGTGACTTCCTGGTCTAGTTCTTTGGTCTATTCATTCCAATTGGCCTTCATGAAGTTAAATCTTTTTGAGGGGAATGTATTCTGGTTTTATTGCAGTAGTTACAGAGCATGTGTGTTTTTCACACTTGGTGGTTGAACCCGTCGCTTACAAAGATATTATCTGGATTATATCCTCAGCGCCATCTTCCACTATTAAAGGACGCAGGTTGTCTGGGGTCGTGTATTAGTTTCAGGTTCATTCTTTCCGCCCAGTGTTCCAGTGCTTCGCCATTCGCATCTGTTTCTGCATATCCCCATGCAGAGCTGTTGCAGTTAAAATCCTCAGCGCTTTGTAGTGGAAATTGCTACTTTTTTTCAAAAACAAAGGCTACGGCTGGTGGTTTGTAACCAACTGTGAAATGCAACTGTGGGAATCTCTATGTCATTCTCGCAGGTAGTTATTTTGGTGTCAGGCTTGACGAAAACAGCGCTGCCATAATGGTCGTGGGGGTGCTCCAGTATTGTGTGTATTGGTGTGTATCCACATAAGTGTGTATTAAACAGATTAATAAAAATATGCAATTTGTGTTAGTAGTCGGATAGTGGGTTATTAACTACCCTTCAAACACTGTCGCCAAGTAGCCTATTGTATTTGGCCCAGATTTTTCATTTCATAGGTTCAGAAACCTAGTTGTTATTTTCGGGAGTTTATTAAGTATAATCCATCCCGAGGCGTTTATTGGTGTTAAATAATTACACATTTGTCTTCTGGTACAAATGCGACCGACAGTCACTCCCTGAATCGAACACGGGACCTCCAGGTTAGTTAGTTAACACTGTAGCTCTGTAGATTACGAGACCAATTTGTATACTTACAATTAGTAAATTAATAAAATTGAGTGGCGAAAACCTCGATAGACAAAACTAAATTGACAAAATTAAGTTGCGCAAACCATGTTCGGCTCTAGGTCGAGCAATCATTAGATATATTTCCGGCCTAATTCCAATTACCTAAGCGCAATTTTAGACATAAAATTAGAGAAGGAGACGAACAACATGCCAAGTTTCGTATTTTGGTAGTAACTAAAGTAAAATTAACAGTAGAGTGGATAAATGTAGTCTATTCACATGAGGAACGATATTGAATACAAGTTGAGTATTAGAAAACTAAATATTTACTTTAATACCTAATTTTATTAGTTGGCGAGTTTTAGCGGATAGTATAAACAAGCAACAACTGTACAAAGAATAACGAGACATGATGATTACTTTATCGTGCTGTACAAGATAAATTTTATTAAAGATTAAGAATTTAAATTGTCCTTTCCTGTGTTTTTCTTCAGTTCGCAGAAGAGCCAAACGATTATGATTTGTTTGTTTGCCGGATAATAGAATATTCATATATTAATTCGCCCCTTTGTCTTCGGCTGAGGTTACCGCCCTGCCCATCCCAATTCATGTCCATTAATGCTTTTATTATCTGCTTGTTTACTTTTTACAATGCGCCTTTACCACCAAAAATCAAACATTAAATTATGTCAATATTGAGACTAGATAGACTCGACACACCAGGCATATTAGATCACTAGACAAACTAGACGAAAAAGATTAGACGGAATAGATAGGAAATAGATAAACTAATTGGACACAATTGGCAGACTAAACTGCAACCAGATACAAAAGTAAGTCTAGTAAAAGAAGTATACATTAATAACACGTTTCACAATTGTGAATTTCTTGACAATAGAAAGCTTGCTGAATGTGTTGATAAATATAGCACCCACACTTACGTACAGGAAACCGAAAAAAATTAAGTCGATAGATAAATTCCAAATGCGAGAAATGAAAAAAGAATCTGGAGATTGTTTGTACAATTGCTGCGATTTATCACGACTACTAATTCCGTCCATTTTCGTCCCGCAGGAAATAAATCACGCGTGGATTTATCCACAGGACATTTTTTTTTAAATAATTCATATCTAGTTTTCTAAAAATATATGAAATAGTCATGGTTGTTTATCAAATGTTTTGTTATATATTATTTTCCGAAACTCGATTCGATCAATATAACATAATATTGATGGAGCCCAAATATGATAAAAATAGAGCAATGATATTCTGTAGCATCTGAATAAGAAATTTTAAGCAGCGTTATACAGTGTAGAAACTTTAACGGAATAAAATTCATAACTTCAATATAGGTGATTTTTGCAAAAAATCCTGAACACATTACGTATTGTTTTTTCTTGCTCTCATTTCTAGGTATGATATCTCTGATATCTGATATCTCATTTCTGTCTGTTTATCTGTTCCCGGAAATGCCCAGCCACCTCCGACCTTTTTTTTTCGAATATAAAGGTATGTCAACTGACACCTCATTTGAAAGATCTCTTCTCGAGGAATTCAACACAACATTTATTTCTTGAATATTTTCAAATCTCGCAATTTAAAAGAAAACCACTTTTACGTTGAACACGTCTAGGCGTAAAGTTGTATGTTTTTGACATGTGTTTTGATGCTTTGGAACCACGTTGCGCTGGAACCAAGTTGTTAAAGTAGTTTCTAAAATATTGTATTGCACCAAAATCTCCGTATCGAGATTCCGGTGAGGATCGGTTATGGTAACAGAAGTTATGGTCAGCTTGAGGTTGCTCAGTTATTTCGAGAACAGGATCCGGATATACCACCCAAGGTACCATAAATAAAATTGAGACACTATACAATTTGGGTTTGTGTCCAGGCAGCAAAATCCTACTGTTAAAGCAGACCAGGCTAAACGTATTATTAACTCTTCTAGAAAATACGGTGACTCCACCCAGGCAACAGGCCCATGACTACAAGATTAGCCATATTACTGTCCTGAAAATTCTTAGATCAACCAAGCTGCATCCTTACAATATCCCACTCAAGAATTAACGGATGATGACCGAGACCGCCGAATCAAATTTTGCGAGCAACTGTACCTAATCGACAATAACCAGATTTCATTAGCATCAATTCTTTTTTCCGACGAAAGTACTTTTACCTTACATCCATCCATCCGTGGCGCTACAGCCCAAATCGGGCCTTGGCCTCCTCTATTTTCTTCCTCCAGCCATCCCTGTCCTCCGCCAGCCTTTTCCAGCTTGGAGTTCCGAGCATGGACCGAGCGTCCCCCTGGATTGTATCTGCCCATCTCCCCCCTGGTCTTCCAACATGTCTTTTTCTTTCCGGTTTTTGGTTGAAAATCCTCTTGACTACTCTTTACTCTTCCATCCTTTGTAAATGTCCGACCCATTTAAGTCTTTGTAATCTTTTTGCTGTTGGTATGCTTCTGCGAAGAGCTGGTAGATCTCGTGGTTGTATCTTAATCTTCACTGTTCGTTTTCTTGGACCGGTCCATATATTCTGCGTAAGATCTTTCTTTCGAATGCGTTCACCATTGTTTCCGCTCTTTGTGAGAGCGTCCAGGTCTCTCTTCCATAGCATAACACTCGGCGTATTATTGTTTTATAAAGTTTTAGTTTTCTTTTCCTGTGGACATTCCCTGATCTGATTATGGCCGAAATGTGGTAGTATACTTTATTGGCATTACTGATTCTTCGTTGGATTTCCTTCGGGGTCGTTGTTCTCCTCTCGTTCGTCTGCTGTGTGTTCGAGTACTCTCAGGTCGATCCCGCTACCTTGTATTTCTGTTTCGTTTCCGATGATTTGTCTGTCTCATCTCGGCATAGGCTAGTGCTTGGCTGGAAACCTTTCTTGAATATATTTATTTGCCTGTTTGCTTTCCTGGTGTCGTTGTTCTTAAAGTCCTCCTCTATTTGTAGCAGTGTCTTGTTAATGGTCGCTCTTTTCTTTCTTCGTAGCAGTTTATGAGATGCTTTTCTGGCATCCTAGTATTTGGCCTCTGTAGTCGGGTGGGTGTCTCTGTGTATATAGCATATGCTTCGTTCTTGTCGTTTATGGCTTTCTTCCAATCCTCGTCAAACTATTCTCTTTTGTTTTCCTTTGGTTTGGGGCCTATTGTGTTCTTGGCGGTTTCTGTGACCGCTTCCTTGATTTCTTTCCATTTCTCCTCAACGATTTCGCTTTCTTCCTGGTTTTCTGTTACCTTCTCTTTCTGTTTCTGTTACTGCTGCTGTGTACTTGCTATGTTATTTTGGAAAGCTGTTAGTGTTGTTTCTTCCTTCAGTTTTTCTAGGTGATATTTTTGGATTCCTGGGATATTTTTGCGCGGTTGGCTATTCGTTCTCTATATGTAGCTTTAACTAAGTGGTGATCAGAGTCAATATTTGCTCCTCTGTAGGTTCTGATATCACGTATGCTGGATGCGTTTCTTTGACCGATGATCAGGTGGTCGATTTGGTTGGCCGTTCTGCCGTCCGGGAATATCCATGTTTGTTTATGTATGTTACGGTGTGGGAAATACGTTGAGCTAATTATCATGTTTTTACCTGTTGAGAAATCTATTCCACTTCCTTTTTCTTCCTTTTACCTTACATGGTGAACCATAAGCCTCATTGGATGCGAGAAACTCATACTCAGTTCCCATAAAAAGTCAATGTATGGGCTGGAATAATAGGTGATTGGTTTGTAGGACTACTATTCTTAGATGGTAATCTTGATGGGGCAACATATCTTACGTTTATTCAAGACGACCTCATGCCATCGTTAGCCACTTTATTTCCAAATCCGTTAGATCCAGATTTATCTGATGAACGAAGGTAATCAACAGGACGGAGATCAAAAGTAAGATCTATGTAACAAAACCGAACGACATTGACGACCTTAAGTAACGTATTAGGCATGAAATCCGTCAAGTCACACAAAAAATGTTACAAAACATTAGAGATGCATTGTTACAAAACATTAGAGATGATTTGCGCTTTGCCAAGAAAGAAACGGTGCCCTTTTTGAACATTTGTTGCATTAAATAGTATTTAATTTATAAAATTTGTGTTCTCTTTTTATCACGTGGGGTTTGAAAATATTCAAGAAATAAATAGTGTGTTGTATTCCTTGCGACGAGATTTTTCAAACGAAGTGACGCCTCGTTTGAAAAATCTCGTCGCAAGGAATACAACATACCTTTCCATACCTTTCCATTTGAAAAAAAAGGTCGTATTTGGCTGGGCACTTCCGGGAACAGATAAACAAGCAGCATATACATAGAAATGAGGGCACGAAAAAAAAATACTTAACGTATTTCGGGATTTTTTGCAAATATCGCCTATATTGAAGTTATGAATTTTATTCCAGTTAAAGTTTCCATTCTGTATAAGAATTAGGTTGCGGTATAAATTCAACGACATCAATGAGTTGTCACCTGTTGGCAACAACATAATATAATGTATTCAAACATTTATTATAAAATAGTTTTATTTACATGGTGTAAGAATTAAGGAAGAAAAATCGTCCAAAATATCAGCGTAAATTATTTTGCTGCATTGCGTAACGGCTCATTAAACGAACGATCGCAATTAATCTCGATGGCGTCAGTCTGGACTGGGACAGAGTCAGCATTGAGTTTACAAATTAAATTCTACATGAAACATACAAACCCTTTAGATTTAACAAAAAAAATGTAATTAATTTTTGATTTTTAAAGAAATTTAAAAAAAAAATTACCTACACGCGATACATTTTTTGTGTATATGGTTCAGGTTAATGGCACGATTATATTAAAAACGTGTTTAGTGCATGAAAATATTTTCATAAATTAAATCTGTTTAGTCTGCATTCAGTCTAGACCATTTTTCCATTCACTGTTTACTAATCAATTATTGATTCCTAACGTTTTATTTTACGTCTTAAAACAGATTCCAATAATTGTTCCCCAATAATAAATAATCTTCCACGATTATTCAACAGTCCGAGAGATCTTTTCTTTCTCGAGATACACAAATTTGATCTTATCGATAAACATTTCGAAATATCATTTGTTAAACGGAAAATACGTGACCGTGATATATATTTTGATGGTCTCCGAGAATCTTAGACCACCCAACATATTTTGATAAATATATGAAAATACTATGCCGACATAAGTAAGCAAGATTAGATTAGAAAAGATTAGAAGTTCAGAAAACACTGAATAGCTTTACAAGACTATGCAAGGTTGGACAATACAAAACTAGATTAAACAAAACTGATTTTTAGACTAGAAAATTATAATTATATCAGACTAGGCAAGGCTGCAGTAGTAGACAAGATTAAAAAAGGTAGACTAAATTATAAAAGTTAAGACTAGATTTATAATCTAGTATAATCTAGAGATTACTAAAAAGAAATTATACAAGTATTAATCGACTAACGAAAAATAGATACGAACAGATAGGTTTAGCAAAACTATGTCATACCGTCTGATTAAAGATACTGATGAAGTTAACTATGTTTTTTTCGTAGCTCTATAGCCCTATGTGGGTTCTGGCTGAATGCACAATGCGTCTCCACCTCTGCAGGTCCATCAACATCTGAGGGTCGTAGTCCAATCCCATCTTACGTAGGTCTTCATTCGCGGCCTTCCCGGCGGTCGTTTGCCAGCGGGGTAGTTCTCCCATGCCAATTTTGCCTTTCGTTCGTTCGGCAATCTTTGGACATGTCCCGCCCATCTCAATCTCATCCCTTTGATCACATTTACAATATCGGGTTCCTTGTACAACTCAGTAAGTTCCCTTTTTTTTCTAGTTCTGTGGACAGGATGGACTGGATCCATTAGCGGCCCAAACACTCTCTGGAGTACCTTCTGCTCGAAAACTCTCAATTTTCGTTCGCTATCTTTTGTGTGTACACGTTTCATGTGAGTGTCCAGGTGTCGTATTATCGATTTGTAGTTTCGTATTTTGGCTCACCTACTAATACGTTTGGATCTCAGTGTTTTGTCCAAAGCATACAGACATCTGCTGCCACTCTGAATTCTGGCTTTGACCTCTTCTGTTATGTCATTATCGGCAGTTATTACCGCTCCTAGATATTTGAAGCTATTCACCCTCTTGAAATTAAAATCTCCAATCATCAAATTCTGGCCTATACAATCTCTTTGAGCCTGCCTTGATACTTACATGTATTTGGTCTTAGTTTCGTTTATGGCTAATCCCATTTTAAGTGTTTCCTTTTCTATCTTGATGAACTGTTCTTTGACGTTAAGAACTGACCTGGCCATCACATCGATGTCATCCGCAAAGGCAAGTGGAAGTTTTGGTCCATCATTAGTGTACATCTCCACTTTAATATTTGCCGCTCTTATGGCTTTCTCCAGCGCTATATTGAAGAGCAGTGGAGATAGTGTGTCTCCTTGTTTCAGCCCGCTGTTTATGTCAAATGCGTTTTAGACAGTGCTTCCAATTCTAACTCTGCTTTTGGATCCATTTACACATATTTGGGTAAGTTTAAAAAGCATTTGCGGGATTGATAGTTCTGCCATTGCCTGCCATAGTTCTACTCGCAAGACACTGCAGTAGGCTTGTTTAAAGTCGATAAATATATGGCGCAACCTTTGATTAAACTCCCAGCACTTTTCCAGAATTTGTCGAATAGTGAATATTTGGTCGACTGTAGACCTGTTTTTTTCTAAAGCCGCACTGGTAGTCCCCCACGACGCCTTCCACTATAGGTGTTAGTCTCTGCAGGATAATTATCGATAGTATCTTGTGTGACGTATTTATCAATGAGATGCCCCTGTAATTGGTACACTTCATTTTATCCCCCTTCTTGTGTATGGGGATTATAATACTTTCTTTCCAATTGTTCGGTATTTCTTCCTTTTTTCCAGATTGTGGTAATTAGCTGGTGTATATGCCGATGCAGATCTTCACCTTCATATTTTATGCATTCCGTTGGTATATTGTGTTCCCCCGGCGCTTTGCCGTTTTCATCCTCATTATGACATTTTGGACCTCCTCCAGGCTGGGGTCTTCTAAAGGAAAATCTGACGTGTGGTAAGATTGTGCATTTTGGTTGTTGCCTACTTGAATATTGGGAAGTCCACTAAAGTAGTTATGCCATTCCGTTATAATTTCTTGCTCATTTGTAATTAGGGTCCCATCATCCTTCTTCAGGATGTTCCCTGTTCTTGCTGTGAATCCAGATTTTGCTTCGCTCGCCTTCCTATAGAATTGGTTTCCGATTCTTCCAGTATTTGTTGTTCATGTTTCCTTTTCTTTGTTCTTATTAGTATTCTGGAATCCCTTTTTATTTCACTGAGATATCTTCTGTTTGTCTCATTGGGCTCTTGTATTGTTAGCATTCTGGCTTTTTCTCTCTGTTTTAATACTCTCCGACAGTCATCGTCGAACCAGTTTTTATGCTTCTTCTTTTGTGTTGGACCCAGTATTTCCTCTATTGTACCCCAGATCTCATTTACGTTCTCATCTTCGTAGGTTTCTGGAAGGTTTTCCTTTTTTAATTTGTTTTTGAAACTCGTTTTTGGTTCTTTCGTCATTTAGTTAACTATGTGCTAGAGAAAAATGTAAACAAGACAAGACTAGTTGCGATCAAATTGACCATTATCGTTCTTGACACGGATGCTCGGAAGACATCAGTGGTCATACAGTTGAATCAACGTCGTAGGTCTTTCAGCCATGATTTCTGTCGTCTGCCAATCGACTTCCTTCCCTGTATTTTCCCCTCGATAATTAATCGTATAAGTTTGTAACGCTTCTCTCTCACGATGTGTCTCAGGTATTCGGCCTTTCTTCTCATCATAATATGAAATAGTTCTTTTGACATTTTCATACGGGTAAGTATGTACATTAGTCACTCTTTGTGCCTAAGATATTTTCAGTATCTGCCTGTACAGGTACATTTCAAAGGCTTCAATCTTTACAGGGGGTTTACAGTCCAGCTTTCGCATTGATACAGAAACACTGGAAACACGTAGAATTTCAACATGCGGACCCTCATATCCGGACTTAGGTCAGGTCTAATAAAGAAATTTCACATATTTAGCATCTGTGAGTACATTATACACTGATATTCGAGCAGTTTGATTCCAGTATAATTCCGTGACAATCTGTCTCTCTATCTATGCCTATATAGCAGGCGTGGTAGTCTATATAGCAGGCGTACAGGTGGAAATTCATATCTGGGCATCTTTGGGCCAAGACATTTAGGGAGAACAGGGCACGTGTACCGACTCTTTGCGAAACCCAAATTGTGTTTGGCCCACCTGATTTTCACACTTCTGGTAGATTCTTGTGTGGATTATACGTAAAAACATTTTCAGTACATGTCACATTATACTTATCATTCTGTAATCATCGCATTGATCAATCATCGCATTTTTCTTAGGATGGGTGATAAAGGTGTATTTTAGCCAGCTTGAGGGGATTTTGCCAGAGGTGTATATTGCATTAAATAGTGTTGTCTGTACTTTTAGCCCGTAGCCCTCTCGTTCTGCCAACATTTTGAGGGCCTCTGCTAAGATGTTATCAGGGCCGGTGGCTTTTCTGTTTTTCTGCACCTTTATTGCACGTGCGACCGCTTCTCTGGTTATTTCGGGCCCCAATTCGCTTACATTTGTCAGCAGCGGCGGTATTGGTCTTTCATTATGGAATAGTTTCTCAACATATTAAGTCCACCTCTCAAGTTTTTCTTCTATTACCAGTATTATTTTATTGTCCGCGCATCTAAACACTACTGCCTGGTGCCTTCTACTTCTACCTTCTAGTTCTTTAATCTATTTGTGCAGGTTAAAAGTATCATACCTTGCCAGCAGATTTTCTATTTCTGCACATTTATCACTCAACCACAGCTCCATAGCCTTCCTTATTTTCTCCATTCTAATCTCTTTATTTCTTTGTATTTTGCCAGGTCTTTTATCTTATGATTTCTCCTTTCCCTCATTAATTCCAGAATCTCCATAGTCATCCAATCTTACTTCTTGTTATTTTCAGTGACCTATCTGGTTTAGTTGTATGACATTCAGTGTTGCCTCAATTGTGCTCTATGCTGTTTCTACCTCCGTTGGTTGTGGGCATTCTACATTTATTAGTCTTAGTCCCTCTTCTAGAGCCTCACTCAGAAAATATATAGATGAGGAAAAATCAAAACTAGAAAAGATTAGGTAAGACTAGACACGACTAGACAAGACTGTACAATAGCAGAAAAGGCTAGTCAAGGCTAGATGGTATCATACGAGTTCAAGCATGAACTGACAAGACAATATCATACTAGACTAGTACAGACTAGAGAAGACTAGACAATATTTGACAAGACGAGTGAAGTCCAGATTAGGCTATACAAGATTAGACAAAACAAGACTATAGTAGACAAGGCTAGATAGGCCCAGGCAAGAACAAGCAACATCAGATCACGCCAGATAAGACTAGTACAGACTAGAAAATATTAGAGAAGGCCAGTTGAGGATAGACAGGATTAGACAAAACTAGACAGCAGTAAACACGACTAGACATGACTAGACAAGACAAGTCTAGAAAAGACCGAACAACATTAGGCACGATTCTTAAAGTGCCCTATTCGTTGCGGATGTTGGCGATTAGCATGGCAATTTTGGCTTTATCAACTGCTTATCAACGAAACAGATGAATTGATGTAAGGCCGAACCACTGGCGTAAGTTCTTAAGCCAGGAGTTATGTCGTCTGCCTTGTCCTCTTCTTCCATCTACTCTTCCTTACATGACTAATTGTAATATGCGATATTTGTTATTTTGCATTATATGCCCTAAGTATTGCAGCTTTCTTTCATTCATCTAAATACCTTCGTTTGCGTTTAATGCTTCTTGGAAAATTTTCTTAGAGTATATATTGAACAGGATTGGAGATAGTACACAACCTTGCCTCACGCCTCTCTGGATGTATACTTCTTCCGAGAAGATGTCGACTTTTATACCAGCTGAGCGGTGCCAATACCGGTTTGCGATAATAATACCAGTTTGCGTATTTCTTATCTATACCGATTTAGTATAACACCTGGATCAATGTATTATGTTGAACGGTATCAAACGCTTTGGCGAAGTCAATAAAACAAACGTGTACATCTCGTTCTATGTCTGTACACCTCTGTATCATGACTTGAACTGTGAAGGTGGCGTCTCGCCCACATGTTACCGATATCACCGATGTCGCACCTACGATAGATCCTGGCATGTATGATCTTTAAAAATATCTTGACAATGTGGTTCATTAGGCTGATCAGTCTATATTCGTCGCATCTCTTCGCAGATGGCTTCTTGGGGATTGTAACAAACATAAAGGTCATCCAGTCTACTGACATTTGTCCCTTCTTGTGCCTTTAATGTCAGTGATGATGTTCAGGATTTGCAACTTAGTTGAATCATTTCAGAGTCTAGTTATCTGGACCGGTTGCTTTCGCATTCTTCATTGATGTTATGGCTTTTCGAACTTCGTCTTTTGTAATCGTCGGTCTGTCGAAATTTCGCTTTTTTTTCGGAGGAGGGGGAATGCATTGTTGCACACCGGATATTCAAACCCGTGTAATGTGGGGCTCTCTGATCGAGTTCTTCGTGACCAGCACACCCACTAAAACCCCTCCTCTGTCTCATCACTACACTCCACCTGGAACTGCGTGAGCATTACTTCAGGTGGGAGGTGGTGTTTGTTCCAATTGTGTCCTTATCCTTCTTTTTGTTGTCCTTTACTCGTTTCGATTTCGACTTCTTTCGTATTAGTTATGTAGTAGTGTGATTAACTATTTTTCGGTCTTTACGTCACATATCTAGTCGTCCCATAATTTCGTCCTATATTATGTTCGCCTTCCATGGTCCGTCGTTGCTAGCAGCGGTAATATTATGGTGGTCTGATCTGGTGTCATTGAAAAGTTCTTGTACATACTTTTCCCATACCTGCGCTTGGTTTGTGACTTCGGCTACAAGTCTGCCATTATCTGCCATTATCATCAGTAGGTACGATTAGACAAGACTAATTTAAATATTAATAGATAACATATAAAAATAAATACAAATTTTGATATTCTGAGAAAGATTAGTTGAGGTCAGTTGAGGGTAGATAAGACTAGACAAAAATTGTTTACATTTTGAAGATTTTCATAATTTCTAATTCACAAATCAAATAAAAGCATTCAAATATTACAGAGAGAGTTGAAACGCACACTATTCTCCTAGTCTCCTAAGGGAATCAGAACTAGAGGAAGCGCTCTAAATGGGTAAGTATCCTAACGATTGGAGGAAGAAGATCACCACCGCTATATTCTACAATCTGGAGATAGTTATTTTGAGATATTAAGTATATAGATAGATATTAAGTAATATTTTGAGATATTAAGATTATTTCAAATTCAACTATCCGTCTTATATAACAAACGAAATTTCCAAATTGAGACGAGAAGTAGAAACAACTAGATAAGTTTAAATACTTTTTTCTGGCTGTGTTCTACGCACTGGGTATAAGCCTCCCGTTTCTACTTCCATTTTTCACGGTTTTGTGCTTTTTGGTACCAGTTTAGCCCGGCATGGAGTTTGATCGTCACTCCATCTCGTTAATGGGCGTCCCGCATTCCGTTTCTGAGTCCTTGGCCGTACTATCTCCGCGCTCCATCTGTTTGTACCTGTGGCCTGCCCAATTTCATTTCAGGTTGACAATATGTTTGATGATGTCCCGCAGGTTTGTCTGAACTCTAATACACTTATTGGTCTTACGGTGTATTAACGATATCCTCAATATTCTCCGTTCTAAAGCTCTTTGCTGCACACGTAACTTGTTAAACTTGGTGTTCTTTGGTGTTCTTTGGCGAAAGCACCCCAAGTTAGTCATGTTAGTTATTCTACCTTAGTCATTTACCTTAAGTATCTAATTGGCTTTACTCATAGTTATTGCTTGGCCCAAGTACTTATAGCTCTTATAGGTGTCCGTTTTCTCGACTTTATTGTTGCCAATTGTTAAGCCTTCCGTAAGTTCCGCACTGATCGTCATATAATGTGCTTTTTTGAAAATTAATTTCTAGACCAATCCGGTTGGTTGTGTTGAATGGATGTGGATGTCTGAAATAAGT
This sequence comes from Phosphuga atrata, assembly GCA_944588485.1. Classification (NCBI taxonomy): domain Eukaryota; kingdom Metazoa; phylum Arthropoda; class Insecta; order Coleoptera; family Silphidae; genus Phosphuga; species Phosphuga atrata. The sequence continues at coordinate 37,818,711 of OX155893.1, forward strand.
GATGTTAGTTCTTCTCTGCTACTTGCTATGAGCACGATGTCGTCTGCAAACATGAGGTGATTTAGCCTTTTGCAGTTGATGTTAATGCCTCTGTCTAGCCCAGGGGTCTCCAAACTTTCCAGCCTTAGGGCCATACTGATTACTCCAGTAAGTTCCGAGGGCCAAAACCATATTATCATTGTTGCCGGTGGTAAAAAGTGAAATAGTCCAATGATGAAAAAAAAGTCCGAAAAGGTACGCAAGGTTTAAATAGGAAATAGGTAGTACCTTCTATCGCTAACAGATGGCGCTAATAGCACGTACTGAATAATCTCGTTGGTTCGAGAAAGTTCTGGTGTCTTCCACTCACTTCTAGATGGCAGTAATTGGAATATATAAGGCTAGTGGCGCAACCACAAGTCAGTTCCTATGACACTGTTGTGAAATAAAATAGTGCGTACCTCCTTAAAACGTGTTTGTGCGTATTTAAGTTTAAGACATCTTTGTAACAGTATTTTGATTTGAATTGTTGCTTTTGTGTGTGATTTAGTAGTATGGAAAAGAAGCGAAAAATTGATAGTGAATGCAGAAAATTCAAAGATCAGTGGATTCAGTATATAGTAATTGAGTCCAGTAACAAGGCGCTATGTTTGATTTGCAATGAAAGCATAGCCGTTCTCAAGGAATATAACATTAAACGTCATTATGAAACAAAACATTTTCAAAATTACTCAAAATATACAGGAAGTTTGCGGACAGAAAAATTCGAAGCTATGAAGCGCGGATTGAAATCGCAGCAATCTTCATTTACAAAACTCAAAACTGAACAAGAGGCTGCAACTCGTGCCAGCTTTCGTGTGGCTCTTGAAATTTCAAAACGTGGAAAACCATTCACCGAGGGAGAAATGATCAAAGAACGCATAATTGCAGTAGCCGAAGAAATGTGCCATGAAAAGGTAAATTTATTAAAAACTGTCAGTATATCAGCAAACACTGTGGCTCGAAGGGTAGAAAACATCGATGAAAATATATCCTCTGAACTGTTCGACAAAAATGGACATGTTGAGTGGTTTTCTTTGGCCTTGGATGACTCAACGGATGTGTCAGATACTGCTCAGGTGTTGATTTATATTCGAGGAGTAGATAAAATCTATGAAGTGCTTGAAGAACTTCTTGATATGTATAGTATTCATGGCACAACTACTGGTACAGATATTTTTAAAGGAGTTGAAATGGCCATTAATCAAAAGAACCTTCGATGGAAAAACTTGAAATGTATTACAACTGATGGAGGGAAAAACATGAGTGGGAAAGATAAAGGAGTGGTCGCTCTTGTGTCAAAGGCTGTAGAAAATGACGGTGGTTCAAAACCATTAGTCTTACATTGCATAATTCATCAACAGTCTTTGTGCGGAAAATGTTTGGATATGTCTGAAGTTCTGAAACCAGTCATATCAACTGTTAATTTTATCAGATCTTTTGGGCTGAATCACCGACAATTCCGACAATTTATTGAAGAGATTGGAGAAAATGACTTACCTTATCATACTGCCGTACGTTGGCTTAGTTGTGGGAAAGTCCTTCAGCGCTTTTTTGAACTTCGAGCAGTGATCGAAATTTATTTGAATGAAAAGCATCGCCCTCTTACTGAATTACAAAACAACGCATGGCTGTGGAAGTTAGCATTCTATGTTGATTTGACAAAACATGTGAACGAACTGAATTTGAGATTGCAAGGAGAAAACCAGCATTTTCCTGATTTATACACTACTATCAAATCATTCCGGAAGAAATTGATACTGTTTCAATCACAACTACGAAGTAAATGTTTTTCACATTTTAAAACATGTGAAATATTCAGCCACACCACTGAGACTGAGTTTCCTATCGATTTTGCAATCGAAACTTTGAGTGCTTTGAAAATAAATTTTGATACTCGTTTCTTGGACCATTGCGAATCAAATTAAGATTTTTCAGAATCCTTTTGATACTAACATTGAAACCCTAGCCCCGGAACTTCAAATGGAAATGATTGATCTACAGTGCAGTGATATAATTAAGAACAAATATCAAAACTCATCTTTGTTGGAATTTTATAAGAGTCTTCCACTGACACAATTTGATAATTTGCATAAATTTGATCGTGGGCTGTTTTCTGTTTTTGGTACTACTTATTTGTGTGAGAAGACCATCTCCAAAATGAAGTACACAAAAAATGTTTACAGATCTAAATTAACTGATGAGCATCTTAAATCTCTTTTAATAATTGGTACAAGTAAAATTAGTCCACAACTACAAACTATTGTCAGGGGAAAATCTCAATTACATAAATCTCATTAGTATTTCATGTCATTATGCTTGTTATAAGTTTTTATTTAAAATGTATAAAATGTTAGTTGGATTCATTTCAATAATTTGTTAGTTATTATATGCTGAAGTTAAATTTTCTGCATATTATACATGTCTTTACTCATTACAATTCTGTGTTTCTTTATGCAACTTATCACAAAAACAATAACAATAAGCCTACAACAATGTTATGAGTAGTTAGCCTATGACCATATCAATGTAGATGTCATATTAATAATTATTCAACATAAAACTAGAATACTTCAGTTACCTAAATTTAATTTGCTATAAAAAATATGTTCTCTAAAAGGAGTTTTCAAGTATGCTAGCTCTCCGCGGGCCGGACAAAATCTGTCCGCGGGCCGGATGTGGTCTTCGGGCCGTAGTTTGGAGACCCCTGGTCTAGCCAATTGATATTATTTATGGCATCCTGTAAGACCAAGATAAACAATTTCGGAGATATTGTGACCTCTTTTAATTTTTATTTTGACCATGAATTCGTGTAGTTGCACTTTTGTAGATATTTGTTAATACATTTGTATAGCGGTAGTCTATTCTTGCATTCTTCAGCGCTTGCTGTAGAGACAATATTTCAACCGTGTCAAAAGCTTTTTTAAAATCTACGAATACTAGCCATAGGTGAAAATTGTATTATATATTAACTGTAACTCTTCTCCAAATGCCGCATGTTCTTTTGGTTGATAGTAATCCTTGTACTGATGCGATTTGTAATTACTTTTGAGAACAGTTTGTAGGTTCGTCAGATGGCCTACTACAAGGGAGTTTGTCCAGTCGTCCGGGATGTTTTCAGATTCGAGACATTTATTAAATAGGATTGTTAGTTCGTTTTCTAGTTCTACGTCTCCAGTCTTTCAGCCAGTATTCCGTGTATGCCGGCCGCTTTTCAGTTTGTCATATTTGTAAGTGCAGCTTGGATTTCGTAGTTTGTAATAGGCGGACATACCTCAGAGTTGACATTGAGAACTTTCTTCGTACGGCATGTCGCTTTCTGTTTTTGATGTGTATAAGTTCGAGTAAAAGTGTTCTATCGTTTCGATAATGTAGTCTCTATTAGTAACCTTATTGCCATTGGCGTCCATTATTTGCTACCATTTCCTTTTTGGAGCTATTCGTTTTCCTCCAGAATACCTTAGTGCCCCTGTGTTGTTCAAATATTCTTTGAGCAATATCCGTTTTGTACCTTCTTATATCTATCTCTGCCATTTTTCTGACTGCTTTATTCAGCTCCGCAAACTCCCCAGTATCTCTCTTGTTGAGCGCTACTAGCTCGCGATGTTTTTTGAGTATATTAATTGTCTCCTCGCCTAGTTTGTTATGCGCTACCAGGTTTGTCGGTACGTACCTTTCTCCTGCTTCCCTTAGCGTGTTTGTAATTTTGTCATTAACTTTATTTTATGCTATGCGTCTCTACTCGCCAGTTTTTATTTTTTGTTCTACAGATGTTTGGAATTCTGTTGGTTCTTCCAACAATTTAGTTGTGTCTACTGGTTTTGATCTTTTTAACTGCATATTTTTTATCTTTCTAGCTCTCTGTGTATCACAATGTCTGATCTGACGGTGGTCGCTTCCGGTATTAAAGCTATTGAGTACACATACGTTTTGTATTGCTTTGATATTATTTGTCAGGATGTAATCAATATGATTGTGTGATTTGCCATCCGGGCTATTCCACGTTCATTTGCGGTTTAGACAGTAAACACGACTAATAGATGAAAATTACACAAGACTAGTAAGTAGGCTTATAATGAAATCCGATTTGTCTACAGAAAATTAATCTAATTTATACAAAATAACGTCACATATTTGTCATTGTAATGTAAGCTTAAAATGGTATAAAACATTTTTTGTATGTAAATTTTTGAATCCTTGATCCTTGGTTCGACCCGAGGCCAATAATCTTTGTGCTAACAATGAACAGTATCTTACTTATGGTAATTAGATCGGCTGGCGTTTGCACACGAGGAAATGCAATTTATAATATTTTTACTCGATTTAAATAAAATTCTACACGCTATAAATAGATGAAATATTGTCGATTTGCATATGGAAATAAAAGGTCTTTGATTAATTAAAGCCTTCGTTGTTGTATTTTTTGTTGTACGTATGTGCATTGTAGGTACTGCAATCCGTGATTCTTACAACCTTGTCTCACAAGATACAATAATTGACACATACTTTTTAGTTCTACTGTATAATCCTTGTATAGGTTTCTAGAATATTATTATTATAAATTATATAGATCAAATATTTATCATATAATTTATTGCTAATTATCAATATAATTTTAATAGAAATTGCATATAAACATATGATTTCTAAAGCAAACACATAGATTTATTTTGTCTTGTTTGGTGTCGTCTATGGTATTCTTACCTACCTTTATCTTGCCTATTCTTATTTATACACGAACCAATTTATTGATAATATGTAGATAATTGTGTAACAGTACGTAGTTTGAATTATTTGTTTTAAATATAATTATATAATAAGCCAGATGTTGAGAAATGTTAAATTCCTAGTACTTTAAATCTCTTTTCAGACATAAAAAAACTAAAATCAGATCGCCGTCGCACTAATCCATATGAGTGTATTTAGAGCAAACAAGACTGCACCTTCGAGTTTCGAAGAAAAATAATATAAGCAGCGGTAAATTTATATAAATTTCCAAAAACTACCGAAAATGGACTTTGTTTCCAGTTATTATTTCAAACAGATATTTATTATGGATGCTTAAGTTAACCTTATTTATTAGGTATAAATGAGTAAATGGTAATGATGGATGGAAAAAACTGTTGAATTCTAATGATGAATGAAAAAGATAATAATATTAAATGATAATGATGAATGGAAAATATAATAATGTTAAATGGTAAGTCTAAAAGTTACAAATGATATTCATAATTGTATTTATGCGGTGTGAAAAGGAGATTTCATGTTTTTTGTTCCAGGTAGCTTTTAAACCTTATTTATAACATTTGACAGGTACATGAACAACATTTTTTTGTTGCTGTTCAGATCGTTATCGCATTCGACGCGGGCTTACCACAATGACACCAAAATAATACTCGTTTTTTTTTATTAAATAATTGCCGACTTCTCAAAATTACTAAATAAGCAAAAATAGTCTAAACATAAAAGCCACAAAAAGATTGGTTGGTATATTTACTCTTTTAAAGCCACTAAACTATATAGGCGTAACACCTTTTAACAATAGCTGTTTTAGGATTGTAAATTGGATTGAATGTAAATTGGCCCAGTATTTCTCTGGGCCACATTGAAAAACGTCATGCAGTTTTAATGCTACAAGTATATTACCATAGTTTAAGAGTTAAAACAGCTTTATATAGGTACTATTTATTCTATTCCTTTCTCATTCACACTCAGAAGTGTATTTTAAATTGCATTAAAATCTAGTGTTTAGACTAACTTTAGATAAGTAACTTTACTTTAACCCAAATTACTAGAAAAAAATATAACTAAGATGTTTACTGACAACATCTTAGATTCTGTAAAGGCGAATCACATCGTTCATGTGTTCTTAGTTTGTAACATTGGAACTATTCATTACACTAACTCGATGGGTTTAGGTTTTCTTTTGAGTCTTCTGAATAGGCCCGTGTTTTCTAGTAGCTGGACTGCCTCAACATTCACATGGCGATGGAGTCTCCGCTCGTGAGCTTTTTAAGCGTGCTTTAAACGTGGTTTTAGTATTTTTTTGGATAGGAGAAGTTTATTTTGTATCGAAAGGACTGAATTCAAAGGGAAAAAGGACTGACTATTAGCCAATAAATTTCTTTATATCGAATTTCCAGGGTTTCCTTTTTTTTATATGTGCCTTCTAGCGCTGCTTTGCATCGAGAGTCATGCCAATATACTTTGCAGTATTTGTTATGTAAACAAGCAGTATTTGTTATGTTTAGTAAGTGTATAGTACTTTGGTTCCTTATTTGTGAAATTCACATGGACTGATTTAGATTTATTTAATTTAATTCGCCATTTTTTTGTCCACTCGTGAATATAATTCCCGGAAGTTTTGTATTTTATCTATTGCTGCTATGTGAGTTTCTCCAATAGCTAGAATAGCAGTATCGTCCGCGAAGATCGCCATAGTATGGTATTTTAGTTGTGGAATGTCACAAGTGTAACGTAAATATTGGGTAGGACCCAAAAACCTCCCTTGTGGTACCCCAGCTTTAATTTCTTTGATTTCTGAGTAGGCACCTTCCTGCTTTATTCTAAAAGTTCGATTTTACAGGTATAAAATGAGAAGATATGGTTTATCTGTTTTGGTAACAATTTTCTAAGTTTATATATAAGACCATCGTGTCAGATCTTATCAAAGGCTTGTGCTTCGTCGAGAAATACAGCAGCACAAACTTTCTTTTCTTCAAGAGTTTTCTCTATAACTGTAGTTATGCGATGAACTTGATCAACGGTGGAATATTTTTGTCGAAATCCAAACTGATGGTCTGGTATTATGTTATTTTTTTCTGTTATACGAATAAGACGCTTTGTAAAACTTCTTTATTGGTTTATGCTCGTGAAATAAATGATTTCTTAATTTTGTCGGTTTTGTTTACACGTTTATTGTTTTGGATACAGCCTTGGACCGCGGGTTAGACGCCCCTGCACAAGATTAATAAAATACGGCGCTAGAAGAAACGCCCAAGATTTTATTTTCGGAATGTTTATTGAACAACAAGAGATAGAAAAAATATCTTTTGAATACATTTAAATGTTTAGGACTATATAGCAATATAGCAGATTTAATGAAAAATCAGCAATGATTTCAAAAGATGAAAATAATAATATGGCTAAAACTTGAAACTGTTTCGCATCTAATCTCTGAATTAAAATCGCTCACACGGACTACAAAGTCAGTCAAGAGAGGGTCGTGAAATTAATACATTGGGCATTATGCAAAAATATGGCTTGTCAGCATCCAAAAATTTTTGGGAACATCAAGTTCTATAAGATAATGTCAAGATGACAAAATCTTGTGGGACTTTAGAATACAAACAGATGGAGACCAGATATAACAGATGTAACTCTGTGACATAAAAAATGCAACACCAATAAAGGGAAATAAAGATTTAATTCTTTTATATCTTATTATATATTATTTATATCTTTTATTAATTATTAATAAGATCGAAATTTTTGGACCAAATTTGGAATAAATGGTCAAAAGTAGTAATTGATTAAAATTTCAAAGAAATTAAACAAAAGTTAAAGGCATTAATTATTAATAATGTGTTGGACCACCCCTATTAGTTTCACACTCCCGCACCCCTCTGGGCATGGATTCAACCAGGTTGTCGATTTCTCCGCGAGGTATTGCATCACAGGCAATCTGTAGTTCATGCCGGAGTACTTCTAGTGTCTGTGGAGGATAGGCTAATTGCTTAAGTCTTCTACCCATCATGTCCCATACATGTTCGATGGGCGAAAGGTTGGGGGACCTGGGTGGCCACGACAAGATATTGACGTTAGCATCTTCTAAGCGCTCCATAGAATACCTTGCAATGTGGGGACGGGCAGTATCCTGTTGGAAAATCGGGTCCTCCAGCTCCAGGAGGAATGGAAGGATATGGAGTTCTACCACTTTATCAGAAAATCGGTGGACATTCATCTTGCCTGGGATGAATACCAACTGAGACTTGTTTCCATAAATATTAGCACCACATACCATAACTTCCACTGTGTGGTGCACATGCCGCTCAACAGAAAACTGTAAAACGTTCTCCACGTCTACGTCTGATCCTCATGCGACCATCATGCATTCCCAAGCAGAATCGGGATTCGTCACTTAACACTACTCTATGGTATTCCACGTCCCAATGCAGTTGCAAGGTGCACCACTCCAAACGTTGCTGTCGATGACGAGCCGTCAGCGGAAGCACAAGGTGTGGTGGATAGGACTGCAAGCCTTGGGCTCTAATTCGTCGGCAAACTGTACGAAGGGTTAAAGGACGTCCTCCGTTTCCTAACCATTGATCAGCTATTGATCTTGTACTCGAGAATCGATCTCTTAATGCCATTAATCAAGGATCGCCATCCTTGACCACATTTGTCTGTCTTGGCCCTCCATTTCCTCTTCCACGACGTTCTTGACCTTCTGTAGACCATGCTTGATAACACCGTACTACATGGGGATTGGTTACGGTTAAGACGATTAGCAATTTTTCTGAATGTAAAACCACTTTCACGTAGGCCAATAATGCGACCAACCAATATTGCGATGTTAAACTCACTCATTGTCAGCTGTAGATAATTTTAAAGTTGCCGTACTCTAGGCGTAATGGCATCCTCAGAACGCAAAGTAGATCTCAAAAAAAAGAAGTGGAACCAAAAACAATATCGAAATCTATAAGAAATAATATCGATTAATCTCGCAAGAAATATTCCCAATAATTTATATTATGATTATCAACTTATACGACATTATCACCGGAGACAAATTTTAAAATACTGGGATTTGCAATTGTAACAACAAAGCCTTGGTTGAAACATACTACAGTAATTCCCATCATCATTGGGGCATGTTGGGATACATTGGGGCTCATAGCGGAATAATCTTGCTAAATCTAAATTTCATTTAATCTTTGGAACAACTGCAGTTTTCAACTATTGGAAATAACATCATCAGCACTACAAAAACACATCGTACATACATACTGCGCAGTTATCTACCTGCGCAGATGAAAATTAAATGTGGTCGAAGTGTCTCGACGAAGTGTGGACAAAGTGTGGGTAATGCGTCAGCGAAGTGACATTTCAACAGTGAAGTTTCGCTGAATTGTGTAACCAAATACAATTTGTGGACGCTTTTGCTAATTTTTGCCTCGATCACTCGTTGTGTTATGTTGGAATATTGTTATAGAAAATATACAAATCGTGTTATTGTATCAATCGATATGATTTGCTATTCTATGATTCTTTCGAAGCAAAATATGATGCTTGTTTTTAAAGGCCGGTCCAGACACTCCGTTTTGCACAACCTTTTGTCTGTGCAGTTCAACACGTTGCAGATAAAACGTTGCGTGTACCTAGGAAAACTGCGCAGTTTTGAAAATTATGCGGAGACGGTGCAGTTGCAGCGATAACTGTGTAACATGAACTGTGCAGACAATTTCCGATTCATTTAGTTCAAAAATGACCAGACTAGTACCTCCTACATGACGATTTCACTAAAACTGTGCGAAATATACAGATATATCTGCACCGTGTAGACGCTCTACAAATTGTTTTCATTCCGTCTTAAGAGTGCGCAGACAAAAGGTTGTGCAAAACAGAGCGTCTGGACCGGCCTTTACATGCTCTTGCGCATATTTTTTATTGAAGGATATTTCAATATTCGTTATTTAAGGATGTTCCGATACATTTCTTTTATCGCTTAATCTTAAATTCTTATATATTATTAGTAGTAAATCTTTATTTCCCCTACGGGGTTTCTGGATCCCTCCCTGTCTTTACATTTAATAAACATAATGTGCCATTTAAAAATAGTATCATAAATTTACTCAAACAAGTTTCTCTTGTCCTGCTCCTCCTTTTCCCTATCCAACCCTAAATTTTGAAATATCAATACTTCTACTATAATTCATACTCCTACAATTTTTATGAAATATCAATAGTTAAATCATCGCAAGAGGGTCACTAAACAGAGATAACTGAAGTTGGGGTGACTTACTTAAAAATAATTATTTATTACGTTGAAACAACCTGTACCTACTTATGTTAGTGTTTTGACAAAAACTCATGTAATAACTCCCAAAATGCACCCAAACGAAGCCGCGAGCAATAGCTAATATATCACGAGAACACACATTCATTGCACTAACCTTGCAAGCTGCACAAATAAATTTACTTTTTCAGCGTAAATTGGATAATTTGTCTTTCTGTGATTCAGTCAATCAAAGACTTTTTGTCGTCGGCACTGGCACTAGACGTGAGTGACCGAAAAGACAATAAAATTACGAAATTATAAATAATTTCGAAACGCGCTCGTTGCCCGACGACCGCTAACTAGGTGTGTAATTTTTCAATTACTCTGCAAGACGCCCCAAAGACATTTCCACTTAAACAATTTCACCAAACGCGGACAGATAAATATAATATCCCGACACTTTGGATGGATCTTAAACACATACAAACACTACAAAATTGTTTTCAAGAAAACAACATTTATAATTAGTTGTCTTGTTAGTCTAGTTTTATCAGTCTAGTAACACCAATCCAGTTATGTAAATCTAATCGACGCCATAGGCTAGAATGTTAACAAACAAATTAAGGGTCTGAGCTTTAAAGCCCGGTGGCACTGTTCTTAAAAAAGCTTAAGCCGGTCGGGTCTTGTCAGTCTAGTCTTGCCAGTTTAGTCTTTTCAATCTAGTCTTGTCAGTCTGGTCTTGCCAGTCTAGTCTTACCAGTCTAGGCTTCTCACTCTTATTTTGTTAGTCCAAACTTGTCAGTCCAGTCTTGTTAGTCCATTCTTGTGAATCCAGTCTTGTTAGTCCAGTCTTGTCAACTCAGTCTTGTCAGTCCAGTCTTGTCCGTTCAGTCTTGTGAGTCCAGCCTTGTCATTCCAGTCTTGTTAGACCATACTTATCAGTCCAGTCTTGTCAGTCCAGTCTTGTGAGTCCAGTCTTGTCCGTCCAGTCTTGTCAGTTCAGTATTATTAGTACAGTATTGTCAGTACAGTATTGTCAGTCCAGTATTGCCAGTCCAGAATTGTCGCCCTTTACTGGGCAGCCCTACATTACCACTCGGCACGGGTCGGGTGGTGACTGTTTGCAGATTTTCACCTCTCAGCACGTGCAAAAAAAGTCCAGTCTTGTCAGTCCAGTCTATTCAGTTCAGTCTAGTCAGTCCAGACTTGTCAGTCCAGTCTTTCAGTACAGTATTGTCAGTACAATATAGCCAATCCAGTATTGCCAGTCCAGCCAACAGGCAGCCAATAAGAGGGTGGTGCTACTACAAACTGGACATAACAAAATTCAAGGAATCACTTAAAGAGAAGACAAAAAACAGAGAAATAATAAGCGCCGAAGAACTTATAGACGCCGTGACATACAGCTGCGATAAATCAATGCCTAGGAGAAACAATGAAACAAACAAAAGACCCGTGTATTGGTGGACAACTGAGATAGCCGAAGTGCATCCAAAAACGAAGAAAATACACAAGAGCGAAAACAACTACAGACAAAGAGGCCGCCAATATAGAATACAAGAAATGCAAAAAAGACCTGAGCATACAAATAATGAAAAGCAAAGAAAAGAAGTGGCGGGATCTATGCGAGAAAATAGAAGAGGACGTATGGGGGCTGGGTACAAGATAGTAATGAACAGAATTCGAGGAGCACCTGAAAACATTGGAATCGAAAAGAAAAGAGAGATATACAGCACACTGTTCCCACAGAGAGATGTAAATCAATGGCAGGAAATACAGACAGAGGAAGTTCAGGAATTCATCATAAAAGAACTAGAAAAGGCTGCTAACCTAACGAATCAAGACGAAGAAAGCCCCGGGGACAAACGGAATACTGCCGGAAATAGTAAAGAAAGTAGTGTAAATGAACCCCACAGTAGTACTAAAGGTAATGAACAACATCATAAGAACAGGGAAATACCCAAAACAATCGAAGACGGCACGCCTAGTACTTATACCCAAACCGGGGAAAGAAACTGCATACAGACCACTGCGCATGCTGAACACGTTCGGAAAACTGCTGGAGAGATTATTAGCAGAAAGACTTCTAGAGGAAATCCGAAAAATTGTGTGCTTCGCTTATAACCAGTATGGATTCCTTAGAGGTAAATCAACGCTGGGTGCGATAAAGAAAGTACTAGAGATAGCAACGAAAGAAAAAGAAAAAAGTCGAAAAACCAGAGGATACTGCGCTTAGTAACGCCTGATATAAAAAATGCGTTCAATTCAGTATCGTGAAAAGAGATAATAAACGCATTAAACAAAAAAGGAATACCGCCTTATCTTAAAAGAATTGAAGGATCTTGAAGGATCCTACTGAGGAACTGGAACCGTAGGATGAGATGGAGATGACTGCAGAAGTACCACAGGGCTCGGTCTTGGGACCGATCCTGTGGAACCTCGTATATGACGCACTACTAAGAATAGAAATGCCGGGAAACGTAACAACAGTGACCTTCGCGGACAACGTTGCAGTGGTAGCAATGGCCAGACGCGAGAAACATCTAAAGGAAAAAATAAAAGAATTCATTGGACCGATGGTGAACTGGATGGAAAGTGTGGACCTGAAGCTGTGCACAGACAAAACGGAAGTAGTGCTACTCATTGGAAAAAAAAAGAAACATGGTTAGTTTTCCATAGAAGTGAAGGGCGAAAAACTAAGGGCCAAAAAAGAAACTAAATACCTGGGTATAATCCTCGATGAAAAAATACGCTTTGGACCTCACATAAATTATATCTATAAGAAAGCCACTAAAGCAACCAAAGCACTAATTAAAATGATGCCAAGAAAGGGGAAAGTGGAAACCAGCAAAAAAGGGTACTAGCTGCGGTAGTTTTTTTTTTAAGTTTTGATTCGATGTGATTACCGGGTTTGCCGACCCTTCGAACACTGCGGCCTATTGGTAGCCTATTGTATTCTATCACATTCACTTAGACCCAGAAAACCTGTTGTTATAGTAAATTGCGCTAATTGCCATTTTTCACATTTGTCTTTCTGGAACAAATGCGGTCGGCGCTGGGAATAGAACTCGGACCTCTATACTCGTCAGTTAGCGCTCTAACATGAGGCCACGAGCGTCACTACTACACCACTCGCGCCGGCCGTAGAAGCTGCGGTAGTAGAATCAATAATCCTATATGGGGCGCAAATTTGGAAAGGAGCTCTGAAAACACAAACTTATAAGAAGAAATTAGACAGCCTACAGAGGCAACTGGCAATCAGAGTGACAGGAGCGTACCGAACAACATCGCTGGAGACCGCAAGGGTAATAGCAAGAATAATTCCCATTGAACTACTTGCAGCAGAACGGGAAATGACGTTCCGGAAAAGTAATCGCTGGAGAGAAATCGCTGGAAAGGGAAAGAACTATTAAAATATGGCAAGACAAATGGAACGAAACGGACAAAGGACTGTGGACCAGAACGCTTATCACGGACATAGAAAAGTGGTACAAACGAAAGGATGGAAATACAAGCTACCATCTAACAAGTTATAACAGGACACGGATGCTTCGGCACATATTTTAAAAAATTCAAATTACAGATGGAAGAGGAATGTATATATTGTAAAGAGAAAGATGATCCGGAACACATCTTCCTTTGTGAAGAATGGAAGGAAGAAATAAATCACGTAGAAGAGCAAGTAGGGAAGGCAATAACAAAAGAGAACGTAATTAAAATAATGATAGAAAGTGCAGGCAATTGGAAGTACATAAAAGACCACTTTGAGAAGATATTGACGATAAAAGACCAAGAAAGAGACAAATTATAGAAGGAAGAAGAAGAGGGCAACAGACTCTCCCCTTAACAACTAGGGCGACACTAGTCGTCCGGGCTGCCCACCCTGAAGGAATGCGTAAGCAATACCGGGGTGGAGCATAGTAAGCCAAGTGGAAGTAGGGGTTTAGTGGGTGAGAGCCCCACACACAGGCTAGCAGAGCTTCCCCCAAACCATCATAAAAAAAAAGTATTGCCAGTCCAGTCTTGTCAGTCCAGTCTAGTCAGTCAAGTCTACTCAGTCCAGTCTTGCCAGTCCAGTCTTGACAATGACTAATCTTGTCAGTCTAGTCTGTCTAGTCTTGTCAGTTTTGTTTTGTCTGTCTAGTCTTATCTGTCTATTTTTGTCTGTCTAGTCTTGTATTGGATTAGTTTGTTTTTTGAAATATTTTTTATTAAAAATAAACAATATCTAAAACAAGTTCTTAATAATTAACTAGAAATTCGTATTGACTGATTAATTAAAATCAGTTCTAAATAAATGTTCAATTTGAGGTAAACATGTTTTCGTCCAAAATTAGCTGTGCCAGATTTATAATTCCAGCTTTAAACCTCCTCTTCTGCTCGCCGCTCATTTCCACCATATCAGGCAACATGCTTTTCAAAAACGACAAATCCGCACTTTCAATATCACTCTGGCTACCTTTAGCCTTAGCCTCACCACAACTATCTTCCCGAACTCTTTTCACAGGCGGGGAATAGAAAGTCGCACAAGGTTCTTCCTTGATATCAATTTCATGTAACATGTTACCATCGTCAGATTCCTCGCTTTCGTCCTTAGCTTCCAACTGACGGACAGATTCGACGTTTGTAGATTCTGCAGTAAGTTCGGATTTTAAGTGAGAATCTTTTGGTATTCTAGTTTTCGTGAACTGGTCAATGAAGTGGAGGGGTTCGGCCAGGTAATAAGGTCTTTTAAATCGTGATCCATTTGTGGGATATTTTAAGGTTTTCTTGTGGCGAGAGTAACAAGCACGAAGATTTTTCCATCTTTCTTTGCATTCTGCAACTAATAACATCTATAACTAATATAGTTCAATACAGAACGGATATTAAAAGTGTCATCTCTCATTAAATGGTTAAGACAAAATGATTAAGACTTACTAATATACTAACAAGAATACACACAAAACAAAATATAAAAAAAAAACAGAATTGAAGAGACAAGCTAACAAAGATTTGACATTATTATATTTATACATATTACACCGAAAAGAATGAACCGACAAGACTAGAAAGACACGTCCAAATAATGTTAGACAAACTAGACAAGTCTGACAACGCTAGACATACAATACTACACAGATTAGACTACACAGATAGACTGACAAAGAAGACGCGAGAGACAGGATTAGATAAACAGGTACTGCATCTAGATAAGATTGGGTAGGCAGGACGAGGCAGAAAATGTAGACAGACTGCAAATCAAAAGAAAAATCTAATCGACCTAATGCTAGGTATAAAAGATGAGACACCAGGTCTAGACGGATAAAACTAGGGAACTAGGGAAAAAGCAAGACTGAATTCATCAAGGATATTAAAATATTAAACTGCAGTTTATTATTAAAATCCGAAAGAATGAACAAGAAACTTTGGCTGATTTTCTTTGTCTTGTTTTTTTCATTTCGCATTGTTTTATCTAATTATCCACACATATTCAAACTAAACAATATTTGAAATAGCCTAGACAAGAAACTATAGGTGGCGCCACTGCTATCGATCCGAAACTCAACATACAACACAAACAACATCGCACTCAGTAAAATCCCACTCACAAAATTATTCCAAAACAAAAATACTGTAAACACAACTAGTTTCAATAATACGTTTCTATTATGCAACAACTCACTTGGTTCTTCGACTTGGCTCGCAATGGTCTCCCAGGCGGAATCCTGCTTGCTCTTATTGAAATAGTCGGAGTGATTAAAGTCGTAAACACAGCGATGTTTCTCTATTAACGACACAAAGAAAATGTTGAATTCCGGGGAGTCTTTCATACTTTTCTCTTTAGTTTATTACGGAATGCTTGCTTTGTGTGCGTGCGTTCGAAGTCTATTCGCAAGTGATATGACAGTGACTGTTAGGAGAGGGGCATAGTGACGTGTAACTTGGGCGGGCGAACGATATCTCTCGCCGTAATGACACATTTTGTTTATAAGATACATTTAGATTGTCACACCATATAGCTTTGTGGAACGTAAAATAAATAGTTACTGGGTTTATCATCTCAATAAATTAATCCTCGATTTGAATAATTAATGAATAATTAGGTTAATTTTATTAGGTTTCATTGATTTATGACAGCGTTTATAAACTTTTAAACACGCCACCCAAATAATTTTTTAGAAATGAGACTGGGGCCCTTAGATTTGGATGTAAAACGGGACCTTTTTTAGAAATCGATGTTTCTTTGTATTTTCGCGACCCGATAAAAATGTAACGCGACCCAATAAAAATTTAACGCGACTCAATTTTGGGTCACGACCCAAATATTTTACTAAAGGAGTATTTCGTAAAAAAATAACTTTGTTAAAAAAACTTTGTTATTTAAAAAAATAACTTTGTTATTTTTTATTTAGAATCCATTATAAAAAAACATTCCATAGTGTAATGCAGGTTTTAATCTGCGCGATACGGGCGCCAGGCCCAACAGGCCCGAATATATTTATTGTCAGAAGGCAATTTTTCCTAGTAAAGTTAGCACATTGGCTGAAACCTTCCTATAATTATCTTTAGTGTTTGTTGGTCGTTTGCTGTGGATGTTTGTGGCGCGTGCTATATAAATAATTCGCACTAATACGCCCGACAGAATTATCTGCTTTTACGTGTTTTTTTAAAGATTTACTGAAGTTTTAAACCAATCGTATTTGTAAAGGTGTTGCTTGCTATTAATAGCATAATTATAACAAAAAGGTATACATTATAATTTAATCACGTCCACTAAACATTCTTTTTTTTAGCCGAAGGATACTAGAAGCTCCAAATAGGTCTAAAGCCGTGTGGAATTTCATACAAGAGCAGACGAATAAATCCAAACCATCCGGGATCATTCAAATAACAGACAACAATAATTACAGCACCTGAAGACATAGCCAACAGTTTTAACAGCTATTTCGAGCAAGCGCCCAAAGCAATTGTAGAAAATATTACTCCAACAAAGATATCGAATGACCATATTGAATTTAAAGAAAAAACTATGTACTTACAAGAATTCACTGAAAACGAAATACTGGATATAATTATATCATTAAAAAATAAAACAACTAGATCACCAGATGAAGTTCCTGGGAATATAATCAAGGAGTTCAAACATTTATTAGTAGAACCTATTACAAATATAATTAACGCCTCATTCACCGAAGAACAATTTCCAGAGGTATTAAAAATAGGTAAAATCATCCCAGTTTTCAAGAAAGGTGATAAAATGGAAATGCAGAATTATAGACCAATCGTCGTCATCATACCGATTCTAGCAAAAATAATCGAATATGCTTTGTTAATAAGAATGACTGCTTTTATTGGAAAATATAATCTAATTCCAAAGCAACAGCATGGGTTTTGCAAAGGCAAATCTACTACAACCGCCTTGGTAGAATTTCACAACAAACTAATTTACGAGGTAGATAATGGGAAATATCCCATTGGAATATTCTGTGACCTCACCAAGGCCTTCGACTGTGTTTCCCATAACAGATTAATAAATAAACTACATAACTATGGAATCAGAGGGAAAGTTTCGAGATGGATTCAATCTTACCTTTCAAATCGAAAACAGTACGTTTCTGTGAGGGGTGATAATGTAGTTGGCCAGTCGGACATTTTAACTAAATATTGGGGCCCCCAAGGAAGCATTCTGGCTGGCACCAACGTTGTTTCTATTATACACTGCTGACCTGATAAACTATGTGAAAGGGCCGCATTGCACATTATACGCCGATGACACAAGCTTCATTGTGTCGGGAAACAACATCGTCGAGAATACGGATCAGGCGAAGCTACTATTAGAATCTCTAAATAAATGGTTCTCCGCAAATACTCTACACCTCAACAAAAGCAAAACGGATTACATAGTATTCAAAACAGCAAGAAGTACGTATGTCACTGATCTAGACCTAAAAATACAAAACTACAAAATCAATAGAACCAAACATGCCAAGTTTCTGGGTATTTATTTAGAGGAGCACCTTCGCTGGGAAACTACAACACAGAATATCTGTTCGGCACTACATAAGAAGGCTTATCAAACAACTATTCTGAGGAAACTACTAAACAGAAAAGATCTTCTAAAGTGGTATTATGCAGAAGTGCAGTCTTTGCTGTCCTACGGCATTATTCTATGGGGAGCTTCGTCACAAATCAAATACATTCAAATTGCACAGAAAAGAGTTATTCGAAATATCATAGGGTTAAAATGTACAGAATCCTGTAAACCTCACTTCAAAAAAATCAGAATTCTAACAGTTGTTAGTCTATATATCTTCGAAACCACTATGTACATACACAAATCGCGAAGTAAGTTCAAAAAAAATGAAGACAAACATAATTACGATACAAGAAGTAAACATCTTCTCTGTACAGAAAAAAGAAACTTAGCCCTCTGTAGCCAAGGTGTAGAAAATAAAGGGATCCATATCTACAATAAGCTTCCAGCAGACCTTAGAAATGAAACCTCCGATAAAAAATTTCGTAAGAAATTAAAAGTTTTATTAGAGTCAAATCCAGTATATTCTGTTGATGAATTTTTGTTGTTGTTGTAATTTGTATTAATTATTTTTATACTATTTATCTTTATACTATTGTTGACACATCCTATAGATACTATGTATCTCATTTGGGAAATAAAGATTTTGAATTTGAATTTGAATTTAATTGTAAAATATTTAGAAAATATGAGTAACGAGGCGAACAAGAAAATAATCCAGGCTTTGTTGCAAGAGTGCCTTACTTCTGATGACAACTGTAAAAATTTAAAAGAGATATTTGTGATAACGATGACGGGTATTTTATTGAAGAGGAAAAGAAATTTCACGAAACAGGGGGCGGAATCAAGCAACCATTAATCTGAATCAGGTTTACTCCAAGATTATTCTCTCGGTTTTAATTTTATCGGAAGAAATGAAACGACAAAGCGGATGAAATATATTTAATCAAAGAAAGCATCAAAATCCAAAGTAGATATTGTTATTCTACATGGTTGAGTTAGGCCTGAAGTAATGAATGCCAAAACACCTCTAGAATGTTGGAAGGTCATTCTTCACCAACGATATTATCTAGAAAATTGTTGAATCTACCAATAAATACATTAGTGATATTAGGCAAGCTACGTTCGTGAAAGTTGCGCAAGGACCACTGACGAAATAGAAATAAAGGCTTGTTCGAACTGTTATACATGGAATATTCTTTGTTATACTATTTGAAAAGTAGAACGCTGAAAACATTGAGTTGCATCGACCAGTATCTTCTAAACTGTATGCCGTCAGAAGTTGCAGGTATGCCTCGTAAGATTTCATAATAAAGGTGTCTCTGCAAGAACTTGAATTTCGAATTTAGCGCCAATTATGTGTATTAATTGTTAAGTCAGGTTATAGTCAGGTCCATATTTAGTATTTATTTAAACGAAACATTGACATTTACAAAAATTATGCGCAATTCCGCGAGTACGTAATTGCCTTACAACTCGAATTATGTACTATACTTTATCTACGACCACGCTAATTTGTTTCTGTTTAATAAGAAAAATATGTTTGATGTAACACCTTCGACCATATTCAACTAGATAGAAATGAAAAAAAATACATTCATATTGGTTACATACATTTTTATTTAGTACTTATTTGTAGTTTTCGTTAGATTTAAACGTGAAAACACTACATGAATAAGCTGTCATTCATTTCGTGTTTTCACGTTATGTAAATGATGTGACGTTTAATGATTGTTTGGAAGTCACGGAGTACTATATTTAAAAATAGTAGAGTAGCCCTCAACCAATCTACGAATCGTAAACCAAACGTTCATGGGTGATTTTAAATTATTATATAACATTAATCGCGGATTGTTACATATGTGTGTGGTATGATATATTTACATATTCGACGAACTGTACAATAATGGGCATTGGAAGCTTGGAAGAACGTTTGTTAAGAGTGAAAACCTAGTACAAACATGGAGAAAATTTTACTGTGACGGTTGGCAAGTTACGTGATCATTTCGGCGTGCATAATCGGCCGACGAGACCTGCTATTGAAAATTTGATCAAAAAAGATGAAAGAAACCCCAAAGAAAACAACAAATATCGGCATAAAACACAAACACCTCCATCCGACATCGTTGCCATGAATTAAACGTCCATCGCAGTACTCTTCATCAAATTTTGAGAAAAGATTTAACCCTTCATGCTTACAAGATCCAGCTGACTCAACAGATGTAGCCTAGTGACCACAGACAGCGCAGAAACTTTACCAACTGAATCTTGGAACAACTGCAAACTGACGATGAATTCCACAACAAAATAATCTTTAGTGCCCACGCTCATTTACATATCAACGGCTTCGTTAACAGGCAGAATTGTCGGATCTGGGGAGATGAAAATCTACATGTCCTTCAAGAACTTACATTATAACCTCAAAAAGTGACAGTTTGGTGTGCCATGTGGGCAGGAGGGATAATCGGACCATAATTTTTTGGAAATAATGAAAGAGTCACCGAAGCTGTCGACGGAAATCGTTACCGGGCTATGTTGACAGACTTTTTTATGCAAGAATTGGTCGGAATGAACTTAAATGAGATGTGGTTTCAACAAGAAGGGTCCACCTGTCACACTGCACGCGAAACAATGACGTCGTTTTGGAGACCAAAACTGGCCGTCAAGAAGTTGCGATTGCTTTAACTGCGATAACTTCTTTGGTTAATTTTCTCTGGGGTTTTTTGAAAAGTCGTGTTTATGCGAACCATCCTGAGACAACTGAGGAACTCAAAGAAGAAATTACACGCCAAATTCGCGAATTCCAGCAGCCCATACTGCAAAAATAGGAAGTCCTAAAACAAATCATTATCCAGTCTTACAATTAGGTCAATATTGATTTGGAGTCAATAAAAACAGAGGAGACTAAATTATGCTTTTGAATATAAATTGTCGATAATGAACACATTTTTTAAGAAAATAGAGAATCGCAGATGGACGTGGATATCACCTGATCAAAAAACAAAAAAAAGGAATTTGACTTTATAATGACAAACAACCCCAAACTAATAACAAATATTGAAGTACTAAGCACACAGTTTCCTTCTGATCACAGGCTATTAAGGGCAACAGTACTGTTAAGTCTCCCAATAAAGAGCAGAAAAAACCTTGCAACATCACTCAACATTCCAAAAAACGAACATCGAAATCAAAAACTACATCACAAATTTACAAACAAGCATAAACAACAAAGAAGAAAAAACCAATATCCAAACCTACTACAACTTCTTGGAAGAAAGCATAACACACAGCATAGAACAACACAAAATATTCAGCGAAGAAACAAACCGATTAATTAAAAGGCGCACTGAGTTAATACATACAAAGAATAAAAACAAAGATATGAAAAAGGAACTGTGTAGAATTTATAAAGAGGCTAATAGATCGACCAGGAAGGACTACAGCAAACATAGACAAGAAGTCATCACAAGGAACATCAACAACTTTAGAAGTATGAAAAAAGCCCACAAAGAATTAACTACACACAAAACATGGATACAAAAACTTGAGCATAACTCAGAAGAAACAAAATCAAGAAAAGACGTTGTAAACCACGCAACAAACTTCTACAAGGACCTATGCCGGAAAAGAAACAACAACGAGATCGAAATTGTAGACAAACACTCAACTAATAACATCAAGCCAATTGAAAACTTTGAAGTTTACGAACACATAAAACGGTTAAAAGCTGAAAAGAGCCCTGGTCCAGATGGACTAAGTAATGAAGTTCTTAAAATAGGAGCACCTATCTTAACTCAACACCTATCGGAGCTATTTAACATGGTATTGGATACAGAAACCGTTCCAAGTCAATGGTGTAATTTGGACATAATTCTACTTTTCAAAAAAGGCAACCCGCTGGAAATAGGTAACTACAGACCCATAAGTCTTCTAGCAAGTACATATAAACTGTTTTTATCAATACTTTTAAAAAGAATAGCACAAGACATTGACAAACTTCAGCCAAAAGAACAAGCAGGCTTCAGATCAGGATTCAGCACAATGGACCACATACAGACTCTGGAGCAAATTATAGAAAAATATCGAGAGTATAATAGACCTCTGTATGTGGCCTTCATAGACTATAGCAAATCCTTCGATGGCATCAGCCACTGTTCAATCTGGAACGCACTGCAACATTCAAAAGTGGATAAAAAATATATTAACATCCTGAAATATATTTATACAAACAGTACTAGCAAGATTAAGCTAGAAGTCAGAGGAAGTGAAATAAACATCGAACGAGGAGTCAGGCAAGGAGACCCTTTGTCACCAAAGCTCTTCATTGCAGTGTTTGAAAATATATTTCGAAAATTAGATTGGTCTAAGAAAGGAGTGCAAGTCAATGGACGATACCTAAACCATATAAGATTCGCTGACGACAAAGTCATAATAGCCGAAACCTCTAGGGATCTGGAGGAAATGATGAGGTCACTGGATCATGAAAGCTCAGAAATTAGTTTAGAAATGAATGCGAGCAAAACAAAGATAATGACCAACAACCAAAAAAGACCTATTGTAATAAAAGGAAATAGTATAGAATATGTCAACAGTTATATTTATTTTGGAAAACAGTTATCATTCAATAAGTTCAGCAATGAAGAAGAAGTAACACGAAGAATCAACATAACGTGGAAAAAATTCTGGTTACTGAGAGAAATTTTAAAAGAAAATTACAGTCTGCATTTAAAAAAGACAATATTTGATACATGTCTGTTACCATGCTTACTTTACGGCTGCCGGACTTGGGTTTATACCAATAAAGTCAAACAAAAAATTAAATGTACCCAAACTGCTATGGAAAGGAGTATGTTGAAGCTCAGGAAAATAGACAAAGTGAAGAATAAACATATCAGACAAAAAACAAAAATAACTGATGCTCTCACACATGCACTCAGACTAAAGTGGAGGTGGGCTGGACACATCACACGCTACTCGGATAAAAGATGGACCATAGAAACCACACGATGGAAGGGTCCACAGGGAAAGAGGAAGGTTGGCAGACCTATAAGACGGTGGGCTGATGACATTATCCAGGTGTCAGGAAATGACTGGACAAATATAGGCAAGGACAGGGATTTGTGGAAAAAGCTGGAGGAGGCCTTTACCCAAAAGGGGTCCATATTTCAATTTCAATGAAAGAAGACTAACCATACTAACAATATACAATAAGTAGATTTACTAATACCCTACTAACAACATTTCAAATGTACCTAGAAATATGGAATAAACGGCTGTATTATTATTATTATACTGCAAAATGTTCTTCGATATTTCGTCAAAAGAGTACACTGCCAACAGAGCAACAGAGGTCATCTAGCCGATATTTTGTTTTATGTGTAAATGCGACTGCTACCTCTGTACATCATCAATAACAAACTGTAAATAAAACATTAAATTTGTATATCTTAATAAGTTTTTTTTAAATTCAAGTTCTTGCTGAGACACCCCTTTATATGTAAAAATATATTTGGATCAGTAAATGCAGTCCATCCTTTAACTTCTATTATGTAATTATATTCTTTTGTCAGCCCATATTTCTCGTAAAGTTCTGCGAACATTTTGTGGAAGCAAAAATATAGTTGCAGGCCTTGCAAATTATTGAAAAGAATCCGCAACAAAGCTCAGGTAATATCATTCTTGAAAAGAGGTATAAAATCATAAGTCAGTATTTCTTTTGCCGTGCAACCCAAAATCTCATATGGAGAGGGATGCAGTGGCAAACATATATTAGCAGTTGCACTGACGGAAGTACATTCACGTAAGGCTTCGAGGCTCATGTTTAAAAAAAAATATAAGTGAAAAATGTACATCATTTACCTCAAAGTTCTCGTGAAGACAACATTGTTAAAATTAGGCAACATTGTTAAAGTTACAATTAATTATATACAATTAAATTCTATACATTGAATATTTTTTGCATTGTTATGTGATTATGTGACTATGGATTCTGATTATAAGGGCTTTCTGCTTCGTACAGAAGTGGTTATGATGGTTATGGTTCGTACAGAAGTGGACTATGGCCCCCGGAAGGAATTGGAGAACATTTCGAACACGCATTTTTTTCGTTCTACTTTTGTCTAGTGAAGTACTGAGGCTGCCATTTATTTTAATTTTAATTATGGATTTGGTTTTCTTAAGGAAGATGAGACTTCCATAACTGCGGATCACAAAACTTAAAAACCCTCAGCTCGATTGCTGTCCATGCTTTTGCGAATTAATTTATATACTATACTCGGGCCGGCGAGAGAATGCATCTCGTCTCGACGAGTTTACCATTGCTCTCGTTTATCATTGTTTCGCATACCCCACATTATTCCGAGCGCACGGTGTTTAGTTGTCCGTGTTTGAAAAACTGACGCATATTTCTTAACTCAAACCTGCGCGTACCTCGGCGCGTCCCTCGCCCCTTATACCACGGCGCAGTACAGCTGCATTCTCTCGTCGGCCCGAGTATAGTCAAAAGTATGGAAGTTGAAAACCTCTTTGTATCGTTTGCCATCTATTTTGTATCAGTTGCTTATCCATTTTTCTTATGTCCAACAATCTGTTCGCAAGATACGACAGTAGACACCAGCCTTTAAATAAAATGAAAATTTAATCAACAGACGATGTTGTCCGATGCTAACACTTTCACGACTCCTGGTACACTTGTATACTACTAAGTTTTATGTCAGGACTAAACACATTTAATTCAGTTAATTTTGATTATATGTGTACCATTTAGTTTTCTAATGCATTAGCAACTGCGTCAGCCTTAATTTTTACCTCTTTTATCAGCCTTTAATCTTTAATCTTTTAAGCCCTTTAATCTTTTTTTGATTATTTCATTTGTGAAGAAGACAAGACACAAAAGAGGTTGTGTCAACAAAATTTTGAAAAATGGCTCCAAAATCAATGTTCCGTGAAAATGGTTGCATCATATAGAGAGATTATGGGAGGGGTTGATTTGACGGACCAGATGATGGGATTATACGATCTAGATTGCAAATCAAATAAATGGTGGAAGAAGGTTTTTTATCGTCTGCTAATGATGGCGGTCCTAAACGCGTGGATTATCTATAAAGACAAAAACAAAAGTTGTCCTGCAATTTCTAGTACCTCTAGGCGGAATACATGATATCTGTAGGAAGAAAAGCAGCAACCGTGCGACGTTTATCGAAGAAAGGAAGACCATCTGGGAACGTGAAGACAGCGGCTCGAGAATGTATGTTTACATCTTCCATAGGAAGGTACAACGAGAAGAAGCAAAAGGTGCGCGGAAAATAAAAGTAAAAAAACGCACAAAGACAATTTGTCAAGAAAGAGACATTCCGGTATGCTCCAAATGTTTTGCAAGACCACCCGAAATATCTCCGTTACCTTTAGAGTTACGAAAAAAATGTCAAAAGGGAATTTGATTGATTTCCAAGGGCTAACACAGTGGTTCAAAATTCTTGTTTCTCAAGGTCGCAGTTTATGCGTTATCAAGGTCATCAATGGTTTTTCAAATGGGAACATGTTTTTTCTTTATCAAGATATTGTAGCCACTATTCAGACGAATCCAGCGACCCATGATACCATGACCTTGAAATAGTTTGGCAAGTGTATCCATTGAAAATAACTTTGCACAACCGTATTGAAAATGGTATTGCGTCAGTTACATGTGAATCAGAATTTTTTCTACGACGTTAGGACCGGACTATTGGACCATTTTTCATAGACAGAAATTTGAAAATACGTCGAGTTTTTGAACAGCACACAGCGATGCGGTATCAACAAGATGGCTGTCCACCTCATTGGCCAGCTATAGCTCGTGAAGTGATAAACCGAAAACTTCACAGACGCTGGATTGGGAGAGGTGCAATAATCCCTTGGCCTGCTCTATAAGGAGTTATAAAGGATCGTGTTTACCATGATGTCCCGACGACGCCGGCGAACATGCGAGAACGAATTAGAAGAGCCTGTGCCGCTATCACACCAGAAAATATTCGAAGTTCAAGAGAATCATTTATCCGACGTCTTTCAAAATGTGTCGAGGTTAATGGTCATCACTTCGAACATTTGTTATAATAAATTTTATGCAGAAAAAATCAACTACATTATTCGGATATTCTTATTATCAATAAAATCACGTTTCCCGTTTTTACACGTGTATTTTGGTGAAAAACCATTTCAAGGTAATGATATAATGGGTCGCTGGATTCGTCTGGATAGTGGTTACAATGTCTTGATAAAAAAATATGGTACCATTTGAAAAACCATTGATGACCTTGAGAACGCATAAACTATTACCTTGACGGAATAGTTATTTACATTAGAGTGTGAAAAGTTTGGTTTTACAACGCAGTTCGTTTGGGGATCGGGCCCGAAGGACGAGTTCCCCATTAGCTGGAGCGCTGTAAAATCATTTCCGCACGAAATTTGTATAATTTTTTTTGGCCGACAATTATTATTTAAGAAACAATTAGACCCTCCGTCTCCACTTCCGGTCCCCCACCCCCCGCCCCCACTTCCGGTTAAAAATAAAATAAAAATCAATAAAATTCTCCTGACATTTTTTCGTCACTCTAAAGGTAACGGAAATATTTGGGGTGGTCACGTTAAATGGCCCACACTGCAAACAATAAAAATATTTAACATTTTACAAAAAATGTTTTTCTATAGGACTTACGGTACGGTACGGTACGTTCCAAAACAAAAGACTAATATGCTTATATGTATCACTAATCCCTTCAACCCCATGATGTTTTTTGTACATTTTCTATTATAAAATATAATTTTGACTAATACAAACCACAAAGTTAATAAAAACCACAAAGTATTCCTATGTCTTCCAGATAAAAAAATTGTCGCGAAAGGGCTAAAGAAAATGAAATGTTTAACGTCTCAACGCCTATGGAAATGAAATAAAACATGCGAACTATTACAGAAAGTAGATGAGGAGTTTCGTGTTTATTTAATTTAAAGTTGAATCCTTTTTCAATTAATTATTTTTATTCTTTATTTTTTTTTTCATGTGTACTAGTATTTTTAATTTTGTTGGTATTTGCTCTTGTGCCACATTCCAGATATTTGGAGATGAAAAAGACATTGAATGATGGCTTATAAGCTATTTGGTATCATAATTATCTTCCGTGTATTCTGAGTAAAAAAAAAATAGATTTTTAATCTTAATCTCTCTAATTAGTTTCCAGTGAATCTGAAGAAATTTTGATGAATTAATTATTTTCAGTTATTAAAAAACAATTTATCTGAAAATATAGTTATAATAATTATTTTTTAATTGAAAATTAAGGGGGCCTAACTATTTGTAGATGCATTTAAAAACTAAAATATGAAATATTCAACCTGTTCGTAAATCTAAAAAATTAATTAATTAAAAATTAATTAAGTCCTACTAGGACTTTGACAAATGTCATGAAACAACTACTTCCCTGGCTAATACCACGCAGGATATTGGATTACACAATAGACATTTGTTTGTTGTTACTAGTACTACTAGTTAATAACAACAAGACCACTTTCTCACCTAATTTGTGTGGAAAGTGGTCTTGTTGTTATTAACTAGTAGTACTAGTAACAACAAACAAATGTCTATTGTGTAATCCAATATCCTGCGTGGTATTAGCCAGGGAAGTAGTTGTTTCATGACATTTGTCAAAGTCCTAGTAGGACTTAATTAATTTTTAATTAATTAATTTTGTAGATTTACGAACAGGTTGAATATTTCATATTTTAATTATTTTTTATGTTTAAGAACCACTAAAATTTAGCTATAGTTTCGTAGGCGTTTGACGAGAAACTACTGATTTAAATTTGCAGTTGAATACTTATTACACTAATCTATTTATTTACACATTTTGATAAATTTAATGTTTTCGGAAAAAAAAATAGTTAGTCACGAAGCAGCAGAGTACAGGTGGCGCCACAGCTATCGATCCACAACACAGCACACAACACAACATTTCTTCAAACAATCCAAAACGAAAACACCAAAAATTTGTTTAAACATAATACTTCCTCTAGTTTTTCCAATAGTTTTCCATTTTTAAGTTTTCCATAATTCAAGTCGTTCTTACGCCATAGACTCCGATTAACTGTATTAACTATATTAAGTAAAATTTCATACCTACTTTTTAATTACCTTTTTTCATAAAAAAATGTGAAAAAGTAAGTGTTGTCTAAAAGTGTTGTTATCTATCTAAGTCTAAAAATTGGACAAGCGAATGATATATTGCCACTAATATCATAACTTTACACTGCAATACCATTTTACAATGTTATTTTATTAACATTTATAAATAAATACTTAGCACGTGTTATGCGTCGCGTCTCCATAACATAATTTTTCAATTTGTTATTACGGTTCAATATGAATACATATTTTAAATTAGATACCTACATTATAATGGATTAAGACTTCATCAATCTGACTAGGTAGGTAGATTAGTAGATAATAAACAATGTTTTAACCAAAAAAAGTGATGTAAAGTCTATAACACGGTAATTTATTTTATAAAACATCGTCTATAAAAGAATATTTTATAGTGTAATGCGGGCGGCAATCTGCGATACTGGCGCCGTGTCTGGCAGGCCCGAACGTGTTTATTATCGGCATAACTTTTCGTAGTAGGGGTAGAACACTCGAACCGGCTGCATAACTTCCTAGAATCATCTTTAGTGCTTACTAGTCCCCTGCAGTGTTTGTGTCACGTGTTTCGTTAAAAATAAAGAATTCCGAATATTGCGCTCGGCATTACCTGAGTTGCAATTCTTAAAAGACCAATTATAAAACTATGATTTAAACGACTTTAATTTGTACAAGTGTTACTTTTATAATAACAAATATTGTTTTTGTTTCCAAAATCATTAGAACTCTAATAATAAGTATAGTAAAATATTTAGAAAATATGAGTTACGAGGATAAACAGAAGAGGATTCAGGCTTTGTTCGAAGAGAACTTTACATCTGACGAAGAAATCAAAGATGATTCGGACAATGGGGATGAGGATTTCATCGAAGAGAGAAAAGAAGATTTAGTCACAATCAAGACAGAACAAGAATTGGAATCAAGCAGTGATGAATCGATATCAGATTCCCGCGGCCCTCAGTTTTTCAAAAATAAAGAAACAACAACGTGGTCGAAACATATACCTTTTAAGAAAGAAAAGTCACATAATGTAGACGTTGATATTCAACCACCTGGAGTTAGAGCCGTAGCAACGAATGCTAAAACACCTTTAGAATGTTGGGGACTATTTTTTACAAACGATATCATATCGAGAATAGTCGAATCTACTAACAAATATATTCGTGACATATGGGCAAGCTTCACGCGTGAAACTTCAGCCAGACCAACTGACGACATTGAAATAAAGGCTTTATTTGGACTACTTTACATAGCAGGATGTGTGAAAAGTAGAGGGTTGAACGTTAGAGAATTGTGGGATAGACACGGGCTTGGTATGGAAATATTTTGGATAACGATGTCAAGAGAGCGTTTCCTTTTTCTATTACGAAGTCTGAGGTTTGATGACTTTAATACGCACGAACAAAGAAGTTCCCTTGACAAATTGGCACCGATTCGTAACATTTTTGACTTATTTGTAGAACAATGTAAAAATAATTATACCGTATCTGATAACGTAACACTAGATGCAATGCTGCTAGAGCTTGCTGCTAGATGTGGGTTCAAGCAGCCAATTACCTACAAACCAGGTAAATACGGAATAAAGATTTTCTCGTTGGTTGATTCCAAAATATTTTACACCTGTAATATGGAGGTGTATGTAGGGCAACAGCCGGATGGTCCTTTTAAATTGCAGAACGATGCCGAAAGTGTTTTAGAGCGCTTGATTATGCCGATCAGTGGAAGCGGAAAAAATGTAACAGCGGACAAATGGTTCACTTCGTTTCCAATAATAAACAAACTTTTAACGAATCATAAATTAACTTATGTTGGAATACTCCACAAAAATAAATCTGAATTACCACTCGAATTTCTGAACGCAAAAAAGAGACCTGTTGCTTCAAGTAGACTTGTCTTTGAAGACAACATTACTTTGGTTTCCTATGTATCGAATAGGAACAAGAACGTGGTTTTGACTTCCAGCATGCATTCCTACAAGAGCATTGATGAGGCGTCAGAGGAGAAAAGTGATTCCGAAATAATTTCATTTTATAACTCGGCCATAGGTGCGGTTGGTACCGTTCAGCAACTCTGTAGAAATTACACTGTTGCGCGCGCCACAAGCCGCTGGACAATGGTGATTTTTTACTCGATGTTAAATATTGCGGGAATTAATGCACAAGTGATTCATACAGAGAATAACGACGGGAAAAATCATTTAGCGCGTAGAAAATTTCTTCAAAATATAGGTTTAGCGCTAGTGGATGAACACGTTAAACGTCGTTCGGTTGCGAAGAACGTTCCAATAGAAGTTAAAAAAAGAAGAATGGAGTTTGCTGGTACATCAGCAGAAGAAAATGTCAATTTCACTGCAATTGAACAGGGTACGCGAAAGAGATGTGGAGATTGTAAAAAAGGAAGGAAGACGCGATTTTATTGTAAAAAATGTTATAAATATTTATGTTTAGAGCATGCTCAAGTTGTGTGTACCGTATGTCTCGACAAAGATTTTTCCAATTAAACCTTTTTTTGATATCTCAATTATAGTTTTTTTTGTCTGAAGAGTAATAAACGTTGTATTGAATTGTTGGTTTATAATATTATTTTTACTATTTAAAGTTACAACGCAATTTGATTGGTTGTTTAATAAATTTATAAATGGCTGTTTAATATATTAGGCTTCCATAAACTATTCCTCCATAGGTATATGTCAAATATTCCATCCAATGTAACTATTCCAGCCGAAGACTAAACAGGCTAGTGACACAACATGACTAGTGAAACAGACTAACAGACCACTTGAAAATGACCGTCAAACGTCGAAATTCGAGTCGTGAATGTATTTGTAGAAATTTATATAACTGTGAATAATAAGTTATATAACATTTTTACATATTATAAGTGTGATTAAAACATGATTTTTTTAATTTAATGTAAACAGACTAGATTTGCTATTCCGATAACGAGAGGGGGGTAGGTAAGGATTATGATTTGTTGCCCCGGAATAAGAAATGTCTCAATTACTAGGAGCTGTTTGAACAAGTGCGCGTCTCTCTAATATTTCAGAAATTCGTATTTGCAAAACTAGGTGAAACTCCATAGGATCTAAAGTACTAAACAATACAAGAGATGTTTAGTGAAATTAAGGACGATTATATAGAATAGAATATACAGGTACAAGACTAGAAATAAAAAATAAGATATATGGACTTGTCTTGTCAATGCAAGTATAAAAAGACTTTGACAAGACTAAACAATGGTAAACGATAATATACAAGACATAATTAAAGTATAAAATTATACATGACATAATTAAAGTCTGCTAGACAATGTAATATTATAAAAAACAAGTTATATGAGTATTTTATCTATTTACGAACTAATTGTATGGAAACTGATCGTTTACGTTTAATACTTTTTTATG
Organism: Phosphuga atrata; assembly: GCA_944588485.1. NCBI lineage: Eukaryota > Metazoa > Arthropoda > Insecta > Coleoptera > Silphidae > Phosphuga > Phosphuga atrata. The sequence goes on from OX155893.1 coordinate 37,850,320, forward strand.
TATATGTATTTTCTAGAAAGCTTTTAAGTATATACTTGAGGGAAAACTAAGCTCCATTAGCTAACAAGTGTGCGTTTCCGCTAGGTCAGCACAATTTCAACAGAAAAACAAGTTAGTTATCGAACAAAGAAAAGCGGTTTGTAGTTTTAATTTTCGCAAGAAAATTAATAACAATTCTATTTAATGTTTGTAGGAAATTGCTTAAACTTTTTTTATGAAAAATATTCTGTTTTGCAACTGCATTGTTATTCATTTGAGAAAATAATTCCAAATAAAATGTTAAAACTTAACTGACTGCAATTTCTGAGAAAGTGAGATGCAATTGACGGTTTAAAAAAATATTTTAAAAACATATTTGAATTGGTTAAGATTATGATATGAATGTAACTTGTTATGTCACGTGTCATGTAAAAAATGATACAGCACGAGCTTTGCCGAACAATCTACATATTAAAATTACAAGTAAAAACTGTTATCATTTCATTAAAAAATAACCAATTTACTTTGTTCTACAAATGTAATTAACACGCTTAGGCTTTAATTATCGTCTTTTTTTATTATTCATCAACTCATTAAGTTAGAATATTACTTTTTAATAGGCTCTGTTACTTTAGGTTTGCCAATTTGAAAAAATAAAATCTGAATAAAACGATATTTTTGAAAAACATTTAATTTAAACCAAAAGGAAACATATAAAAAGAATAGTTAAATAGCCTAGTCTTCTCAAGCTTTTTCTAGTTAATATTTACCTAGTCTTACCTAGAGTTGGGTTAGGTTAAGACCTTGAGAGTAGACACCTTGGCTGGATTTGTTTAATCATATCTAACCTTCAATCGTTATGGGTAATCCTATCAAGTCTTGTGTAGTTTTATCCAGTCTTTTACTGACAAATCTGATATTCTCTAATTTTGTCTTGTCTTATCTAGTTTTGTTTTGTCTTGTACAGTCTTGTTCAGACTTGTCCAGTCTTGTCGAGTCTTATCCAGTCTTGTCCAGGCTTCTCTAGTTTTGTCCGGTCTTGTCTAGACTTGTCAAGTCTTGTCCAGTCTTGTCCAATTTTGTCCATTCTTGTCCATCCTTTTTCAGTCTTGTCCAATATTGTCCAGTCTTATCCAGTCTTGTTTTGTCTTGTTCAGACTTGTACAGTTTGGAACACGCTTGTCCAGGTTTGTCAAGTCTTGTCCAGTCTCCTCTGGATCTCTCATTTGCTCCTATCATTTGCTCCTATCCAAGACCAGTTTTGTCCAGTCTTCAAAATGCTTTATTCCCATTAAGATACAAATTATTTGTACGGGTAAAGTTATACATAGATAAATTTATCTGGTATTATAGGTAGATGTCGCTTAGCTTATAGAAGTTGTTTTCTTGTAAAAGTTTCTTTAATCACTTCCTGAATTTTTATAGTGGCTTTCTTCCTTTAAATACGGAGGTAGCTGATTGTAATTCAGACAATACAACATCTCTTCTTTACATCGTTCCCACAAAGAAAAATAAAACAATATACAAAAATATGGGTCTCAAATGAAATTATTTTATCAAGTAAGAACCTAAAAGATTTATTTGTTTTGCAACAAAAACTTCCCATTTTAAGAGTTAAATATCTTTTAAAATAAAGTATACACAATAGGTTAATCTTACAAACAAAGCGAAATTTCTTTAAGAGGAGGATGGGACGAGGGCCTAACCTCCAGAAGGCGGTATGGCAAACAATTAATGAATTAAATAATAAAACCATTTCTAAAGTTAACTGGAAAATTAGGATCAATGAGTGCGATATAGAAAATCCGAAGCATATAGCGGACGCTTTCAACGATTTCTTCTAAAATACACCCCAACTTGCATCAAGAGATATTCCACCGGCAGTTATTACTAATTATCATGGCTGGTTCAAGGACAAATCTATGTTTCTTGAAAACTACACAGTCACGGAAATGTCTGAAATTCTTCATAAACTGAAGATAAATCCAGTTGAGGTCAGATTTACTCCCATGCCATATTATAAACGAATTTATTGATCTTCTAATTTTCCCTATTACAGAGATAGTAATTGTTCATTTAATAGTGAGATATATCCAGCTATTCTCAAAAGATCTGTAATTATGCCAGTAGGTACACAAAAAAGGAGACAAAACAAATCTGATCAACTATCGACCAATATCCTTTGCATCCGTAGTAGCCAAAATCTTTGAATACAGCATAGAGCGAAGACTAATACAATTAATTACTAAACACAACATACTACCATAAGAACAACATGGATTTAGACAAAAACAAATCCACCACGACCGCCATCCTTTGGTTCTATAATAATGTCCTTAATGAGATAGACAAAGGAAGATCTCCTGTCGGGATCTTTTGCGACCTGTCAAAGGCATTCGACTGTGTATCTCATGAGATATTTTTGGACAAGCTACATAATTATGGTATCAAAGAGAAGGTGGGAAGATGGTTAATAAAGAAAATACACCTTCTGAATCAATGCATCGCATTGGAACCTGCGTATATAACATATGTGTTCCACAGGGCAGCGTACTTGCCCCGACTCTTTTCTCTAAACACAGCTGACCACATTCATTACATAAGTGGTAAACAGTGCCATCCTATATGCGGATGATCCAAGTTTTTTAATTTCCCAGAGCTCATTAATCGACACTGAAATCGAAGCGAATGCACTGATAGTATAAGTGTTCAATTGGTTCTCCGCAAATAATTTGTTCCTAAACACTAAAAAGTCTAAATATATGATTTTTCAAACCCCTAGAAAGAGGTCAGCAGAAAACCTATCCTTGGCAATTGGCACAGACGAGTTATCCAGAGCAAAAAATATACAATTTGTAGGAATTACCTTCGAAGAATTCCTCAAATGGAATATCACGACAGAATCAATTGTAAAAAAAGTGAATCGTAAGATCTAGAATATTGTCAATGGTGCGGTGCTAATTCACTTCTATTTTGCGGAGATACATTCCGTGATTGCATACGGAATCATGATATGGGGCGCTTCCCCCCACATGGAAAGAGTATTAAGGGCTCAAAAAAGGGCTATCCGATGCCCAGTGGGAATTAGTAGGAGAACCTCTTGCAAATCGTACTTCGCCAAGCTAAAGATATTAACAGCCTCTTGTCTATATATGTATATATATATATATATATATATATATATATATATATATATATATATATATATATGTGTATATATATATATATATATATATATATATATATATATATATATATACAGGGTGGGGCACATAAAGTGTTACAGAGCAATAACAGTCAAACTATTGATTATATTCAAAAAAGTTTTTGACAAATGTTTTAGGGATCGAGAGGGCCGTCATACTGGACCACTCTATTTTTTTATCGGTGGAGGCGTTGAAGCTGAAGCTACGTCAAGGTCACCTCCACTTTTTTAAATGGAATCATGTATTTTTTTTTCGATAATATTATTGCCGATTTTAAGACGAATTCAACGACCTGCAACACAAGGTCATTCTAGTCATGCAAAGTATGAAAATAGTCGAAAATATCGAACAATATCGGAATAATCACTTTCAAAGAATCGACTAACCTTGGTTTCGGTCTACCTACAGAAGATGCTCGAAGTAGTGACCCTCGACTTGTAAACACTTGTTGATCCGCTGGTGAAAAGACCGTCTAACTTCAGCCAACATTTGTGGTGTAATTTCGGTACAAGCTCGGCGGATTCTTTCCTTCATGTCATCAGGCGTGGTAGGTGCTACCGCCATTACGCGATCTTTGATAAACCCCCATAAAAAGTAATCGGGTGATTACTTAGATTACTTAGTTAGATCTGGCGAACGAGGTGGCCAAGCTACAGGACCGCCTCGTTCTATCCACTTTTCGCCAAAAATCTCATTCATCACTTGTCTTGAACATAGAGCATAATGGGGTGGTGCACCGTCGTGTTGCATCCACATGTTCATGCGAACATAGAAGGGCACGTCTAGTAATTCAGGCAGTACGTTTTGCAGAAAGTTTGCGTAAACTTGCCCAGTCAAGAAACCTTAAAAAAAATATGGACCAATGACGTGATCGCTGACAATGCCGCACCAACAATTAACGGACCACGGATGTTGAAATGGTACAGCTCTCATCCATCGAGTATTCTCATTTGCCCAGTAATGCATGTTGTGCCTATTCACATTTCCCGTATTTCTGATGTTAGATTGGTCAGAAAAAAGCACGTGACTCAAAAATGAAACATCTATGCGCATTTTTCTATGAATCCAATTACAGAAATTAACGCGATTTAGGAAGTCATTGCCGTACAATTGCTGGTGTAATGACATACGATACGGATGGAACTTGTGTTTATGCAAGATCCTTAACACAGATCGCCGACTAATTCCACTCTCTCTTTCCATTTGCCTGCTGCTCGAATGTGGATTTAGTGCAACAAAAGCTAACATAGCAGCCGCATTATTTTCATTAGTAATAGGTGGACGTTTCACTCGTGCTTGTTTCACTGTACCGAAGCGACAGAAATTGTCAGCTAAACGCTTAAAAGCCATGTGCGATTTTTGTCGTCTATCTGGATAACGAGCCGCATACAAATCTCAGGCATTTCTGTAATTTGTACGACATTGGCCCAACACCATCGACATATCAAAAGGTTCTTGAAATTCGTTCATTTCCGCGATTCAATGTTCTCACATTAGAAGGTAAACCGTGACTAACTGATATGTCAACAGAAAACCAATGTTAGTCGATCCTTTGAAAGTGATTATTCCGACATTTTTCGATATTTTCGACTATTTTCATACTTTGCATGACTAGAATGACCTTGAGTTGCTGTTAGTCGAATTCGTCTTAAAATCGGCAATAATATTATCGAAAAGAAATACATGATTCCATTTAAAAAAGTGGAGTTGACCTTGGCGTAGCTTAGCGCCTCCGCCGATAAAAAAATAGTGTGGTCCAGTATGACGGCCTTCTCGAACACTTAAACTTTAATATGAAACATTTTTGGATATTATTAATA